>JAJPUD010004029.1:89146-184185 GCA_023553655.1 Myrmecobius fasciatus
TAAAAACAGTAACTGAAGAAAATAAGACATTAAAAATTAGAATCAAACAATTGGAAATAAATGACTCATCAAGACTTCAAGAATCAGTCAAACAAAAACAAAAAAAAATGAAAAGATAGAGAAAAACATGAAATATCTCCTAGGAAAAACAACTAACCTGGAAAATAGATCTAGGAGAGACAATCTAAGGATTATAGGGCTTCCTGAAAGCCATGATGAAAAAAAGAACCTAGACACTATCTTCCAGGAAATCATAAAAGAAAACTGCCCTGATATTTTAGACCCAGAAGGCAAAATACTCCTTAAAACAATCCACCGATCACCTCCTGAAAGAAACCCATAAATTAAGTCCCCCAGAAATATCGTGGCTAAATTCGAGAACTATCATACCAAGGAAAAGATATTATGAGAAGCCAGAAAGAAACAATTTAAATATCGAGGAGCCACAATTAGGATCACACAGGACCTAGCAGCTTCTACTTTGAAGGATCGAAAGGCCTGTAATCAGATATTCTGAAGGGCAAAGGAACTTGGATTACAGCCAAGAATAAGTTACCCAGCTAGAATGAGCATTATCTTCCAGGGAAGAAGATGGTCATTCAATGATATAGGAGAATTTCACCTATTTCTACTGAAAACCAGAACTGAACAAAAAATTTGATCTACAAACACAGAACACAAGAGAAACATAAAAAGGTAACAAGAAAAAAATTAAAAAAAACTCTTGAGAACTATATTTATGTTACAGATACTTATAGAATGAGGGTTGATTTTATGAATCTATTATTACATTATGATTATGATATGATTACTGTGATTTTATGATTATTATGATATGATAAACTGAAAAAGAAATTAGAGGTAGAAAAGGGATAACACTGGAAGTAGAGGAAAAGGAGGTAAAATAAGGGAAATTACATCACATGTAGAGGCAAAGAAAACCTATAATGATTGAGGGAAAAAAAGGGAGGGGAATGAGAATTGGGTTAATCTCCATTTCATCAGATTTGGCTCTGAGAGAATAATAGACATACTTATAAGGAAACAGGAGGGAAAGGGGGGAAAAAAGGGGTGGGTGGGGCTCTAAAGGGGAAAGATTGTTTGAGGGAAGTGTTTATCAAAAGCAAAATAGTAGGAAGGAGGGAAAGGGGATAAGAAAGAGAAAAGCATAAGCTAGGGTAAATAAGATGGCAGGAAATACAGAATTAGTTATTTTAACTGTGAATGTGAATGGAATGAACTCTCCCTTAAAGCAGAAGCAGATAGCAGACTGGATTAAAAACCAGAATCCAACAATATGTTGTATACAAGAAACACATCTAAAACATAGAGATACATACAGGGTGAAGGTAAAAGGCTGGAGCAGAATCTATTATGATTCAGGTGAACAAAAAAAAAAGCAGGGTTAGTAATCCTGATCTCAGACCAAGTAAAAGCAAAGATAGACTTAATTAAAAGAGACAAAGAAGGAAATTATATCTTCCTAAAGGGACCATAGATAATGAAGCAATATCAATACTAAGCATATATGCACCAAGTGGTATAGCATGGAAATTCCTAGAGGAAAAGTTCAGAGAGATGCAAGAAGAAATAGACAGCAAAACTATAATAGTGGGGGATCTCAACCTCCCTCTCTCAGAACTTGATAAATCAAACCACAAAATAAATAAGAAAGAAGTTAAGGAGGTAAACAAAATGTTAGAAAAGTTAGGTATGATAGATCTTTGGAGGAAATTAAATGGAGACAGAAAAGAGTTTACTTTTTTCTCAGCAGTCCATGGAACTTATACAAAAATTGACCATGTGTTAGGACACAAAAACCTCAAAATCAAATGCAGTAAGGCAGAAATAATAAATGTATTTTTTTCACATCATGATGGAATAAAAATCACATGCAATATAAGGCCAGGAGAAAATAGACCAAAAACCAATTGGAAACTAAATAATTTTATCCTAAAGAATGAATGGATGAAACAGCAAATTATAGACACAATTACTAATTTCATCCAAGAGAATGACAATCATGAGACAACATACCAAAATTTGTGGGATACAGCCAAAGCCGTAATAAGGGGAAATTTTATATCTCTAGATGCTTATTTGCATAAAATAGAGAGAGAAAATCAATGAATTGGGCTTGCAACTAAAAAAGCTAGAGAAAAAACAAATTAAAAACCCCCAATCAAATACCAAACTTGAAATCCTAAAAATAAAAGGAGAGATTAGTAAAATTGAAAGTAAAAAACTATTGAATTAATAAATAAAACTAAAAGTTGGTTTTATGAAAAAACCAACAAAATAGATAAACCTCTAGTTAATTTAATTAGAAAAAGGAAAGTGGAAAATCAAATTGTTAGTCTCAAAAATGAAAAGGGAGAACTTTCCACTAATGAAGAGAAAATTAGAGCAATAATCAGGAGTTACTTTGCCCAACTTTATGCCAATAAATTTGATAACCTAAGTGAAATGGAGGAATATCTACAAAAATATAGATTGCCCAGATTAACAGAAGAGGAAATAAATTACTTAAATAGTCCCATTTTAGAAAAAGAAATAGAACAAGTCATTAATCAACTCCCTAAGAAAAAATCCCCAGGACCAGATGGATTTACATGTGAATTCTACCAAACATTCAAAGAACAATTAATTCCAATACTATACAAACTATCTGAGAAAATAGGGACAGAAGGTGTACTGCCAAAATCCTTCTATGAGACTGATATGGTGCTGACAGCTAAACCAGGTAGGATGAAAACAGAGAAAGAAAACTATAGACCAATTTCCCTAATGAATATTGATGCAAAAATTTTAAATAAGATATTAGCAAAGAGATTACAGAAAATCATTCCCAGAATATTACTCCATGACCAAGTAGGATTTATACCAGGAAAGCTGGGATGGTTCAATATTAGGAAAACTATTAACATAATTGACTATATTAATAACCAAATTAACAAAAATCATATGATAATCTCAATAGATGCAGAAAAAGCATTTGATAAAATCCAACATCCATCCTATTAAAAACATTAGAGAGTATAGGAATTAATGGATTTTTCCTTAAAATTGTCTGTAGCATCTATTTAAAACCATCAGCTAGCATCATATGTAATGGTGATAAACTGGAACCATTCTCAATAAGATCAGGGGTGAAACAAGGTTGCCCACTATCACCATTACTATTCAATATTGTATTAGAAATGCTAGCCTTGGCAATAAGACAAGAAAAAGAGATTAAAGGAATTAGAGTAGGTCATGAGGAAACCAAATTATCACTCTTTGCAGGTGATATGATGGTCTACTTAGAGAACCCTAGAGAATCAACTAAAAAACTATTAGAATTAATCTACAACTTTAGCAAAGTTGCAGGATACAAAATAAATCCACATAAATCATCAGCATTTTTATACATCACCAACAAAATGCAATAGCAAGAGATACAAAGAGAAATTCCATTCAAAATAACTATCTATATTATAAAATATTTGGGAATATATCTGCCAAGGGAAAGTCAGGATCTATATGAACAAAACTACAAAACACTCTCCAGACAAATAAAGTCAGATCTAAACAATTGGAAAAACATCAAGTGCTCTTGGATAGGTCGAGCGAATATAATAAAGATGGCAATACTACCTAAACTAATCTATCTATTTAGTGCTATATCAATCAAACTCCCAAGAGATTATTAACTGAACTAGAAAAAATAACAACAAAATTCATCTGGAAAAACAAAAGGTCAAGAATTTCAAGGGAATTAATGAAAAAAATGCAAATGAGGGTGGCCTAGCTGTACCAGATCTAAAACTATATTATAAAGCAGTGGTCATCAAAACCATTTGGTACTGGCTAAGAAATAGAGTAGTGGATCAGTGGAATAGGTTAGGTTCACAGGACAAAATACTCAATGAAAATAGTAATCTAGTGTTTGATAAACCCAAAGACCCCAGTTTTTGGGATAAAAACTCACTATTTGACAAAAACTGCTGGGATAATTGGAAACTAGTATGGAAGAAATTAGGCACTGACACACACCTAACACCATATACCAAGATAAGGTCAAAATGGATTCATGATCTAGGCATAAAGAATGATATTATAAACAATTTAGAAAAATGTAGGATGGTTTACCTCTCAGACCTGTGGAGGGGGAAGGAATTTGTGACCAAAGAAGAACTAGAGGTCATCATTAATCACAAAATAGATAAGTTTGACTATATCAAGTTAAAAAGTTTTTATGCAAACAAAATGAATGCAGACAAGGTTAGAAGAGTAGCAGTAAACTGGGAAAATATTTTTACATCCAAAGGTTCTGATAAAGGCCTCATTTCTAAAATATATAGAGAATTGATTCAAATATATAAGAATTCAAGTCATTCTCCAATTGATAAATGGTCAAAAGATATGAACAGACAATTTTCAGATGAAGAAATTGAAACTATTTCTGGTCACATGAAAAGGTGCTCCAAGTCAGTATTGATCAGAGAAATGCAAATTAAGACAACTCTGAGATACTACTACACACCTGTCAGATTGGCTAAAATGACAGGAAATGATAACTGTTGGAGGGGATGTGGGAAAACTGGGACACTGATACATTGTTGGTGGAACTGTGAACAGATCCAACCATTCTAGAGAGCAATTTGGAGCTATGCTCAAAAAGTTATCGAACTGTTCATACCCTTTGACCCAGCAGTGTTTCTACTGGGCCTATATCCCAAAGAGATTTTAAAGGAGGGAAAGGGACCCACATGTGCAAAAATGTTTTTGGCAGCCCTTTTTGTAGTGGCAAGAAACTGGAAACTGAAAAGATGCCCATCAATTGGAGAATGGCTGAATAAATTATGGTATATGAATGTTATGGAATATTATTGTTCTGTAAGAAACAACCAACAGGAGGATTTCAGAGAGGCCTGGAGAGACTTGCATGAACTGATGCTGAGTGAAATCAGCAGAACCAGGAGAACATTATTCACAGCAACAAGACTATATGATGATCAATTTTGATGGACATGGTTCTCTTCAACAATGATGTGATTCAAACCATTTCCTATTGTTCAGCGATGAAGATAGTCATATACATCCAGAGAGAGGCCTGTGGGAACTGAGTGTGAAGCACAACACAACATTTTAACGTTTTCTGTGAATATTTCCATGCATTTTGTTTTCCTTCTTAGGTTGTTTTTTTCTTCTTTTCTTTCCAGATCTGATGTTTCTTGTGCAGTAAGATAACTGTATAGATATGTATATATGTATTGTATTTGTCATATAATTTATTATATTTAGCATGTATTAGATTACCTGTCATCTAGGGGTCAGGGTGGGGGGAAGGAGGGGAAAAGCTTGGGAAAAAAAAGTTTTTGCAAAGGTCAATGTAGAAAAATCACCCATGTTTTGTAAATAAAAAGCTTTATAAAAAAAAAGGAAAAAAAGAGAATAATAAGATAATGAGGTATATATTTATGAAAGAGGAATTAGGGAGGGTATTCTACAGTCCCTATGATTTATTCAATTTGATATTTCCAGGAGGTCAGTGATAAATTCTACATTGCAACAACATGATGAGGAGCCTTTCAGATGAATGTGAAAATGCAACCTTAAACGAAGAGAAAATCAGCAAATTTGGGCCCTGCCTTCTTGCTTAGCTGTCATTCAGCTATTCCCTATTATACTATGAAATGTTTAATTCCCCTGACTGCCTGCAGGTTGGCAGAAACAGATTTGGCTAATGCAGTTATCAAACTTGATATGATGGGGAAAAAGCTATAAGAATAAACTTATGAATGAGGGAAAGAGATGATACATTGGATAGAGTACTGGACCTGGAATCAGGAAGACCCATGTTCAAATTCAGTCTCAGACACTTATTCTGTCTCTGGCCAAGTCACTTAATCTCTATCTGCTTCAGTTTCTTCAACTATGAAATAAAGGTAATAACTATACCTATTTCACTTGTGAGAATCAAATGAGATTAATATTTGTCAAGTGCTTAGTACAAGGCCTAGCACATGGTAGATACTAGATTGATGCTTATTGCTTTCCCTTCCTTCTATTCTTTCATGTAATTATTAAGGATCTTGTGGACTTCACATATACAAGTGATGAATCACAGAATAAAGAAGCACTATGGGATGTAGAAGATGAAAAGCAGTGAGGCATCAAAGTCAACAAGAAAATCCATTGCTGACCTCTACTCATTTTTATCTCCCAAATACTGAATTGTCTCTGAGAACCTTTTGGTTTTGGTTTTAGAATTTAGGGTTTTGCCCTAATTTTTTTTAAAGAGTTTTCAAAAGAGGGAATGGCTATGGCAATGAAACTATAATGTATTTTTCTGACTTGGGCTCAGGAAAGACCTAAGGATATGTCACTTTGTGATGTTGTATAGATTTGCTTTCACATACCTAGAAAGCTTTGTGATAAAAGTGTAAAATAACAGTTCCATAATAAATCTGGCAAATTTGTGACTATATATGATCATGTAAAATAAGCTCTGGAACAATAGAAACTATCAAGAAAATGTATTTATCAGACCTGACTAGTCCTGGGCATCTGGAGCCTAAGAAACGAGGTCCTGAATTTCTATGAATAGTTCCAAGTACTTATTTATTCTAGAGTCAAAACTCTTTACCTTGGTTGTGTCATAGAAAACGTTGGCAGTTTGATGAAGCCTATGGACTCCTTTGTAGCATAATGTTTTCAAATATATGAAGCAAAACCAATCACATAGAACTGCAATTACTATGTGTGTAGGCACAAACATATATATATATATGTATGTAAATATATATACATAAACTCAGTATACATGTATATAATATACATTAAAATGTACATATGAATATATATATATATATAAATACAAGAATATATAACCCACTAGGCATAAACATGGTATATATAAACATATATGTAGACATGTATATGTGCACACACACACACATACACAAATGGGTGTGTATATATTTATATCCACTTGGTTAAAAATCCCTGTCCTAGTTCATTAATTCAGTTTTCACTCTCTCATCCATCATCAACAAATTTCACATTTCTTCTTTTATCTTCTCCTTTACCCCCTATACTCAACTTGGTCTTTAGCTTGGAATATTTGAACTCCTTCAGACTATTTTGGGTAAATAATAGCAAATTTTCTTTTTATAATTTAACTGAGATATGTAAGGTATTAAGAAGCTTTATTTGTAAGTTGATGAGAAAAGTAAAAAAAAAAAAAGTCAGGATTTGAACTATGGTGTCATTGACTTTAAGAACCACAGAAATAGTTTTCTGTTTAACTTTATCTGGACCAAAGTGGCAAGCTGACCATGGAAACTCTTCCTTTTTGAATTCCTCTATTGACAAGCTTCTCCTTGTACTCTTTAGTAAGTTGAAGTAGCCTTATCTGTTTCCTTCATTTGAGAAGAAAAGAAACTTGTATATTGAAGAACTTATATATTGTATTTATTTACATAGTGACAAAACATTTTGCCTTCCAAATTTTTCTCTTTGGGATGAAGAGTAAAAGGAAAACAATTATATTTCTTTAACAAATTGGACTCATTCTTTGCAGCAGTAGGTAATAATGGCATTCTAAGAAGGACTTAACACCACCAGATCTTTATTTACCCCTTTCCTCTTTTCTTCTCTGTAATGTTGACTCTCTGGAATATCTCTCATGGGACTCTCCCCCATTTGAAAAAATGGGTCAACCTTCCTTGGAACTTGAGAAGAAGGAAGAGATTATTATTATTTTGTGATTATATGAGGAAAGAAAGTAGCAATGCCCAACCAAGAAATGAGGTTGAAGTCCGGGAAATACCCATTAAGAATTTAAGCCATTTGTATACTTAATAATGACTGTCTACAGTTTTCCTCTGGGAAAGTGTATAATCTAAGAAAGTGTGAATCAGTGTCAGAATTAACACTCAACATTATGTTCCAAGTGTCTTATTACAGTAATGGAAGTATAGTTGCTATGTGAAAATGGTGAGATATTTCTTAATAGTAAATACACTTATTTAGGCAATCATGAACATTAAGTGCTGGGAAGATAAATGGAAAAATAAGGGAGACTCTCAATAGGATATGCTCTTATCTGTGCCCAGCTTTTCATGACTCTGTTTGAGGTTTTGGAAAAAAAATACTGGAGTGGTTTGCCATTTCATTCTCTAGTTTGTTTTTACAGATGAGGAAACTGAGGCATACAGGGTGAAGTGGCTTGCCCAGATAATACAGATAATAAGTGTCTGAGGCTAGCCTTGAACTCAGGAAGATGATTTTTCTGTCTCTAGACCTGACACTCTACCCACTGTACTACATAAATACCCTTTAAAAGCCTTTAAATCTAAATGGGGACCAGAATATATAATATCAAAATACATACATACATACATATATATATATATACACACACATACATACACACATTCATACACATACACATACAACAAAAAAAGAGTTTATCTCACATTATCTCTTTTGTTCCTCTTAAAGGAAGGTAGTACAACAATGATTATCCCTGCTTTTCAGATGATGAAATTCAGGTTCATATAAATGGGATAATTCACCCAAAATCACATAGCTGGTTAGGCCTTGAATTCTGGTATTTTTCAGTTCAAATTTGCTCTACTTTTTATTATAGGAAAGACTCTGTCTTGGCTAAAGCATTCTCTAGAAAGAACTGGCAAACAGCCTATCATGGTATATAGCAATGTGATTTAACTATTTGTTAGACAGGCTATGAATATTGTAGGAAATTAGAGAAGGGCAAGATCAATGTGGACAGAATATCTGAACTGAATGATACTTCAGGTACTATATAGTCTAACTCCTAACTGATTAATACTCCTTTCAGCAGCATTTCCAGTAAGTGGAAATATACGTTCAGGGGCATGCTAGTACATGTGTAACAACTGTCTTATCAGAAAAAAGTACATCTGAAAAATTTTTCAATTTAGTTGTTTTATTAATATATTCTCCATCATTTTCTCAAATCAAGGCAATTAATAAAATAATAAATCAAGCTTTGGTATTTATAGCATTTGCTGACTTTTGAAGCATAATGTTCACACTGAAAATATAACAAGTGAAACTGGGAAGTGGTATGAGCTGATTCTAGCATACTCCTGTAATACATTATTAATATATGTCCAGTAACAGATCAAATACTACATATAGGAGCTGCTCATAACACTTTTAACTAAATCTAATTGTTAGGGAAAGGAGAGAAAGGAAGGAAACAAATATTTATCAAGCACCTTTTATGTGCAAATACTGTGGTTAAATTTTGAAAATAATCTCTTATTTGATTTTTTTGAACAACTTGTGAGGTAGATGCTGGTTTGACAGATGTGGAAAATGAGAAAGATATTAAATGACTTGCTAAAAAGATTAGACATCCAATAAGTAGCTGAGGCCTAGATTTGAAGTCAGATCTTCTGACTCTAGGCCCAGATACTACCCATTATGTCACCTGGCTGTCAAGGAAGTTCTATGTTCCTAAATCAGTATCCTCTTCTTCCTTATGATAATAACCAACATTTATAGATTGCTTACTTGCCAGGTACCATGCTGAATAATTTACAATTACTATCTCATTTGATCCTCCTAATAGCCAGGGAGGTAGGTGCTATGATTAACACCTCCTCCAGCCTCCCCAAATAATAGCAACAACAACATAAAAAAAAATCCTTCCCTCCAAAAAAAAAAAAAGATAAACAAAGCTGAGTTGATTTGCTGAGGATCACACAGATAATAAGTATCTGAGATCAGATTTGATGCACTCTCTATATTGTACCACTGATCCAAGTTTCGCCCTAGGACAAGCAAAACAATTTTCATCTTCATTTCACATGATGGACCTTCACATATTTAAAGAGTTATAATCTTCCTAATTTTGTTCTACTCTGAGCAGGCTTAACCTTCTTAATTCCTTCAGTTAGTTTAGTATGTCTGAATTCTTTTCAGTATGGTTGTACTTTGTAGATTTCACTTTGACAGTGTTCTCCCTCACATAAGGTGCAAAGATCTCATTATCCTAGATGTGATCTAACCAGAACAGAATACTGTGGGACTTCCAGCTTTCTATTCTTACAGCCGCTTATCATCTATGTTTGTAGATATGTACCTATCATAATGTAACAATCTAAATTAATCCTCAGTTTGATTTTAATGATTTTTGGGAGGTTTTCATATCACATTCTCTATTAATATTGAGCTCGTGGCACAATATAACTATTAGAATTCCTTCTTTTTACATAATTTTTTACAAGCCATACCTCTCTATCCTATACTTATATAGCACATTTTTTCAAAGTCAAGTCTAACACTTTCCATTTATTTTTGTAGAGTATAAACAGACATCATATCTGCTAAATCTTTGGTTTGAGACTTTTTTTTCCCTCACTACATATCCCAGAAGATTATTCAAAGGACTCACATCTCAGCAATGTCATTCTGCACTATTTTCATTAAGAAGGATCTGTTCTAGTTTGAGAGAGGTTTAGAGAGTCTTTTGGATTTCAGCGAGATAATAACTGCAATAGCTGATTGATTATGTATAGGAGGATGGAGCGAAAGGCAGAGAGAAATGATTACTGCATGGATATAGGTCTCTAGAATCAGATTCTATTTATATTGAGTGTAGATGTGATAAGGTGTACACCTAGTCCAGATGTCCTGGAGCTCTGGTTGTCAAGAGATTAATCTTATTTTCATACTGTGCTGATAGGGAAAAGGAAGTGACTAAACAGAGAGAATATTTTAGATACAGACTTCTTCCATTGTTCCATGAGTTTTAACTTGTATTCTCCTACATACTGAAAATGAAGAGGAACTATTTTGGGAATATTTATAACTTGTTTAAATACCTTGTCATTTACTTTGCATTGGATTTCAAATAAATGTGTTTTGTTCTGAAATTACGTATTATGTTACTAGTACTAAAAATCATTGGGTGAGAGCTTAAAAGTAGCTTCTACTTATTCTTCTATTTCCTTTTTGGGCATTCCTCAATCACCTTTACTGTATCTTCATTCATTTTGCACATGTTAATTGTATATGTATCTCAAAGCTTTGTCCTCTTCCTTGTCTTATTTTCTTCTTCCATGCTATTTCTCTTGGTGATCTTATCAATTTTTAGGAATTCAATCATAATCTCCATGCAAATGATTCTCAGATTTATTTTTTATCCCTAAATTCTTTCCTGATCTCTAGTCTCATATCTTTTGACTGCCTATTGGACATTTCTAATTAGATGTCATACAAAGTAGATGTTATATAAACATCTTTAAGATGATATGTCCAAAAGAAAATTCACTATCCTTCCCTTTAAGTCCTTCTCCCTCTCTAAATTCCCTATCACTGTCATGGATACCATCATCCTCCCAGTTGATGTGCTCAAGCAATTTAAATGTCATCCTCATATCCAATCTGTTACCAAGATCAAATCTGCTCCTTTGAAATATCTCTTGAACATGCTCCCCTTCTCTCTATAACACACTTGGACTATTTCAATAGCTTGCTGATTGATCTCCCTCCCTCAAGTCTCTGGCCCAATTTAGTTCATTCTCCACTTAGTTGTCAAATTATTCTTCCTTAGATGCAAATCTTACTTTGTCATAGACACCCCCCCCCCATCCCTGCCAACTTATTCAATCAACTCCATTGACTCCTTTCAGGGAGAGAGCCAAGATATATATTTTTTTTAATTATTAAAACTTTTTATTTGCAAAACATATGTATGGGCAATTCTTCAACACTGAGCCTTACAAAGCTTTCTGTACAAATTTTTCCCCCCTAGTCCCCACCCCTCCCCTAGATGGCAGCATATCCACTACATGTTAATTATGTTAAAATACTTGACAAATTGAATATATGTATACATATTTCCACACATCATTTTTGTGCAAGAAAAATTGTATCTACAAGAAAGAAAAATCAGAGAAAGGAAACACAATGCAAGCAAACATCAATAGAGAGCATGAAAATGTTATGTTGTGGTCCACGTTTTGCATCCCTCTCTCTGGGTATATATGGCTTTCTTCACTGAACAATTGGAAGTGGTTTGAAAAACAAGATATAATTTCTAGGATGAAATATAAAATCCTGTTTGATTTTTAAAGCCCTTTGTAATTTCTCCTCTTCTTAATTTTTTTCAATCTTCTTATACCTTATTATCCTCTCTAGTACCCTGGGATCCAATGACATTGACTTCAGAGTGTCCTTTTCATAGAATACTATACCCTACAACTCTATGCTTCTCATATTCCCCATGCCTGAAATGCTTTTCTTTATTTACACAATCAGTCTTAGATTTCTTTGTCTTAGATGAAATCCCAACTTTTCCAAGGAGTCTTTTCTTCTCTCTGAGATTATCACAAAATTGTTCTGAATATAATTTGTTTGTATTTAGGTGTTAGAATGTTCATGTTTCATTATGCCAAATTCCTTGAAATCAAGTTTTAAAGTTTTTTGTTTGTTTGTTTGTTGTTTGTTTGTTTTTGTTTTTGTTTTTGCTTTGTTTTGTTTTGTTTTGCTTTCTTTCTATCCTCAGAGCTTAGTACAGTATCTGAAACATAATTGATGCTTAAGAAATTTTTATTGACTTGACTTGTTGATATGGAGCCTTAGATTTAAGCACATATATATATATCCACCCAAACCACCAAATATAACTTGGGAAATAATGTAGGGCCATAGAATTATGTCAGTGTTTCATACTTATTAACTTTCATGTTATTAGTCCAACATTTAAGCCTGTGGATATGAGAAATTTTGCCTCTTTCATCTCAGTTTTGTGCCATCAGAAAATGCCTACACCATATATAACCTCTTTAAAGTCATTGTTAAGTTACACAGAGCTAAGAGTAAGTCCTTGGGATCTTTCATTAGATACCACCTTATAGTTGGGCATTCATTTATTGATCAACACTTTTTGCATTTGATAATTCATAAAAGCTGAATTCCACCTACATATTTTATTGTCCTATCTCCACTAATTACTTTTATCTATTCCAAATAGGTAAAATAAAAAGCTTTTCTGAAACGGAATAGAATCGTGGTATTCTGATATACCAATCTAGTAACCACATTGAAGAAAGAAATGAGACTAGATTATATATGACTTGTTTTTGATAAGACTATAGTGACTTTTAAATAGTACTTCCTCTTCTGTTGCATGTGGCTTCTTCAAATAGAGATTGCATGGAGATACCCTTAACTTCAAATCCAAATAAAATTTAAAAAGTAAAGTTCCTTGGCAGATAATTTGAAGACACCATGTTTTTCTTCTTTTGTTTTTCTGAAAGCTAGCATATTTATCTTTAGTTTTGTAGAACCTCTCCAGATCCAGAAAAAACTGTGAATTTTGAAAGATTACTGTCAGGAACTCGGCAATGACATTTATAGTTTTAAATTATGTTTAAATGTGGTTTGTCACAAACTGGTGATGTAAACTTATTTAGAGTAGTCAGAGGTTCACTCTTATCTTTAGTAGACAGAAGGCTTCATGGAGAAATGGAAGTTTATTTGTACTCTGATGATTGATGAACATACAAATCAGATACAATTCCAAAGCAGAAGACAGTAGCTTACTTTGAAAGTGACTTTATATATATAGATCTGCTACTTCCCTATACAAACTTTGGAGTCTATTCGACTAAAATTCTTTCTGAAGATCAACTACAGAAGGGAATAGGAAAATCAGATGCCTATATATTGGAGTGTCTTAAAAATATCAATGCATTAAATATTTTGATACTCTATTATTATATACTCATTGTACATCATATATTGTATATTCTAATCCTGTATGCCAAACATTTTATTTCTTTTCACTTAAGAATTTGCTAAAATCATAAACTTTAGAAATGTGAAAATATATATTCCTCTATTTATGCTCAGTTACTTCCAAGAATGATTTTGTACTTCATATCCCAAAGTATAGAGAGGCAGCACTGGGAAGATTAGTGTTCTACCTCCAACATCCTCTCTTTTAGACCCAAACAAGTCACTTAATGTCTCAGCCCTCTTGACAAAATTCTAAGACTTGAAATTGTTGAGAATATGTTGATCTGCATTAGTATTTGAAGTTCTTCATTAGAATCACTCTGTGCTGATGAAATCACAAGTCCAGCAAAATATAAAACAATAGAAACCAAAAACCAAAACTGATATATAACAATTATAAAGTCTATAAGTATTAAACATTTTCTTTTTGTTTATTTGCCCTTATGTAATAATTATCATTACATATCCCATGTGCACTTTAATGTCTAAATTAGTGTTATTTAGCCTTTTCAGGCAAAGAGCAGTGTACAAGGCTTATAGCAATACATAAACAATAAGAGAATTATTGAAATGTATTTACTGAGATGTATGATCCCAAACCTCAGAAATAAGTAGCATCTATTTGCTTTGAACTGCAATAATAATGCATAGGAGTGCAGTCAGAAATAATTTCTTGAATATCAAAAAATAAAGGGAGCTGGTTTCTTCAAAAACTAAATATAGGCATCTCAAATATTTTCTAGAAGGAACATTGAAAAAACAAAACAAAGCAAAACCCCTCCAGAACTCCAAAACTGTTCTTTTGTCATGAATGTCCTTATTTAACTTACACATGGCTTGGATTTGTTCTGCTACTCATAAGTATGAGATTTCCTTAACTTGTCAAAATATTTCTCACATTACATAGACACAATAATGGAGAAAAATGCGCTGAATCTTTCTGCCTGTAATGGTTTCTGATGTTAATATAGATCATTTTAAAAGTTAAAGCCATTATCTCAATCAATAACACTACTTAATCAGATTTCTGTGAGCCACTGCTGATTTTTATCCAAAGACTGTGAGATCTATATGTATTTGTTCATTGCAAAATACATTTAAAATAGGTTATTTTCAAGAATTTAACAATGAGGAGATTTGTATCTTTCATTGTTTTTCCAACAGACCAAAATATATGTGTCTATATATAATATATACATGTAAAGACTTTGGAACAGAAAAATGCATATATGTGAACATATGTGAATATATTTGTATATATGTGGTATATATTACATATATAAATTCATCTATCTGGCTTGTGAAGATGATTTCATTTATGTGTGCAATTGTATATAAATATACCTATGTATATATATGTGTGTGTGTGTGTGTGTGTGTATAGATATATATTCTATCTTTTCTATTATACTACCATTCTTTATATTCATACATACATATATAGAATGATAGTATGATGCAGTAGATACTAGGTTCAAATCTTGTCTCAGACTTGTACTAGCTGTGAGTCATTTAATTTCTCAATCCTCCAGAAAGCTTTTTTAAGACCATTCAGTAATAAATAAGCAACTGATGTGAATCAATAAAAGGAGTTACCATGTAGTAAGTTTCCCACTTTGAAGAAATCAATACAGTCTAGTGGACAATTTATTAAATGCCTACTATGTGCCAGATATTAAGATAAACAAATTAACAAAAAAAAAAAAAAACATATCTGCTTATAATTTACTGGGAGGAGACAACACAAAAAAGGAGGCAGAAAAGTGAGTGGAGGGGGGACAACAGCCATTATCTTGTTCCGTAAAGTTGAAACCAGGTAGAGCAGCAGATACAAAGCAGAGTGAGCTGAAAAGTATAGGCTCAGATACATACAATAATAATATAATAATAGCTATATTTTATACAGCGCTCATATATATATAGTACTTTACCAGGCACTACACTAAGTACTTTGCAAACATACTGTTTGATCCTCACAACAAAACTGGGAGAGAATGTACTTTTATAATTTTCTTTTTACACATGGAGTATCTGAGGCTGAGAAAGTTCAAATGATTTTTCCAGGGTCACTTAGTTAATGTCTCTGAGTCCAGATTTGAGCTTGTCTTCCTGACTTCAGGTCTAGAAGCAACTGAACTATCTAGATGTATATGGTATGTATATTAAAAGAAATTCAGTAACCACTTATTAAGTGCCTACTATGTGACAGACACTGTGCTAAATTCTGGAGATAGAAAGAGACAAAAAATTATCACTTTCCTGAAGGAGCTTAGGATCTATTGGCGGAGATAAAATGCAAATAAATATATGCAAAGCAAGTTATATAGAGGATAAATAGGAAGAAATGAACAGAAGGAAGGCAGTGGAATTAAGAGGTATTAGGGATGTCTTCCAGTAAAATGTGGAATTTTAATTGGGAGTTAAAGGAAGCCAGGAGGTCTTCATTTGGGCTTGGGCATGGAGAATAGACAGAGACAATACCCAGAGCTGAGAGATAGAGTGTCTCATTTCATGAAACAACCTGAAGGCCAATATTGTTGGATCAAAAGATACATGCTATGGAATAAGGTGTAAAAAGACTGGAAAGGTAGGAAGGGGCCATGATATGAAAGCTTTTGAATACTAATCATTTTTGTATTTGCTCCTGGAAGTAATAAGGAGCCGTTGACTTTTTTGAGTAATATGGTAAGCAATGGTAGGAGTGTGATCAGACTGATCTGATATGATCATACTTGTATTTTAGAAAAATTACTTTAGTGGTTGAATGAAGACTACATTGAAGTGGGAAGAGACATTGAGGCTGGCAAATACACCAATAAATTATTGCAACAGTCCAGGCATGAGGTAATGAGGGCTTACACTAGAATGGTACAGTATTAGAGGGGAGATATGAATGTGTATGAATTTTATTACATTTCCCATATTTACATTTATCTTCAATGACTATATCAATATATCAGGAAGCTATTATTTCATGGATATGGGGTATTCTTCTGTTGATTGAGCTCCTATCTGTCTATAACCCATAGTCCTAAAGAGTTACCTGAGGCTCAGAGAGATTAAGTGGTTCATTCACAGTTATATAAACAGTGAAGTGTCAGAGGAAGGTTTTAAACTTGTCTTTAGGGTTCTCAGTCTAGCTTAGCTTTGTCTATTTTTATCCAGTACACAGTGCTGTTTCTCTAAAAATTATATACTCATGTGTAATGTATCTCTCTACATGTATACATTTTAATATATGTACATATATACATATTCATAAGTATATGTGCATATATTTCTATATGTGTATGTGATGGGTACCATGTATAGCTTATTCCTGGAGGACTCAGGATTTGTTTGTTAATTTAGAAGAATAGTTGTAATATAAAATAGTAGCATAAAAAATTAACCTGAAGGCTAACACATAAAATAGGTGATAATCACTGTGTATATTATGAGGGAACCAAAAAAAGATAAACAGTATTAAGGATGAACCCAAGAATTGTCACAAAACATGAAGTTATACTCTGGGGAAGTTTGCCTAATGCATTGTCATTTCCTGATATACAAAAAATAAACTCCATTAGAACTTGCAAACCTTGCTACAATATTGTATAACTTTAGACAAGACACTTCAAGTCACAAGTTTTTAAAAGTCTAAAATCAGTTTTGGAACAAAGAATTCATATTAGCAAGAATCAGTTTGAAATCTTTATTGTAGTCCAGGACCTTGAAAGTGACCTTAGAGCTAGATAGTATATGTAAGAGGTGAATATTACAACTGGGAGGATTATACAAATGAAGAAAATGAGTCAAGAAAATATGTGTGTTTGAGAAATGTTGAGTTTGGTCAAGTAGGAGGTTTATTTAGGGTATTTTTAGTCAAGAATTTGTATTGTAAGGTATAGGAAATGAATTAAAGTTCTTTACTGCATAGATAAGTGACATGACGAAAGTAGTACTTCAAGAACATCCACATGAAAGTGGGGTGTAGGGTGAATTAGAAAGATCTAGAGTGAGGGAGGCTGTATTAGCTCACTAATAAGATGGTAAAATGGTAAAGGTATGGATTAGGGTGGTAGCCCAGGAGATGAGCTAGGTGGCACAGTGGATAGAGTGCTGGACCTGGAGTCAGGAAGACTCATCTTCCTGAGTGCAAATCTGGCCTCAGACAATTATTAGTTTTGTGTCCTTGGGGAAGTCACTTAGCCCTGTTTGCTTCAATCTTTCATCTGTAAAATGAGCCTTAAGAAGGAAATAACAAACTGCTCCTATATTTTTGTAGCTTTTTATTTTTAAAACTTGTGTAAAGATAGTTTTCAACATTTGCCCTTGTAAAACCTCGTTCCATTTTTTTCTTTCCTTTCCCTTACCCCCTTCCCTAGACAATGAGTAATCCAATATATGTTAAATATGTATAATTCTTCTATACATATTTCCACATTTATCACCCTGCAAAAGGAAAATCAAATGAAAAAAGAAAAAAATGAGAAAGAAAACAAAAAAGCAAGCAAAGGAAACAAAAAAGGTGAAAAAAAAAAAGCTATGTTGTAATCTACATTCAGTACCAACACTCCTCTTTCTGGATGCAGATGGCTCTCTTCATTACAAATCTATTGGAATTGGCCTAAATCATCTCAATGTTGAAAAGAGTCAGTCCATCAGAACTGATCATCACATAATCTTGCTGTTGCTGTGTATAATGATCTCTTGGTTTTCCTCATTTCACTTAGCATCAGTTCATTTCTTATATAACAATATTATTCCATGACATTCATATACCATAACTTATTCAGACATTTCCCAACTGATGGGGATCTACTCGGTTTCCAGTTTCTTTCCACTACAAATAGGGCTGCCACAAACATTTTTGTACGTGTGGGTCCCTTTCCCTTCTTTATGATCTCTTTGGGATATAAGCCCAGTAGAAACACTGCTGGATCAAAGGGTATGCACATTTTGAAAGCCCTTTTGCTCCTTTATTTTTGCCAAGAAAATCCCAAACGGATTCAACAAAAGTTATACAAAACTGAAACAACTAAATGACAGGGTAGTGGTATAAGAATATAAAAAAAAATATGAAGGACTAAAACTAATGAAGAAAGAATTTTTAGTTGTTGACTTGGTATCAGGGGACAAAAGAGACAAAGCTGTCTCTTAGGTCATGTGTGTGGGTACCTAGGAAAATCACATTAATATGATATAAAGAAATAGTCAGGTTGAGTGGTTGTGTAGTTAAGAACTGAATGGAAAAGGAATGAGTCAGCTTGCCTATTTATCCACCTTATTCTTGTAGATTACTTTGTATGTTGAAGGATTAATTTGAGCATTATTAAGTCACACATTCTTAAAAGAAGTGGTGCAGTCCTCTATGTCCATAATAAGATTAGGCTTGAGGTTAAAATCAGAAAGCATTTGGTATTTCCATCTGAACTTTTGGGGCCTTTGAGAAATCATGGAATGGTGGGAAGGGACTTGGCTAAGCAAGACTAAACAATCTTAATTGCTTCCATTATGTTGAGTACATAAAGAAAATAACAGATTTTTAATTCATTGTTTTACATATTGTTATCCTATGTATTTTTGTTAATTCATTTGTATGAACTACACTTTTATATATTATTTATCAATATATATATAACTTGCATAGTATTTTTTCTGCCTCATTTTTATTCTCTTAATCCATAGATTCTATATATCCAAGTTTATAGCTTGAATATGACTTTCCTCAGCCTCCTCTTTCCCCTGATTGGAAGACTGGAGGGTAAAGTATCACTTTCCTCCCAAATCCTTTCTTTGTAGAGGGCAGAAATTCAATGCCTAGCTCATTTCACTTGGCATCTACAGCTCTGCCTGTTTTCATCTTCATGTAGTAAGATATTCATGTTGGTTATTCCCTCGTTTCACTTCCATACTTTCCACCTTCCTTTTATGTGTTGTCTTTTCCAAGTAGATTGAAAGCTCCTTAAAGGCAGGTAATTTCTTTTTCTTACCTATATTCCCAGAATTCAGCATAGTATTGAAACAGAGTGATATTATTGTTCAGTTACTTGGTCATGTCCAACTCTTCATGACCTCATGTACCAGAGTTTAATGTTTTTGGGTTTTTTGTTTTTTGTTTTTTTTGCAAAGATCCTGGAGTAGTTTATTGTTTCCTTTTCCAGTTGATTGAGGCAAATAGAGATTAAGTGATTTGTTCAAGGTCCTGCATCTAGTAATTGCCTGAAACTAGATTTGAACTCAGGTCTTTTTAACTGAAGACCTAGCTCTCTATCGACTAATCCACATAATAGTGTTATCATTGCTGTTCAGTCATTCAGTTATGAATGCCTCTATATGACCTCTGGACTTTTCCCTATGGAGTTTTCTTGGCAAAGATAATGTCTGCCAAAGATATGGTTCACCATTTCTTTCTCTAGTCCCCATTTCAAGATGAAGAACTGAGGCAAACAAGAGTCATACAGTTAGTAAGCTTGCCCAGGGTCACAGAGTGAATAAGTGTCTGAGATTGGATTTGAACTCATATCTTCCTTAGTCCAAACCTGGTCCTCTACCCTGTGTGCCATTTAGCTGCCTCATGCTACCTAGTAATAGAAGGTACTTCATAAATGCTTATTGCTTAATACATTTTTATGGAATTGAATTGACTTAAATTGTTCTATACCAAACTGATTTAAATATTTCTTTAGATTAAACATATAGTACACAGATCATTTGAGCACTCTTGAAAATCAGAACTACTGAAATGAAATGAAATCATTTTATCAAGGTGATGCCCTCAAAGCACTATATTCAAGACAGGCCCATCAAACACAAAATTTGAAAGGTTAAACAACTTAGGACTCTATTGTAGTTGACACTAAGTGCTATAACATTACTGAATGCTGACCAGAGGCTAAAGATAAATTTAAAAAATAGATGGCATTGTCCCTGTCTTTTAGAAATTTTTGTTTTTGGAGCACTGGTAGATAGTCACTATGGGAATGTTTGCTGTATCTGATGAGACAATATGAAAATATATATTTGCTTATGTTTAAGCTGTGTGCTTAGATACCAAAGCAGGTTTTATTCAGGCTTTTTAAGTGTTTGATTTCTATACTGAAAATGATCATAGGAGTTCTAGATGCTGTCTCATAGGAAGCCATCACTGCTTTATATCTCCATTTCTGTTGGGATATTGTGGAAAGAGAAAATCCTAAAACCTATAAAGAGTTATGAATGCTATGGAACAAAGATATTGAAAATGAAATAACTGAATTCACAAAATTGTGCTAGGTATATACTTCTATCTGTGGACTGCTTTGCTAGCCTGAACTGGACCTGAGATTTCACTGATAAAGAGAATTCTTGAATCAGGAAATTCCTTCTACTCTTGCTGTTTGATACTTCATCTGAAACAGTCTGCTTGGGGTCTTGTATAGTTATGTTAGAGCTGGAATTTGAATCCAGGCCTTCCTGATTATGAGATCACCTCTCTATCCTCCTCTATGCTATGATACCATTGGGTATACAAGGAACAAAATGAAATAAGGAACACAGGAGAAAATACAGTAGAAAATCCTTAGTGAGACGAACAGATGTATAAGTAACCATATAATATATTAAAGCAATTAAAGAGGTAAACCGTAGCAACTGGGAGCAGGGATCAAGAAAGGCTTGTAGTCTAATCACTAAAAAAAAAGATGGAGATTCTCTAGATGGTTATGTAAACATAATTTTATTATGTGTAAGTGTGTTTATTTAAAATACATCTTTTTGATATATTCTATCATTCACTTATATTCCTTCCTCCAAGAAAATCTCATTATAACCAAAAAAGTAAAAAAAAAAAAAAAAAACAAAAACCAGTAGTTCACAAAAATGAAATAAATCAAAAAACATCTAACATTTTGTGTTCTGTTCACAATAGCTAGTCTCTTATCTTTGTAAATAAAGACAGGGAGATAGCTTCTCATCTTTCTTGTTTGGGGCTGTGGTTGGTTACTATAATTTCATAGAATTCTGCTTTAAAATAAAATTTTATTGATATCTTTTTTAATAACACCAAAATATCAGCTCCTGTCCTTCTCTTGTAGGGTTAATTCCTAAAATAAATATGATTTTTAAGGACAAAATGGAAAAAAGAGAGAATTCAATAAATTAATCAATACACTGAAAAAATGTCTGAAAATATGTGCAATATACTATGTCTTTGCAAAGGGACAAAGGTAGGGTAAGGGGAGGTGGTGGCTTTTCATATCTCTTCTTTGGAACCATGTAGGTTGTGATTGAGTAGCATTCACTTTTTATAGTTTTGTAGTTGTTTTTCTTTTCTTTTTCTTTTTTTTTTTAAATCATTGTAGTTGTTGTATACATCGTTTCCTTGTCCCTTCTTACTTTATTCTCTCTGCTACATTTCATGCTTTTCCAAATTTCCTATTTTTGTTTTTCTCGCAGCACAATAATATTCAATTACATTCATGTACAATTTGATAAACATCTATGTTATAATTCATTATCAAATAAAATGCTGTATAAGCATTTTAGCATATCTAGGGACTCCTTTCTTATCAATAGTCTCTTTGGGGAAAAACTTAGTAGTACAATACAGGTTAAATACAGTGGAGGATGTGAAGGGGTAGACCAATTTTTTTTATCTAATGCCAAATTGCTTCCCAAAAGGATTGTACTAATTTGTAGCTCCACCAACCATGCATGAGTGTGCCTCTCTTCTTCTAATTCCATTTCCACCAATAAATTGATTATTTCCATTTAAAACATTATTTGCTAATTTGAAATCTAATGTTGCTTTGTATTGATTTTCTTTTATTACTAATGCTGTGAAGCATTTTGTCATATGGTTGCAATTTTTTCTTTTGAGGTTACAATTTTTCTTTTGAAAACAAATTGTTGGGGCAGCTAGGTGGCGCAGTGGTTAGAGCACCAGCCCTGAAGTCAGGAGGACCTGAGTTCAAATCTTTCTCAGACACTTCCTAGCTGTGTGACCCTGGGCAAGTCACTTAACCCCAATTGCCTCAGCAAAAAAGCAAAAAAAAAAAAAAAAAAGAAAACAAATTGTTTATATCCTTGTACTATTTGTGATCCTCTGAAGAATAGATTAATAGCTTTTAGTTCTGATTGTTTTATTGATTTTTTTTTTCCATTGGAATCATTGCAGTCCTTATGTATATTGTTTAGATGATTTATTTTGTTCACTTTGAACCAGAAGTCCATATAAGTTGCATCATATGTCCCTCCATTTTTGTATTCATTGTTGGTTATAACCCAATAGTTTTCTGTTACATTCATCTGATAGATTTTAGCTATTCCTCAATTGATAGTCATCGACTTTATTTCTAGTTGTTTGCTCTTTGAAAAAATGTCACTATAAGTATATTTTTATGTATACAGAACTTTTTTGTTTGTTTTTGTTTTTGACTTGTTTTGTTATTGCTTTCCTTGCAGCTAAATGCCAAAATGTAAAGAATTTTAATCACTTTCTTAGCCTAACTTTTGGACCAATTCGGAACTCCAAATATGCCTCTCATTTCAAAATCCCTCTTATCTTTTGTCATTGTCATTTTTTTCAGTCTTTTTTGTCTTTGTTATTCCATTTGAAGTTTTCAGGCAGTGAGGTTTGCCATTTCCTTCTCCAGATCTTTTAAAGATGAGTATACTGAGACAAACAAGGTTAAGTGACTTGCCCAGTATTACATAGTTAGTGTCTGAAGCTGGAGTTGGACCCAGGTTTTCCTGACTCCAGGGCCAGTATTCTCATAATTGGAGTCATCTAGCTGTTCTATCTTTTGTCATCACAAAATACATTTAAAATATAAAATATTCTATTGAGGAAACTTGTAATCATTAAGTTGAGTTGAACTTACTTTTAGTAAGATCTAATAAATTCCTTTATTCTTGATGATTTCTTATTCTTTGCCTGGGCTATAATAGTTGCTTTGAGAAATAAAGTTAAGGGAAAGGGATTAAAGTCAATTTGGGATAAAGGTTTAGAAATCTTGAGTCATAGCACTGAAAATAAATAAAACTCCTAAATTAGGTATATCCTTTTTCAGTAGTTTAGTTTTAAAATATAATTTTCAAATATTTTCTAATGAGTTACCATCAAAAATATGGCAATAGAAGGCCAAACCTTATGAATTGTAGGACTTTTATATGTTCATCTCTCTCTTTCTTAATTCATATACATATATGTGTGTGTGTGTGTATATGTATTATATATATGATCTGTGTGTGTGTATACTTCATATAATTGATGAGATGAGAACTATTAGGTAATATAAATTCCAGTGTTATTCTTATTGTTATTGCTTTGAAATAGAAAAGGACAGATATAATGACAATTTTTTTTGCCACATTTGATACTATCATTAAAGATCATGTTGATTAATTTATTAATTCTTTCAAAGAAGCTTTATCAATTAGATTTCAACCAGCTCCTTTGTTGTTGTTGTTTGTTTGTCCTTGTTCTTGAAGAGGACCATGACAGCAGAGAGTTGATACATGGCATTCAAGTGAATTGGATTTAAGTGAGGGAGGGTTGTGCAAGATCATCTGCCTCACTTTCCCCTCCAGAACCATCTGATCCAGAGGCAAAATATAGATCAAGATTGGAGGTGACCCTGGATGAAATGAGAGACTTTGGCTTTTTTAAGATAAGATCTTCCAAAAAGTCTCAGTTTAACTGAGGCCATATCCATTCAATGTTTAAGACTAAGTGGCCATAGAGAAAAAGAATCTCCTCTTTCACTTAATTGCACCCCACCCCAAAATCTAAATAAATAAATGAATGAATTTGGGAGGGGAAGGCCCTCAGGGTTTCTGGCCAAAGCTGAAAAGATTGCTATTTAAGTTCAATTTGAATCAATCAGGACCAAAACAATGACCAAATAGGGCTTGTCTTTGGACCTGTAAGTGGACAATTAGAACCAGCACTTTGACATGCTTATTAAAATTCAAATTTCAAAGCAGTGTTACTATATGTTAAAGAAAGCCCCCCCAAAAGACTTATTTAGTGGGGCAATTAGAATGGCATCTTTTTAAACACATATTTATCAGAACATTTTGCTTAAAATGGAAACAATAAACATACATATGAAATTACTATTAAGGAAAAAAGACATAAAGATCTTTTTTTGCATTTATCAAAATATTATGTTAAACAGCTAAAGATAAAATAATTTTCATAATTTGACTACAGCTGTTCTGTAAAATTAAAACAGTGGAAAATTTTTTGTAATAGATTTTAAAAGATCTCTTTCCTGTTTCCCTAATAAGTTTCTTGGTATAAGTACCTAATTGTGTATTCAGTATATACTGGCTTACTTGGATTTTGTGGTATCTCATTGTTCTGTAATAGAAAGTCAAATATCAAAGGACTTTCTCCAAACAAGCTAAACCTTATATGTAGTTTCTGAAAATTGTTAAGTACAATTTTAGTCTACAAAGTATATATTGATCAGACCTTAATTTTACACTTCCTGACTGGATCCAAGTTCTATTGTTTTTTTTTTTTTTCCTATTTCTTACTCCACTGGAATAAAAGAGGACTCTTCAATCACTTCCAGACAGCACTGTTATATTGTTGAATTCTTAACATTATAGCATGCATAGAATATTGGCTTATTGCTAAGGTGGTGCAGTAAATAGAGCACTGGGCCAGGAGGCTAGTGGCAGGATGTTATTCTCAGAAAGGAATCAGGAAACTAGACAGAATTGACTTGGATTCCAGTTCATGGGTCTTTTGGTGACTTATTAATTTAGGGCTAGGCCTTAATTAATTCTCCTCTTCTCCCTCCCTCCAAGTGAAGACTTAATAGGACTCCATCCTCTAGCTTGTACATAAAACAGGCTGCACTAACTTTTCATGGAAGCTATATAAGTCTATGAGCTGGATGTATAGTACTTAAAATAAAATAATCCGATTGCTATTGCTGTTGTACAGTCATTGTCTTGTCTGATTCTTCATGATCCTGTGGGCCATAACACGCCTGTATACTCCAAGAGGTTTTCTTGATAAATATATTGGCTTTCATTCCCTTCTCCAGTGAATTAGGGCAGACAGTGGTTACATGACTTGCCCAGGAAGACATAACAAGGTCCAGTGTACCACCTAGCTGGGTTTGCTAAATGTTCTATTTGTATAAATGGGAAACAATTAGGAAATGATAACAAGAATGTGGGGGTATTCCTGTGCTGTTTTTATAGTCATTGCTTCAGTAGCCCTCAGCAACAATAATATATTAGGTAGTATACTGTGGTAGTACCTAAATAACAGAGACTCAGAGAGGTGACAGATTCTGAAAGTTTTGTCTACCAGCCTGCTCCCTGCCTTGACTGCTCAGATGGAAGAAGGGCTTCATGTGGAGATCTTGGCACTGCTTCCACCGAACATAAGAGAATGGGGTTGGTAACTAGTTATCCTTAAGTCACAAAGAGCAGGGATAGTCAGAGGTTGGCTTTTAGGATTGATTATCAGGATTAATGGGTCAAATTAACAAATTAATGAGAATTTATTATATACTTGCTATATACCAGCCACCAATTAGGAATAAGGCTGGTTAGGCTAAGAAGGGTTTTGATAAAACATTGCATATTGCACAAAAGTATAGATTCATTCATGTTAATTTTTTTCTTCCATTCACTGTGAGATTCTGTGACTTTTAGGCCTGCATCTTATTCTTGGTGGCAGTGTAGCTTTATATTTGCCAAATATATGGAGTGACAAGAATACTCCAAAATTCTTGTAGTATATAGCTTTGACACTTAGTTGTATAACCATGGATAAGTAGCTTAATTTCTCTAAGCCTCAATTGCTCCATTGGTGAAAGAAGAAATAATGTTTCTATACCTACCAATCTATGTAAGATTCTTTACTAAAATTGGAACCCTCTATGCATATGTTCCCTATTATTTTATCTATTTATTTTAGTTGCCTTTTTGCCTTTTGCAAGTAGGACAGTACTTGTTTTCATGACTCAGTTCAAGCATAGTGAATTAAGATATTTGGAACATTATGATAATTTAATCATGAAAGTAAATTACTTGTATGCTATAGCCAATCTCCAGTGTTAGAGTTCATTTACATTTGGCAGTCACAGATGTTATTTTGAATTATACATGAAATCAGTGTTAACATGCAATTAATGGGGATGACACTGCATTATCTTAGGTTACATTTTTATGCTTGGAAAATAACAATATAAGTTGTAGACATTAAGACCAAGAAGAATTCTATGTTCATTTTAACGACTTTGCATTAAAGAAAACAGTATAAGAAACACTGAAATCAATTTTGAAGTTATGAAAGAACATAATATATTGATTTTCCTCTATTCCATATGCAATTGATTAGGTTAAAAAAAAACAATTAGAATAGCAATAAAAGATGTAGAAGAATCCTTGACCCTGGTCATTTTAAGTATTAATAGAAAAGCCTACTTAATGTTTCAGATGCTTTGGATTCATTATTTTGCAAATCAGAAAATCCTACAAACCTCCTTACATCCTTATATTTTTAATACACCAATTGGTTGCATTTGAAAATCTTCAAAACTCTTCCAAGTTTTCCCTTTAAAAGAAACACATAAACATACAAAAAAATAATGCCTTGCAAATTTTTGCCCAGGAAAAGGGAAAGAGGAAAGTGAATTAATTTTACTTAAAATTCAAGTTCTCACTGAATAGCAAAAGTTGGAGCTCAGGTAAGTAGGTTTTGGAGACTTAATGCTTATACAAACTTTCAAATCTGTCCTTTCCTTTTCCTGGACTCTTAATAATTCCAGGCTACAAGGGAAGAATTGTTCCATTTTTTTTTTCTTTCATTCTTCAGCTTGTCAAAATAAAATTTTAGAGTTAGATGGGGTTAGTAAAATCTATTCAAACAGTGCCTGCTGTGTGTCCAACAGTATAAGAGATACTATAGAGAATTTTAAAAAATAGGAACTATTATAATGATTATTGAGGTATTTATGATCAAAGAGGGGGGTGAAAGGATTTGTGGGTATATGAAACAAATAGAAAAATTTCAGTGGAAATCATAAGCCAGTATTAGAACAGGCTTTGGAAGTAAATGTAAGTTGGAGAGGGGAAAATCCTTGTAGAATAATTATACTTTAAAGGCTTAGTAAAAAGTTTGGAGTTAAGTTAAATCTAGATAGAAGAAAGCAAAGTTTGAATTAATTCTACAGAAAAAAAAGAGAGACTGATTCTACTTTTCTTTGGAAGTTTTCTGATTTCCCTCTTCTTTTACCATTATTATTTTCCAGTTGTAGAGTCAGTATGGGTTAATTATACTCCACTCACTCCTGCGAACTAAAATCAAACTACTTATTTCAACTCAAATAAGAATAAATTGTTTACCTCTGAAGAAACACATTAACGCTTATAGGTAATTGAGATACCATTTGGTGCTGGAAGTGACAATTTGCAAAGTGTATCATCTTGCCCTGCATGAGTTAATATATCCCTGAAGGTGACTTGGCACCTGAAGATGAATTTATAACCAGTAGCAAATAATTGTAAAAACTTTTATCT
Organism: Myrmecobius fasciatus; assembly: GCA_023553655.1. Lineage (NCBI taxonomy): Eukaryota > Metazoa > Chordata > Mammalia > Dasyuromorphia > Myrmecobiidae > Myrmecobius > Myrmecobius fasciatus. The sequence goes on from JAJPUD010004029.1 coordinate 117,446, forward strand.
CATAGATGTACATCCTGTAAGTCATTAAATATAAAAGAAAGCCCATAGGTTTTAGATGAGCAAGCTAATTTGTTAATATTTAGGATGTAGAATGATGTATTGAAATATTGATGGGATTGAAAATGTGGTATGGAATGAGAAAATCTAGCAGAGATGTGGGGATTTTTATCTGGGGAGAGCAGGCATCTCTTATTAAAATTTTTCACATTCAATTTTTCAAAATTGCAGTAATATATCAAGTTTCCTGTTAGAAGTATTATAAAATGCAAAGATTCAGCCAATTTATCTGTCAGGATACACATAGCATGCAGTAACACAATCTTTCACAGGGAGAAAAAAATAATATCACAGGATGAAATGGCAAGAAGTTCTACTGTTAACATAACTCATGGAAGTATGGGAGGTAGGCAGAACTGTGATCAAGAAAGAGGCAAAATTCATCCATAGGAGAAGATTCTTTGAGCCTAGCATTTCTCTTTTCATTATTTAACTGGCATAAAGTTGCACTTGGAATTTGCCTAAATCTTATGCTACTTTTCTTAAATATTGAAAGAATGTTGCTTTTTTTTTAAGTCATTCCAATAAAAAGTCATCTTTTAAAGTCTTTGATTTGAGAAACCATAGCAAATTCTTTATAGATATTAGAGAAAATGCTTCACCACCCTGTTTCATTAGATATAAAATGAGGAGATTACACCAATTGGTTCCTAACATCCTTTATAATTCTAACCCTAATGAATTGTGAACATGTTTGGCTTTTTACTGTTCTATGATTACCTCCCCCATGAATAGAGAAAAAAGTTGAAATAAAATATAGTTAGATCTTTTAATGAAATTAATTTTTTATGTGTCTGTAATAGTTAAGGTCATGTGATATAAGGGAAATAAATCAGGTGGCTGGAGAAAAATGATAGTCATTTATACTTAATGACTATGTAAATTCCCATATTACATAGTGTAGTACTGTATAACCATTATGTTTAAAAAATTAGTTAATAAAGTTGAGATAACAAAGCATGTGTGTATGTATGTATGCATGTATATGTCTACTTAGGTATGCATTTGTATATTGCAAAAATAAATGTGCATGCATACATATGTATAATATAAGCACACATTCACAGTTATATGCAATTTGCATATTTATATGATATATATATATATGTATCTATTCATGCATAGCCACATATGTGTATGTTATATTATTTCAATATGATCAATAACACTTACAGGTTGCACTGCACAATATTATAGAATAGATAGTAGTTTTCATAGTCATTACTAAAAATATTTGTGGTCTTGATTCTTAATGAATTACTGGATTTTCCTTTTGTCCCATGAATTTAACTTTATGATTACATATAAAATGAATTACTTAATTGAAAGATTTCATGGTAGTTTATTTGAAAATGTTTTAAATGTATATTTTGTACTGTGGTACATTTACAATATCTTACAGTATTATTGATCATCGATTGACAATTGAGAAGAATCTTTGAGATTATCCATTAAAATACCTTATACAGATGAGGAAACTGAGTCATTCCAGAAAGTGGTTTTCCCAAGGCTATATAGTTAGAAGTAGCTGAGTTGGGAAGCTATTTCAGATTTTCTAATACCTCATCAGCAAGGTTGTATTAGTGGAGGGCCTCAGAACCAGCTAAATATAATTTAAAAAAGAAAGAAAGAAGTTAAAAAAGTGAATAGAATTTTAGAAAAGTTAGCTATGATAGGCCTCTGGGGAAAATTGAATAGATGAAAAGGATATACCTTTTTTTTTTCTCAATGGTACATGACAACTATATGAAAATTGACTGTTTTGGGGGCATAAAACTTCACAATCCAAGCCAGAAATATTAAATGCTTCATTTTTATTGTCATGAAATAAAAATTACATTAAAGCCATGAAAAGATACATTAAAAATTAATTGGAAATTAATAATCTAATCCTATAGATTGAATGGGTCAAACAGCAAAGCACTGAAATAATGATTTCTTCAAAGAGAATGAGAATAATGGGATAACAGTAAAATTTATGGTATGCAAACAAAGCAGTTCATAGGAGGAATTTTATATCTCTAAATGTTTGCATGAATAAAATAGAAAAATAGCATATCAATGAATTGGGCATGCAATTGAAAAAAATAGAAATAGAACAAATTAACCCTCAATTAAATAGCAAATTGGAATAGGTTAGGATCACAGGACAAAATAGTCAATAATTGTAGCAATCTAGTGTTTGACAAACCCAAAGGCCACAGCTTTTAGGATAAGAACTCACTATTTGACAAAAACTGCTGGGATAATTGGAAACTAGTGAGGAAGAAACTAGGCGTTGATCCACAACCCTAGCATCACATACCAAGATAAGGTCAAAATGGGTTCATGACATAAAGAGTGATATTTTAAGCAAATTAGAAGAACATAATTTTCCTCTCAGATTTGTGAAGAAGGAAGGAATTTGTGTCCAAAAAAGAACTGGAACTCATAATTGAACACCAGATAGATAATTTTGATTATATTAAGTTAAAAAGTTTTTGTACAAACAAAACTAATGCCAAGATCAGAAGGGAAGCAATAAATTGGGGAAAAAATGTATTTAAGGGTTCTGATAAAGTACTCATTTCTAAAATATATAGAGAATTGACTCAAATTTATAAAAATTCAAGCCATTTTCCAATTGATAAATGGTCAAAGAATAGAAAGAAAATTTTCAGCTGAAGAAATTAAAACCATTTCTAATCATATGAAAAGGTAATCTAAATCACTATTGTTCAGAGAAATGCCAATTAAGACAATTCTGAGATACCACTACACACCTCTCAGATTAGCTTAAATGACAGCAAAAGATAATGACTAATGTTGGAGGGGATATGGAAAAACTGGAACACTGATAAATTGTTGGTTGAACTGTGAATGAATCCAATCATTCTGGAGAGCAATCTGGAACTATGCTCAAAAAGTTATCAAACTGTGCATTTCCTTTGATCTAGCAGTGTTTCTACTGGGCTTATATCCCAAAGAGATCTTAAAGGAAAGAAAGGGACCCGTGTGTACAAAAATGGTTGTGGCAGCTCTTTTTGTACTGACAAGAAAGTGGAAACTGAGTGGATGCCCATCAGTTAGAGAATGGCTGAATAACTGATGATATGTGAATGTTGTGGAATATAATTGTTCTATAAGAAATGATCAGGAGGATGATTTCAGAAAGGCCTGAAGAGACTTACATGAACTGATGCTAAGTGAAATCAGCAGAACCAGGAGATCATTGTACACAGCAACATCAGTATTATACAATGATCAATTCTGATGAATGTGATTCCTTCCAACAATGAGATAATTGATACCAGCTCCAGTGATCTTGCGATGAAGAGAGCTATCTACACCCAGAGAGAGGACTGTGGGAGCTGAATTTGGACACATAACATTCTCATTTTGATATTGTTCATGTGCATTTTGTTTCCTTACTCATTTTCTTTCCTTTTTGATCTAATTTTTCTTGTGCAGCAAAAGAATTGTATAAATATGTTTGCACATATTGGATTTAATGTATATTTTAACATGTGAAAAAGGAGAAAATAAGTAATAGGTCCATGGTTGTAATGTAAATAAAAAGGAGAGAAGAAGAAAAGAGAAAAAAGAAAAATTTTGTGGGGTAGAATAGATAAGACTTGGAAATTGACTATATATAGAAGAAAAGGAAAAGGAAGGAATCAAGCAAGGGCTACTAGATTCCTAGAAAATTATATTTCAATATAAAAGATGACAAAAAAGGGCAATAGAAAGAAGAGTGGGAATTTGGGAAAGGTTATTAGTAATTACCTGCTATTATGGTACCCCAATGTCACATATACATCTCAAGCTCAGCATTTCCAAAATTGAGCTCCATAGTTTCTAAATCATGTTTCTTCTCAACTCATTTACTTCAAAGTGACAGGAAAACTCAGTAAGCTCAAAGTACCCAGGAGTGGGACATTATTTTAACATTTACAGTGTAAAAAAATTTCAGAGATTAGTAGGCTGATATTCAAGTAAAGAACATCGGATTTATCATTTACAAAATGTTTGATGACCTTGTTGAGAGCAGTTTCAGTAGATTGCAAGATTGGAAATGGAAAGTGAGGAAAAGGAAACAATGATTATAGATGACTTTTTATAGGATTTGCCTGTAAAAGGACAGAGATATACAGCATTAATGGTTGCAGACACTTCAGGATCAAAAGAATATTCTTCAAAGGATATGGAAGATATTGACATGCTTATACCTGTAAAGAAGAATCATTGATTAAAAAGAATGAAGATTAGAGAGAAGAAGCAGGAATGTTTGGAAGCAACATTCCTGGAGAAGTTATGTGTAACAACAGATAGAACATGATCCTGGACTCAGGAGGACCTGTATTCAAATTCATCCTCAGACACTTACTGGCTGTTTGATTCTGGACAAGTCACTTAACCCAGATTACCTTCTCCCCCCCCCCCCCCCCAAAAAAAAAAAAAAAAAACCAACCCAATGACAAAAAAAAAACAGAACAAACTAAACCAAAGTCTTATAGAAAATGAGATTACAGGAAGCTATCAAGGCTGTAGTTGAATTGGCTTTATCAAAGAGAATGACTACCTCTCTCAGAGATTAAAACAAAGGGAAGAAAATGGGGAATGATGTTGAAGAAATTTGATACATTAGGAAGAAGAGGGTATGTAATAAATTGGGTTAATTTTATTGGTAAATTATGAGGTGAAATTTTTGCTGTATAGAATAAAAGGGGAGGAAGTGGTGATGATAACTTGGAATAAAAAGAAAATGTAGGAAGGAGTATGATAGTAAAACATGGAGGAATAGAAGAATCTATTCAGCAGTGAATGTCCATTTGAGATTATATTGCAGACGTTGTGAACTTTATCAATATCATTGGATGAGTTTCTCTTTCATGTGTGAATACGATATGATTGAACCACTTTTTGATTAATAAAGGAATTTTTTATTTAAACCCAGAACCTAATGATTCTAATTTTTATAGTATTCTAGACTTAAGTATCTAGTTTCCAAATCCTTACAAAGAAGTAGGCAAAAAAACATCTGCCACTGAAAAATAAAGTGATGGGAGTTTTGATTTTTAGCTTTAACAAGCAAAGGAGAGAATTGGTGATGGGGAAACCAAAATGATGAAAAGAAAATCTTTTCAGATTACAGACCAACCAAACTCCATCCTTAAGCAGTGGAAACTATTCTTGGGAGGAACAAATAGCCATACATATCTAAACAGACCAATACAAGAGAATCAAATATATGACAATTCATAGTTGAGAGCCATCAAAAAGACACTAAATTATGTTCAGTATATTCTAAGAAATCAAGAAACTATTTCATTCTGTAAAGGATTCCTTCCAAATTTGCTGAAATATAGGTGTGTTTTGATTAAAGGGTCAGACCTTTATCTAGTGGGAAATTTGACTATCTAGAATGATTTTATTTCATAGTAATTCTGAATACTTAGAGCTTCATGTCTGTATATCATGAATACATAATTCAAGAGGAATGAAGGCTCTAGACATGGTAAGCATTGAATAACATTAAGAACTGAGCTTAATTATATTTGAGCAGACAGTAAATACCCTGAAATACATGCTGAAATAATTTGAGAGTAAGCATACTGCAATCAGTTAGATAATCCATTAGTTAATGTCAAAGTAGGAATTTAAGTGAGTCAATTAGATGGCACAAAGTGGACAGAGTAGTGAATATAGAGTTAGGAAAATTTAAGATCAAATCTTGTCTTACTCACTAACTTCATGATCCTGAAGAAGTCATTTATCCTCTACCTCCCTTTTCTCATCTATAAATTGAGTTCTATCTTGAGTTCTTGTGGAGATAAAATTAGATAATATTTGTAAAGGGTATTGCAAACTTTGAAGTAATATGTAAATGTTAGCTATTATTATGAAACCCTAAATTACAAAGACAAAAATGAAAAGAAAGAATTGTATTATTACAGCAGGTTCAATTTGATGTGTTTAAATAAGTGTTGACTTCTCCATATGGAACACATACAAAACTTACCAATTTTTAGGGAAATTGAAACTTGGAAAATTATCCCCAAAAGTTCATCAACTGATCCAGTTTAAAAATGTTTAATTTCCTTGACAAATGAAGTGCTTAGTAAGGAGCTTATTTGCAAAATGTTAAAGACAGAGGATAACTGCATGAATATCTGACCAAATGTTCAAAGTACTTGAGAAGAAAGTAAATGTGTCTCTAGTAATCAGGGAATCCATCTATCCCCGAACATCTCATAGAGGTTTTTAAATAAGATTCAAAAGGGAAGAAGATTAGAAATATCTCCTGAAATTTTAATAGAGGTCTACTTTAGTCATAACAGTGACAATAATGCAATCATCACATTATTGTGACCTTGGGACATCATTTAATGTCTTGTTGCTTCAGTCTAGTCTCTAAGGCTGTTATTGAACAGTTGTACATAATTGGTAGAGGTTGATTTACCAGATGCTTCCTACAAGAATGAATATTCTGTTCTAGCTCAGAAACAAAACATAAAGCCCCAGAAAGTTACTGCTTCTTACTATCTATTTCCCGAATTAGGGGGAAGAGAGAGAGATGCATTGAGACCACTAAGAAGTGATAAATTTAAATTTGAACTCTTACTACTTCCTATATCTGATATCTGTCTATGAGATATTTCATCAAGTTGAAGCTTAAACCAGATGGAATGGTATAGCTTCTCAGTTTCAGTGACTTAAATAGATTTGTGCTTTTATTTATTAGAGTGGGAAATTAGAGTTGGGATCAAATAGGGACAGATATCAGTATTTTTTGTTTCTTTTGCTTTTGTCCATTTAAGCCCTGATATCAGTATGTTATCAATCTTCTTGAGGCTTACAAAATATAGTCATTTGTTATATTAAATCATATGGCCTTTCCAAACAGTAATTTTCCATATGTTTTGCTTCTCACTTAATTTCTTGTAAGTTTGAGATAATTATACTTTTGTCCCAATTGGCTTAACTTTAGCTCATGTTTAAGACTCTTAAAGGACTAATGCATTAGAATTTTTGATATTGAGTTACACCTGCAAGTCTCCAGACATATAATTCCTTATCTGTCATTTACCTCCATAGATTTTCTTTCTTCATATGTACCATCTGAAACTTATTTTAAAAATATTTACATAACTGGTGTGGAAGAAATTAGGGCTTGACCCACACCTAACACCACATACCAAAATAAGATCTAAATGGGTTCATGATTCAGATATAAAGAGTGATATTATAAGCAAATTAGAGGAACATAGGATAGTTACCTCTGACCTGTGGAGATGGAATAAATTTATGTCCAGAAGAACTGGAACTCTAAATTGAACACCAGACAGATAATTTTGATTATATTAAGTTAAAAAGGTTTTTTACAAATAAAACTAATGCAGACAAGATTAGGAGGAAAGCAATAAATTGGGAAATCATCTTTACATTTAATGGTTCTGATAAAGGCCTCATTTCTAAAATATATAGAGAATTGTCTCATATTTATAAGAATTCAAGCCACTCTCCAGTTGATAAATGGTCAAAGGATATGAACAGACAATTTTCAGAGGATGAAATAAAAACCATCTCTAGTCATATGAAAACTTGCTCCAAATCACTATTGATCAGAGAAATGCAAATTAAGACAACTCTGAGGTACCACTACACACCTGGCAGATTGGCTAAAATGACAGAAAAAGATAACGATGAATGTTGGAGGGGATGTGGGAGGGCTGGGACACTAATACATTGTTGGTGGAACTGTGAATGGATCCAACCATTCTGGAGAGCAATTTGGAACTATGCCCAAAGTTATCAAACTGTGCATACCCTTTGACCCAGCAGTGTTTCTATTGGGCTTATATCCCAAAGAGATCTTAAAGGAAGGAAAGGGCCCCACATGTGCAAGAATGTTTGTGGCAGCCTTTTTTGTAGTGGCTAGAAACCGGAAGCTGAATGGATGCTCATCAATTGGAGAATGGGTGAATAAATTATGGTATATGGATGTTATGGAATATTATTGTTTTGTGAGAAACGACCAGCAGGATGATTTCAGAGAGGCCTGGAGAGACTTGCATGAACTGATGCTGAGCGAAATGAGCAGAACCAGGAGATCATTATACATGGCAACAACAAGACTATATGATGATCAATTCTGATGGACATGGCTCTCTTCAACAATGAAATGTTTCAAATCAATTCCACTTGTTCAGTGAAGAAGGCCATATACACCCAGAGAGAGGGATATAAAATGTGGACCACAACATAACATTTTCATGCTCTCTATTGATGTTTGCTTGCATTGTGCTTCCTTTCTCAGATTTTTTTTTCTTGTAGATGCAATTTTTCTTGCACAACAAGATAAGTGTGGAAATATGCATACATATATTCAATTTGTCAAGTATTTTAATATAATTAACATGTAGTAGATTCCTGCCATTAGGGGTGGGGTGGGGACTAGAGGGGGAAAATTTGTAACAGAAAGCTTTGTAAGGTCAATGTTGAAGAATTACCCATATATATTTTTGCAAATAAAAAGCTTTAATTAAAAAAAAATCTTTCCATGATGTGCCTTTAATTTTATCCCATTTACTAAAAGTTTTATCTAATATCAAAACTTGAGTATCAGGATTTATATTTTTTAAAAATCTTAGAAATAATTTATTTCAACACTTCTACCAGATCTTCTCTCTTGACTCCATTTCTTTGTATACATTTAGAATGGAATTTCTTAGTGGTATCTTTGTTGTCACTTAGTTTTTGGTATTGTACATGCCTACTGCACTGATTCAATCCCCTACAATTGCTTGAGATATTCAAGAGGTAGTTCTTTTTTTCTTTCTAAAAATGTTTCAAATTTTTCTTTATTATGGGGCAGCTAGGTGGCGCAGTGGATAGAGCACCAGCCCTGAAGTCAGGAGGACTTGAGTTCAAATCTGGTCTCAGACACGTAACAGCTGTGTGACCCTGGGCAAGTCACTTAACCCCAATTGCCTCAGCAAAAACAAAACAAAACAAACAAAAAAAAAAAAAGAAATTTTTCTTTATTATTGAATATCTTTTTTTTTTCTGAAGTTAATTTCAGATTTGCCAGGTAAGTCACCCTGGGTTGCTTCCTGAACTACATTGCCCTTCTGAAGACATTATTCCATTTCCTCTTCTCTTTTCTCTTGGGTGTGGAATAGTCTTTTGCTATTCAAATGATCTTTTTCCAAATGATTTTTAGAATTTATTGTTTCTAAACTGAGTTACATTTAACTACTAAGTGTCTTGCAGTTTGCAGGCTCAGTTTTTTCTTTTTTCTTTTTTTTTTTTTTGTTGAAAGGTATTTGTGAAGTCTTTCAATTGCAATTTCATTGTTTTATTTTTAAAAATTTTGGGTAATTCTCTCTTTCTTCATTATGGTTTTATTCATTTTTGCCTTGTCATATACCTTGAGAAACCTATGATCTTAGGTTGTCAGTGTGCATACTATCTTTGAGTTCAGTTATCTTTTACTTTCTTAGTAAGCTTATTTTCTTTTAATATCATCATTATTTTTTTGCTTCTCTTCTAAATTGTCCTTAATTTTTTCTTTATTTGCATTCTCAATCTGTTCTTGCTTTTGTTTCTTTGGTAAGACTTTCTGAGGCTGAGATGGAACAGCATGTGGATGTATTGATTCCTGCCATTTGTGCTAACTTTGATCTGACAAACAACATCAAGACCAACATTCTCCACTAGCCAGCACCGCACTATCTATATATGGAACATTGGTTACAGCAAATGGAGACATTTTGAATGCTGTGAATAAGTTCACTTACCTTGGCAGTATACTTTTCAATGATATATATAGATGATGAGATTTATGCAAGCATTGCCTGAGCTACTTCAGCAGTTGGGAGGCTCCAAAAGAAAGTGTGGAAGAGAAGAGATCTTTGATTGCAAACCATACTGAAGGTTCACAGAGGCAATGTGCTGATTTCATTGTTATATGCTTCTGAAACCTGAACAGTCTTCCAGTTGTCCAGAAAAAATCATTTTTATATTATAGTATTTATTCCTAGATGTCTGTAAACTAGTTGCAGACCTTATTTCTTACAGTTATTACTGATTTTACTTTTAATTTCTTTGTTTATGCTCAAGTTCCTTTTTTTTCTTCTTGATGTCTTTGGTAATTTTAGTTTGTTTTTACCTTTATTTTTCTTATTACACATTTCCTGACTGCCTTCTTTCTGATTTTGGTTACCTTGGAGGTTGAATCTTAAAAGTTCTCAGCCTCATTCTATACAGAGGAATTCATGGTTCACCAGCTTAGGTGCCTGTTCCAACCAACTTTTGAGTGACCAGATTTGGTAGAATACTGAATTCCCCACTTCCTTCCTTCCCATTTAGTGTCCTGACCTATCCCACTCCATCTGGTCCTCAGTTTTCTGACTTGTTTGTTTCCCTAGCACTTATAGTCAAACACTTTTTTCCAATGTGCAACCCTAAGTAGGCTTTTGACTCTGAAGGCCAAGCTGAATTTTGGGGCCTAAGCAAATTTTTGCAACCTGAATGTGAACTTTACATAGCACTAGAACAAGTAAGGGAGTGGGGTCAGGGTGCAGAGATGGGTTTTGATGTAAGCCTTTGTTGTGTCCTTGGGACTGCTACTGTGGTCTTCCAACAAGTAAAGTGGGAAGTAAGGGAAGGGTGTTAAATGATCTTTTTGTTGTTGTTGTTGTTTGTTTTTTTTGCTGAGGCAATTGGGGTTAAGTGACTTGCCCAGGGTCACACAGCCAGGAAGTGTTAAGTATCTGAGACCAGATTTGAACTCAGGTCCTCCTGACTTCTGGACTGGTGCTCTATCTACTGCACCAACTAGCTGCCCCACATTAAATAATCTTAAGATCACTGAGTGTCACTTCCATTAAAAAAAATCTTCTTTTGGATTCTTAGTGTTCATAGGAACTGCTAAAGTTGCTTTAGGGCATACAGTTTATGTTTTATAGTTTGACTGGTCATTTAGATTGGAGAGAATGTCTAGTTTTCCATCTTGTTGTTCATGTTAGATATAGAAGCTAGCCAGATCATGAGTATGTTAGGGAGTGGGAACACTGATATCTATATGGGGGATGTAAGAAACTCTTCATGAATATGGGAGCACTTAAATTGAATTTTCAGAGAAACTATGATTTATAAGAGGTGGAAGTGAGGAGAATGTACATTCAAGTCATAAGAGATAGATAATGCAGTCAGAGGAAAAAGGTCACAAGAAATATCTGGTGTACATAGCAGTGAATGGCCCATATAGCTCGATTGCAGAGGATGAGAAGGGGAATAAAGTATATGAAGATTAGAAAGGTAGGGAAGGGTCAACTTGCGAAGATGTTTAAATATCAACTAAGACAAATTTAATTTTAATTCTTAAGATACAACAAGGAGTCACTAAAATTTGTTAAATACAAGGAAAAGTTTAGTGTATGCTTAGTATTTGAATGAACATAGATGTATGTTAAAGTGAGTTGGTACAAAATTCTTTAATGTATTTGACTTAAAATTGCCAAAGAATTATAGTGAGGACTGAATGAAGGATTTAAGATGCTCATACCATGGTACTATATTTTTTATTGGACTTTTCCCCAATTTAATTTTTTTTACTATTTTAGTTAAGATAATTTTAAATGCTATTAAAATAACATTTCATTTCATTTTATATGATAGAATGGATTGTTCTCAAGAAGAGCTACTTTGTAACAGAGATTTTTTTTTTGTTTTGCTTAATGAGTCTATTCCCAATTAGTTGAAAGATCTTGCTTTCACCTTCAGGTCTCAGTTCTCAGTTTCTTCTTTTCTTATTCTTAGTTTATTTACTCTTTCTATTTTGGTATTCCTTTCATTAAATAAACTTCCAATTTTTAATACCAGCAGGACTAAAAACCATATTGTTTTAAAATTATGCTTAATAAACAAACTTAAAACACATATATAGAGATATAGATAGATATTTAATAGTTTACTCTGAAGTTTCTTTCCCTAAAAATTATTCTCTTCATAGAAGAAACATTACATAGTGTTTAAAAATGTAACTGAAGGGCAAATTTTAGAAAGGTCATTTCATTCTGCTATAGTACTATATTTTCCTCTCAATTTGCCACTCTGAGTGAATAGTAATGCCTATTCTATATAGTATAAACTCAGTAGTTAGAATTCAGGGATGGGAAATTCAGGGGATGTAATGCTCAATACATCCCTTTATGCTTTTAAACTTAAACTTTTCTTTATACTATTGAATATTCTTTTTATTTTTGATTATATATGTGAATATGTAAAAAGAAAAATTTGGAAAGAATGAAAGGACTTTTAAAATCAATCAATATGCTACTTCACTATTTAGAAATCCAGCATTACTGGCTTTCTTGCTTTTTCTTAGGAAGGGCTTTTCATCATTTAACTCTGCATTTTCACTAGCTGATCCTTTTCCTCAGAAATTCTATTTTAAGGATTTTAAATACCTTCTTTAAATATGTATGGGGGTGGGGAAGCTGGAGCCAAGATGGCAGAGAAAAGAAAGTAACTCACCTGAACTTTCCCCCAAACCTCTCCAAACACCTTAAATAATGCCATAGAACCATTCCTGGAACATCAGAATCTACCAAAAGACAAGGTAAAATGATTTGCCAGTCAAGAAAATTTACAAAATTAGCAGGAAATATCTGTCACACCTGGATGAGAGTAGAGCACAGACCAGTGGTCCATGGGAGAATAGTCCCAGAACCAAACCCCAGCATAGGTCTTGAAGCAGAAGCAGCAGCTGCTTCTGAAGCTCTCAACTCACAGATGGTAACATGATTGAACAACTAATCAGAAAATGATTATAGGACTCTCTTTATTGGCATTGGAGACAAGACTTTTACTTTGTCTTTATTGATATCTGTGTCACAGTCCTGGGTAGTAGTTCTAGATAGTGCTAGTAGTATTAGCACATCAGGGCTTATGGTCACAGTGAAACAGGCACTCTCCTCCCAGTTCCAGGACAGAAAAGTGTTTGTGGTCACCCACCAGTAGTAAATATATCTTTCTTTACATCATACTACTTTAAAAGAGATTAAAAGGCATTTTAAAAATCAAGTAAAACAGATAGAAGAAAATATAATGGTAGAAAAAAATCTCAAAAGATAGGTGTGTTTTAATAAAATTATGAAAAATGAATCAGTAACTTCCTGAAGGAGATAAAATAATATTGAAGAAAATAAGATCTTAAAAGCAAACTAGACCAAATGGTGTGAGAAGTACAAAAAGTCAATGGGGAGAAGAATGCCTTAAAAAGTGAAGTTGACCAAATGGAAAAAGAAACATTAAAATTCACTGTAGACCAAAAAACTCCCAAAAAAGTAGAATTGAAAATGTTACAAAAACATACTGAATAAAATAATTCCTTAAAATTGAGATTCTTTAGAATTGAACAAATGAAAGTTAATTACTTTATGAGAAATTTAGAAACAATAAGACAAAACCAAAAGAATAAAAAGTAGAAGACAATATAAGATAACTTGATGGGGAAAAAAAATCTGACCTGGAGAATAGATACTTTAAAGCCCTGATCATAAAAATAGGAGTCTAGACTTCATATTTCGAGAAATTGTCAAGGAAAACTGTTCTGATATTCTAAAACTAGAGGGCAAAATAAGAATATAAAGAATCCACCAACTTCTTTCTGAAAGAGATCCCAAAATGAAAATTTACAGGAATATTATAGCCAAATTTGAGAACTCCCAGGTCAAGAAAAAATATTATAACCATCCAGAAAGAAACATTTCAAGTATAATAGAGCCACAGTCAGGATAACACAATATTTAGCAGCTTTTACATTAAAGTATTGAAAGCCTTGGAATATGATATTTTAGAGAGCAAAGGAACTAGAATCATAACTAAGAATCACTTACCCAGAAAAACTGCTTATAATCCTTCAGGGGGGGAAATGGAAATTCAATGAAATAGAGAATTTTCAAGCATTCTTCATAAAAAGAAATATAAAATTTGACTTTCAAATATAAGACTCAAGAGAAGCAAAAACAGGTAAACAGGAAAGGGAAATCATAAGGTTGAGAAGATGATACTTATAACTCGTAAGAACTTTCTCATTATTAGGACAGTTAGATGAAATATATAGACAGATGGCAAAAAATGTGAGTTGAATATGAAGAAATAAAATCTTAAAAATAAAAATAAAGGGTGATAGAGAAATGTAGGGGGATAAAGGAAAAGGGAGAGGAAGAATGGTGTAAATAATGTGCCAAAAAAAGAGGCAAGAAAAAGCTTTTATAGTGGAAGGGAAAAGTGAGAGAGGAGAAAGAGTGAGTTCTGAACTTCATTTATTTAATTGTTTTTCTCATGGACATATAGCTTATCAAAAAGTATTTAACCTTCCAGAATTAGCCTTAAGAAATATTGCTCTCATATTCTTATCAGAATCAGCTCAAAGAAGGAATAACACACACTCAATTGGATATAGAATTTTATTTTACCTTCCAGGAAGAAGGGGGACACTGATAGAAAAGAAGGCAGTGAATGATTCACCTATTTTTAGCAGTATAACAATCTAAGATAAGTGAAGAACTTATGGGAAAAATACTTTCTATGCCCAAAGAAAGAACTGATGGTGTTTGGATACATATTGAATCATACTCTTGTAAAAAACTTTCTTTACTTTTCTTGATATTGTTTGGTTTTGGTATATGTTTTCTTTCACAAAAATGACTGTGGAAATATTTTGTATTATTACACTTGTATAACCTATATTGAATTGCTTGCCTTCTCAATAGATATGGGGAATGTGGGGAAGGAGAAAGGGAGATAATTTGAAACTTAAAGTTTTAAAAACATATGTTAAAATTGTTTGTACATATAGCTGGGAAAAATATAATACTAAATAAATAAAAATATGCATTTGTGATCTTTTTATCTCCCAGCATGCTTTAGATCTATTTTCTCAGTTTATAGGTATCTAGTCAGCTTCTGCTTAGACACACCTTAAATACAAGTGTTAATTATGTACTTTATACATCTTCATTGCTTATTAAGAGCAAGAAATGTCTACAATGAACTTCTGATTTTTTTTTTCTATCTCCTCACACATTCCTCAGTAAACCTGAACTGCTATTTAAGTGGAAGTATGAAATAGCCCCTGTCTATCCCCATTTTTTGGTAGTTCACCAAATTAAAGTCTCTTTTTCTAGGCTAAACTATTTGAGAATGCTATCTATAATTGGTGCGTTTATTTTCTTTACTCTTGCTCTCTTAACTTTCTATAGTTTTCCAACTTTATATTTCAACTGAAAATGATCTCTACAAAATTACCAATGATGACTTGATTACCAAATCTAATGGTCTTTTTTTTTAAAACCTCATCCTTCTTAATCTCTTTGTAGTTTTTGATACTATTGGTCAAATTATTTTTGGCATGTCTTCTCTCTAGGATTTTGTAGCACTAATATGTTGTGGTTCTTCTCCTGTTTATATAACTACTCATTCAACTTTTATTTTCCTGGAATGGCATAATTAGTTCTAAAAACCAGGTGTCATAATTTTCAAAAATAATGTTTTTTTTCTACTAGAACATTTGATAACTAAACAAATCAATAATTAGTAACTTAAAACATTCTTATGTATACTTTTAGCCTCAACTTTGTTTTCAACTTTATTTATTTAGTTGTTTTTCTCTTGGACATATAGCTTATCAAAAAGCATTTAATATCCCAAAATTAGCCTTAGGAAGTATACAGAAAACAAAAACAAATTAAATCTCTTATTCATACTCAAGCATATGTTTATAACCCCTAATTTAAAAAAAATCAGTTATATAAGTAAAGCACATTTTTAAAAGAACCCCTAATGGTCACAGTCTAAAAATTTGCTGATCTTCATTGGGTTTTACCTTGTTAATGACATTTTGCTTATATAAAGGGCATTTTGATATAACATCTGTGAAAGTAGAAGGCAGACAAGGTTTGTAGTCTGCCTTTTATTTACTGCGTGACTTTATTTTTTTGTGCTATGATTTTGTCATACATAAAACAGGTATATAAGATTTGCCTTGCTTATGAAACAGGACTTTTTAAAAGATAAAATATTATATGTATAAAGAATTTTGTACATTGTAAAATAAAATACATAAATACGAGCAGTTACTGAATGGAGCCAGCCAGGAAATATGATTTGAATTCTAATTTTGCAACTTCATGATTATACAATTTTTCAAAAGTTATTTACCTTTACTAAGTTTCAGTCTCATTTGTCAAATAGTAAATATCAACTAGATGATTTAAAAAACCTGTCCCCAGTTCTAGAACTTCTGGTCCTGTTTGTATATATATTTAATAACTTATTTACTTGTCACCAACATAATGGCAGATTAATATAGCTATATGATTATTTTTTTACAAAAAGAAAAATCAGAACATTTCCATTTAATATCCTTTTGGCAGGCAGGTTGAATTATGCATTACACATTAGTGCATGTATGGACTTCCCTCTGCTAGCCACATACTGTAATTATTGTCAGTAAAAGATAGATTACTGTCCATGGTGCTGAATCAAAAACCCAAGCCTACATGGTCAAATTAGACAGATTATTCCTTTTCTCTTAAGTTTTTAAGAAAGGATTGTCCCTTAATGATGAGGATCACCATTGATTACAATATGTATGAATAGTTTCCTGGAGAAAGTTTTCTCCTTTGAAAGTTTTTGAAGTTTTCTCCCTTGGAGATTTGAATATGAATACATCTTTCAGAATTTGGGAATCTCAGTACCTATGGTATTTTTTGGCTGGTTCCTATAGTCTTTAAATTGTGACTACCTTCTGTTCTTTACCAGAATTGTGGGTTTGTTGATAGTTTGTATTGTCCTTTGTACTTTTAAGTGGGTGAGATCACTAAATACCTGCATCTAGAAGAAGAAATCTTGCAGAAATTCCCTAGAAAAAGTTGGGGGGGGGGTTGGATTATGATTTTTATATGTTCTTTTAAAATGAGAATGGAGTAGTAGAAATGATAGATGGTTTCTTTCCTCTCCAAGTTATCTGAAATGGGAGAGAATTATCAGGATATTTATTTGGGCTAATTGATTTATTGGCAAGGTGCTGATTTTATTTAATACTTAATTCAAGATCCAGGTTCCCTCCAACTTCCCATCTCTTACTTCCTTCCTTACTGAGGAAGCTAAGGAGTATAGTAGATTAAAAACTGGGCTTGGAATCAGCAAGAATTGAGTTCAAAACTGGCCACAGACACTTATTAGTTGTGTAACCCTTGATAAGTGACCTACTCTCTGCTTGCATCAGTTTTCATGACTATCAAATGTGCATAATAATGGCAGCCTCTCTTAGAATTGTGAAAATCAAATGAGATCATATATGTACCTAGCACAGTACTTTGTGCAAAGTAGGCAGTTAATAAATACCTGGTTCTTCCCTCCTTTCTTTTCTTTTTTCCTCCCTCCTTTCCTTCTTTCCTTGATTTTAGCCTCCCTTTGTTCCTTCCTCTGTTCATTTATCTGTTATTTTCTTCCATTATTTTATTTCCCCACTCATTAATCTATAGAGAGAGGAGAAGCATTTTGGCAAATCACATAACCACTATGAACTCACTTTTCCCATATTTAAATAAGAAAATTGGAATTACATGTTTCTTCACTTCTAGTTTTTTGTAACATTACAGTGGCTCTCAATGTTTTGAAATATGGAATCTTCTTTTTAACATAAAAATATTACACCTTATATTATTAGGTCATTATATTTAACCTTATATATTAGTTTCCATTGGTTGAGAAAATATTTAATGACATAAAATTCCTAGGAATTGAAGAATGTTTTTAGTTACAAAAGTAACTATGAACACTTGCAAAATAATAAAATGTGAAAGTGAGCAATATCCTATATTCAATATATATGAACAAATATTTCCTTATTTATTAGATTGAATCAATCTTTATACTCATGTAACACTAAAATCAAAATAGGTTGTAATGATTTATTTTTGAAAATCATATCTGCAATATTTTTGATTGGTGGTATGCTTAGTTTGCTTGACTTGGAATCTGAAATACCTGAGCCTGAATCCTTTTAAAAATAATTTTTAGCCATAAGACTTTGTATAAGCATTTTGTATCTCTGAACCTAACTTTCCTCATCTCTTCAGTGAGGATAAGACCTACTCTTTTATAGTTGGTATGAGAATTAAGTGCAAAAGGCATGCAAAATATTTTATAAACCCTAACACAATTATATAAATGCATTCTATCATTTCTGTTTTTATCAACCTCATCATCACTATTATTTTACATAAAGCTACTCTGGGGATGTTACTTTCCTATTAGTCTTATTTTATATTTAATTTACTGTATTCAATAGGTAGATAAAATAATGATTTTTTATAATTGAATTTAAATGTGATATGGAAGTTTATCTTCCATAAACATATAGAAAGCATCTTCAAGACAACTCCAAGAGTAGACAATATAACTAGGTAAGTGTGTGTGTGTGTGTGTGTGTGTGTGCGCACATGTACACACACACACACACACACACACACACACATATATATATATTTATTTATCTATTTTTCTGGATCTTTCTATTTTGAAAGTTTCTGATTCCACATAGTTTGGTGATTATATTCATTTGAAATTACAACATTATTAAATTTTTTTCACCTTTAAACATTTAATATGTAATTTTGTTGAATAGATAAGATATTTCAAGGTATCTGAATGATTTTACTTTTAATGTATATGGATAGGTTGCATTTTCTACCACTTTCCTAAATAATCTGCAGTGACTGAAAAATTCAAGCTCCATGGAGATATATTTTGTGTATTCTATTGGCAGTAACTTGATTCTAATTCATAAAACTATCCATTTCTATAAAATATAGTTATAGCTGTAATACTATTTAAAATATGTTACTATGTTGCTGCATGATATTAGACAAGTCACTTAGACTCCCTGAGCTTTACTTTCCTCATTTTATAAAACAAGATGTTTGGCCTAAATTATTTTCTCAGGCCTCTTCTTATTGCTATTTATGATGCTATGATTTCATAATATCTTAATCATACAACAGTATAAATTATTAATACTTATATTTGTAAATGGTATCATTGCTTAAAGTTTATAAAGAAGTTATTGAAACTGTGCATAACTTTTGACCCAGCAGTGTTTCTACTGGGCCTGTATCCCAAAGAGATTTTAAAGGAAGGGAAGGGACCCACATGTGCAAAAATGTTTGTGGCAGCCCTTTTTGTAGTGGCTAGAAACTGGAAACTGAATGGATGCCCATCAACTGGAGAATGGCTGAATAAATTATGGTATATGAATGTCATGGAATATTATTGTTCTGTAAGAAACAACCAGCAGGATCATTTCAGAGAGGCCTGGAGAGACTTGCATGAATTGATGCTCAGTGAAATGAGCAGAACCAGGAGATCATTGTACATGGCAACAAGACTATATGATGATCTATTCTGATGGACATGGTTCTCTCCAACAGTGAGATGTTTCAAACCAGTTCCAGTTGTTCAGTGATGAACAAAGCCATATATACCCAGAGGGAGGCCTGTGGGATCTGAGTCCGGACCACAACATAGCATTTTCACACACTGTATTGATGTTTACTTGCATTATGTTTTCCTTCTCAGGTTTTTTTTTCCTTTCCTGTACAGCAAGATAACTGTAAAAATATGTATACACATATTAGATCTGTCAAATATTTTAACATAACATGTATTAGACTTCCTGCCATCTAGGGGAGGGGGTGGGGGTGGGAGGGAAAAATTTGTAACAGAAAGCTTTGCAAGGGTCATTGTTGAAAAATTACCTATGAATATGTTTTGCAAATAAAAAGATTTTAAAAAAAAGGAGTTATTGAAACACTGTTCTAATTCTAACTGGTTAATTACTATTTGAAAACTAATAAAACTTTAATAATAACTACTATTCCAGGAGAATTTAAATAGACATTCTCTAACATAATTCCTAGGATATGAAACCATGAATGGAATCCAATGTCATATTTTGAAATTCTAGGGCTATCTTGGCAAAAAGAAAATATTTTCCTCTTTATTAATTAGAAAGTAAATAGATATGTGGCACAGGGGACTCACAGGTTGTCATGGGTCCTACTGAAATGCTATAGATTATTGAACAACATTTCTATGATGCCAATATTTTCAAGGCAAACTTTCTCTTTCACTCTTTGACTTTCTTCTTGATATTTTTGGAGCAGTTCCTCTTGTTATTCTTATTTTAAGTACAAAATTTCTCTCCATTTTCTATGCAAAGTTATTTTCTCAAAATGTTCCCCCTGGCATTTCTAGGCATTTTTAGTCTTTGCCATGTTCAATTGGTTCTTTGAAAATTTAACTTTCCTTTGAGGGAGATACACAGAATCATGTACTAAACTTTCATCTATATGCAGATGATGGTCAGATTTATTGTTGTGTAAATACTGGAGATATGGTTCCTATTTATAAATTTAAAGCATGTATTTACAATTGTACATTCATATAAATGGACCAAGTTTCTTACATTTAAACTGCTTGTTACTAAATTGCTTTTTTTTCCTGTTTAGATAACATGCATACAATGTCAAATTTCGGCTCCCCTTTCCTTTTGCTTATTAGAATGTGCCATTTTGTCACAAGTGATGGGCTAAAAGTCCTCTATTTTATTCTTAATAGTAGAACAAAGTATTTAATATTACTGTAAAATCCATAAATGCCACAATTTTATTGTTATTCAGTCACATTTTGTCTTTGTGACCCCATTTGGGGTTTTCTTGGCAAACATACTAGAGTCGTTTACCATTTCCTTCTGCAGTTCATTTTCCAAATAAGGAAATTAAGATAAACAGGATCAAGTGATCTGCCCAGGGTCACATAGGTGTAAGTTTTGAACTCAAGAAGATAAGTCTTCCTGACTCCAGGTCTAGTGTTCCATCCACTCTTTTATCTTTTATTATAGAATAAGAGACAACATGGAACAGGGTATAGAGTTAGCCTTGGAGTTAGGATGACCCAAGGCCTCATCTTATTTTGGACACATACTAGTTTGTGACATTGAATAAATGTCACAGTGCTCACAGACAACTTTCTAATAATACATGTGATAAAGCAATTGCTGATCAACATTGGTTGAGGAAATTTCATTATCAGGAATGTTCTTTGGAGAAGTGTCAGATTTGAAGCTTCAAGACTCCAAACTCCCATGGGGTCTGATACACATTGAAATGTAATTGGGAAACATTTAACAAAATAAAAAAAAATACTGTATTTGTGATTTTCTAAGACAATATGTTGTTTAACTTAGCCTTTTATACTCAATACCTTCCCACCTTACTCAACCTCCTTTTCCCTTTGGGGAACATTTAAATTGATAGCACATAGTACTCTACATGTATTTTGCTTTTTATGCCTGAATATTGTGTGTGAATGTGTGTTGATAATTGAGGGATAAATGATGGACAGTGTGGTGAGAGAGGAAAATGTTCTGCATACTGAATGGGTAGTATCTGTTAATTGATGATAGTACATGGAGAATAGGACTTTTAGATGTAGGGATGTTAGTCTTCATCCTTGGATGCATTTAGATGAGAAGCCATATGTACTCTTATAGACAAAAGCACATTTTTTGACTTATGATGATATTATCCTTTACAAGTTTGTCTTATACTTTGTTGCTATATATATATGTATATATATATACATATATATGTATACACACACATATACATTTCAGCTATTATAAATATATTCTATTTTTTTGGGGTAGAAAAAAGCTATGTGTTTATAGGCAAAATATAATTTAAAAAAATTTAATAGAAAGAATATTGGATTTTGAATTCAAAGACCTGAATTTGAATCCTGATTATTATTACCTGTGTTAATACCAGACAAATTTTTAAAATTCTATGGGCCTCAGTTTCCTCATCTTCAAAATAATAGTATTGGATGATATAATCAATGAAGTTCATTCATATTATAGATATATGATCTCAATTAAAAAAGCATCCTTAGCAAAGAACTCATTGAATCACAACTTTCATTTATCTTTTGATGACATATTACTTAACTTTAAGGGATCATGCTTTATAGACACACTATGTAACAACTGGAAGTGACCAGTGATAATGTAGTTGAACTTTAAAACTATATATTGTCTCTCCAATTAAAATGTAAACTCATTGTGCAAAGATGTTATTTCATTCTTTTTCCAGAACTTAGTATAATGCTTGGCACATTGTTGTGTTGTTTGTCCTTCGTTCTGGAAGAGGACCATGACATTCGAGTAAATTGGATTTAAGTGAGGGAGGGTTATGCCTGACTTTCCTTTCCAGAGCCATCCAGGCCCAGGGGCCAGGTATAAATCAGGAACGCTGGAGATGGCCCTGGTTGCAATGGGAGATCCTGGGCTTTTTAAACTAAAATCTTCCACAAGTCTGAGTTTGACTGAGGCAATACCCATTCAATGATTAAGGCTAGGTAGCAATTGAGTCAAAAAATCTCCTCTTTTACCTAGTTCAGAAAAACAAAACAAAACAAAACAAAACAAAAAAAAAAACACCCAACCAACAACAAACTAACTAAATAAATAAATCTAGGAGAAAAAGCTCCTCAGGATTTCTGGTCAAAGCAAAAATGATTGCTATTTACATTCAATCTGAGTCAATCAGGACCCAAACAGGAACTAAAAGAGGTTTGACCTAGGACCTATTAGTGGTCAATGAGAATCAGATTGATTTTGGTTTAAGACATATTTCTTAAGAAAGAAAGAAGGTTCAGAGGTACAAAAGAAAAGGAAAAAATGCTTTTAAGAGTATCTGTAGGTAAGGGTATGATACTCTATGTGCCCAGAAGGAGGAAAGGGAAGGAAGGGAGGAGGGAGGGGAAGGAAAGAAGAAAGAAAGGAATTTTCTAAGTACTTGCCTTTTCAGATGTGTTTATTTATTTATTTAGATTTTTCTTTTTTAGATTAGGTGAAAGAGGAGATTCTTTGCCTTAATTGCTACTCAGTCTTAATCATTGAATGGGTGAGGCCTTAGTCAAACTGAAACCTGTTGAATACCTTTACTTAACAAGACCAAGGTCTCCCATTTCATCTAAGGCCATCTCCAGGCATCTTGATTTATATCTTGCACTGGAGGGGAAAGTGAGGCAGATAACCTTGCACAGCCCTCCCTCACTTAAATATAATTCATTTACAAGTCTTTGCTTCACTTCCCTGATGTCATGGTCCTCTTCCAGAGCAAAGGACAAACAAAACCTCTGTGAGTAAAACTGTCCACAAACTTGAATTGGTCAGCTTGGCACATAATAGGCACTTGAAGATACCTTTGATTTTGAACCCTATCTGTAGTACCCCTTACAACCATTTGATGAAACTTTGTTTAAAAATACTTTTATTGATAAAGAGTTTACTATTTTATGAAGCAGTTCATTCTGTTATTATTATAATTTTTTGCATCTCTAGCTTTTAGGATGTTTTGGACATCCTTTTGTGTGAGACAGGGAAAAATGAAGAATTCATAGACGGGAACAATCAATGTGTGTGTGTATATATATATATATATATTCTTTGACTATCAGCTAGAGTTAAAGAAGCCCGGTAGGCCTCAGTTTGTCCTCCTGAGGTCACATGGCAAGAGACAAGGACATACCAGTTTGGTCATAATCATCTAAAAAATGGAATGAAATTGTTGCAGCCAATCAGAGGGGTAAAGGGAGGGGTTGATGATTTTTGAAGGTTGGGAGGGAATAAAACTGGGCTCCTGCTTTGTAGCAGTGGCCTCCTCTCTCTGAGTACTTCCCTTTTGCTTGGGGGCTGTTGGACTGCCAGGATTTCATGAATTCTAAATTAAATAGTTTTCTGCTTTTCACTTAGAGAGATCTTTGAGTAGTCATTTTGGGTAAGGGTCTGAACATCTCACACACTTTTTAGTTAAAATAGGGTTAATTATGGCTTTTAAATACTAGTCCTAGTTCGGTCTCTGAGAATCTGAAAAACAGGTTTAATTCCTTTTTCTGAATCAAATCTTCACAAAATTCAATTTGATTCAAATAACAAAACATTTATTGAGAGCATGCTATGTTTCCAGACAATATGCTAGTCACTGATGTTTTTAAAAACAAGATGAAAACTGTTCTTGCCCTCCAGGAATATACATTCTAATAAGTGTAAATAACATGTACACAGTTAATTAAATAAACTAATTTTGTGGACTTGAGGAATGCTAATAATACTTGATAGGATGAGGAAGAGTGTAATGCTCAGGGAGAAACTGAGGCAGTATCATACATTGGAGATTAGATAATACTTTATTGATATTAATTGAGAATTCAGAATCCATAGCTATGGATCAGGACTGGTGGGACTCATGTCTCAAAGCATGCAGTCCAACCCAGAGAATTAGATTGACAGATATGTCAACTGACTGAATAGGTCAAAGTATTCAGCATCTCATTGGTGGAGAACACGATTTTTATAATCTCTATAGCCCAGGGAGACAAAGAACTTATGGGAACAGTTGAGCACATCTGGTGTCCAAGGAAACCATAAATTCAGTTCTGGCAGGTAAGGAGGAAAGGATGCCAGAAACTGGGAGAAGACAGTAAGTCTGGGTCATACAGATAAGGGGCATGTCAAGGCTGGCCATCTGGAGGTTTTATAACTCCTTTGGAATGTGAGTCCAATTATTTCTGAAGATCAGGAAGTGGGGATTGCTATTCTGGGACAGCACAATTAAGGGAAACTGAAACAGCAACTGAGGGAAACTGAGACAGGGAAACTGTGGCACAACAAGAGAAGGTCTCACATATAAGATAATACTTGAGTTTTAAATTGATTTTCAATCAGGGATTCTTAAACCATTTTGTGTGTCATGAATATATTTGGCAATTTGGTAAGCTCCATGGGGCACTTTTCATGAAAATGCTTTTAAATGCATAAAATGAAATGGATAGGATTTTAAAGGAAAACAATTGTTAAAATATGGTTATCAGGATATTAAAAATAAAAATCTATAGACCTCAGTTTAAGAACTCCTGATCTAAAGCTTCTAAAAGGTAGAGGTAAACAAAGTAACAACATTCCAATTATGAGGGACAGCAATACATATGGAACTAATCTTCAAAAAGAAGCTTTTTCTACAGCTAAACAGCTCCATTTCTTTCAGTAGGACTGTGTATGGTCTCCAATCTCATCATCCTTATTGCATTTCAAAGTCCTTCCTGAAGTGTGGCATCCAAACTGTAGGTGTTATTCTTTGTTAGCTGTCAAGTGGCTCATTACTATTATTGAAATTTCCCTTTTTGACTAACAGAACAACATTTGTCCAACTCTTGTCCTATAATGCCAGTTCTATTCTCCACAGCTACTTACAGATTATCGTGAATGATTCAGTAATGTTTTATATAAACACTTTTAGTATCCTGGAATACAGCTAATTTCAGCATGATTGCTCAAATATTCTGATAGGCTAGGTACATCTCTTAACCTTATTTCCCTAACCACTATGAGTTCTAAAATGATATGGTCATTGTTTCCCAACCTTCCCATTTCACCAGTTTTTGTCTATATAGGTTTATATTAGATCTATATTAATAGTTCCTCTACTTACTTTCTAGACTTTCAAAAAGATGAAATTTCCAGCAAGAGGAAAATGCACACACACATAAACACACCACACACATGCATATGAATACATATATATATATATACATATGCACATATGTATTAATTCGCTAATGAATTTTTCCTATTATCTCAGAACAATTTAACTACATTTGAAAGAATGCATCATTAGCGATTCGACTACCAGGTAAATTAGACCTTTAGTCACAGCAATTTAGAAAATTGGACAGTATCTGTTTTAGTTCATAAATTACCTACGCCCTGCTATAAGATCTCTGATTCTACTTCCAAGGCAAAATTCATTTCAGGGTACTTTTGTTGTCTCTCTTTTGAACTTTTTAAACCTATTGATCACCAATTTAACTGTAGTCTTCAAAATTGTAAAACAACTATTACAAAAGTTTGGCCAATTTGTGTCCCATATGAGATTAAATACAAGATAAGTGTTGTCACCCCTTTGGCCGACAAGTACTAAATGCACACATCAAGAAAGAATCCCTTTTCTATGCCAAAAAAAATATATGTATCTAGTCATATTTGTATTGTAAAGACAGGTCTCTTCAGTCAAGGAAAACCAAACTATCTGATTCTCCCTTAATTTGATATTCCATTTCTATCCTCCTTGTCTTACACCTCTATGTACTCTTCTTCCTCATTTGATCATTTCTATATCCTTTGCTGCTTACAACTTTTATCTTATATGTACAGAAAGTGAAGTGATTGGAATTCAGATTTTGAAGGACCTTAAACAGTAGCTTTTATTTCCTGGTAGAAGCAAGGGAAATAATTAATATTTTTGAGCATGAAAGCAATGAGATTTGACAATGATGGGAATAGGAAAATGATTTGGGTGGTTGTATGATGAATTTGAAAGGCTTTTCATCTGGCACCTCTTTAAGGAGTTCTCCCCTGATTCCCTTATTCATTAGTTTGCTCTCTTCCTTAATGCATATGTATATGATTTTCTATTTACATATCATATCCTCTTGACCCTACTCTTCATCCACAAAAAGTGTAATCAGTTTCTTGAGGGCAGGAGCTGATTTTTATTTTATCTTGCTTAATGATTTCAAAATAGGATCACACCCACCTAATATTGAAAATGATTTTTTTTCCAACTAAAGAGAAAAGATTCTCAGAATAAGGTAGAACTTAAAAGAAGTTTTAAAGTTTTAAATTAATTGTAACATTAAAAAATAAATGAAACTTAACAATAATGTTTTAGCATTTTTTGGAAAATAATTTACAACCTGGAAATTGCAGTCTGTGGAAATTTTACCTTCTTTAAGCTTTTTTACCCTGACAAAGCCCTTCCAATAACAATAATGCAAACATTTCCCAATAAATAAATACTACACTAAGAAAAAAAGAATTACATTAACTCAGGAGCTATATAACCTTTGTCATCCAGATGAGACTTTGTACATTTATGGTGGCTACTGCTTTTGAGCACTCAGAGTGGACCATTGTACCATCACCTTTACATGTTTTCTATTTGACTGGTTGGCTATTTTACCCTTCGTCTTGTTGATGGCCCCCATAATCAGAGAGAAAAGGTGTAGTTACTCACTAAAACATAAAATATTGAAAGGTGAAGGCAGGAAAGCACTTTAGCAGTCTCATGGGGAAGAAAATTGCTTATCTGTAATTGTTTTGCTCTCTGAAGAAATACGTCAGACAGCCATTTCCAAATGATTTTCCTGGATGCAGTATGACCCGATATTTTAATGTCAAGTGAAACAAAGCCCTTGTTAGAGTTTCAGAGCCTTTATGTATGCTCCAGTTAGCCTAGGGGACCTTTCAACCATAATTTGTATTGAAGGATGCTGGCACACTGTTGAGGTTGGAGGGATTGATTTGAAAATAATGTTCTAGCACAAGCAGTGACAAATTGTGGACAGATTCACTTGAGATAAAGAATGAAGTAAAAGTAAAAAAAAAAAAAATACATACCAATGGCCCTCTTGAAGCTCAGGGAACATACTTAGAAAAATGACTAAATCAGTAACATAAAAATACAGGTAGACCCCAGGACCTGAAGGCAATAACAGAAGTAAAATATTGACTAAACATATGTAAAAGGCCTTCACAGCTAGCCTAGTCCAGAATGTTTCACAAAAACTGATTTGAATAGATTAGGGATTATCCTCTTTTCTAAAGATTTTCATTGAGCATAAATTCAGCTAACATAAATTTGTTTTAATGGGATGATGACACCTGCATTTCAATTACCTTTAGTTGAAAGATATTTATTGAGGAAATTGTACATGTGTGTGAGACAGTTGGAATTAAGTAACTTGCACGCGGTCACACAGCTTGTGTTAAGTGTCTGAAACTGTATTTGAACTCAGGTCCTCCTAACTCCAGGAAAGTACTCTATCCAATGAACCATCCAGCTGCCCCCTTGAAGGAATTTGTTAACTAATGTCTTTTAATGAACTATTAGTTCATTGTATATTTATGTATGCATGTATCTGTATATACATGTTTATGTGCATACATATACAAAGAGGATACATTGAGGCCTGAACTTCCATTGACATCATTAATAGTGATTCTCCACTGACCATATGACAAGGATCTCTAACCTATTCAAAATAACCCAGAAGGGAAGATGCCCTTCAGAGAGGGCCATGATAGTTATAGGGAAAATAGAAGCATATAGCTTAGCCCTTTCTAGGATTTCAGCACAGTTGCTACTGAGGATATCCCCTAGTGTATTTTTTGAGCTGAGGCAAATCCCTTTTCACCCCTTTCTCTGATTGGTTTTGGCTCTGATGTTCTATGTTGCTGACAGGGATAGATCAAATTAACACCTAAACTTCAATAAATATCACACACCTCAAAACAAGTCTATTGTGACAGTTATAGAATGAGCTAAAAACCATCTCTGCAGAGCTTGTAGCTTTATTAAGTTAATGAGAGATGAAGAGATATTTATACAATTAAATAAAATAAAAGGTAGGATATAATGGGGAAAAGATCATCTGGCAAAATGCTTCAAAGAAAATCTGAGAGAGAGGAATAAAAAGAGAGAGAGACAGTTACAGAGTCAGAGACACACACAAAGAAAGAGACAGACAAAAATTTGTGGGTTTTTTTGATTTGATGGCAAGTAAAAATTTTATACAGAAGAATAAATTGAAAACTAGATTTCCATATTATGTTGATTCAACTTATTATAATATATTAAATAATGTTTAATAAAATGCTATTCTCACACTCTCATAGGAAAATATTTCATCTTCCTTTTGAGGGTGAGTGAGAATCTGTGAATATGCATTATAAACATTATAAGCTTTGGTAAATCCTACCAAGATGAGTCTTCAAGTATTAATCTAAAAAGAAATAGTAAATTAGCTGAGTATAGAGAGCTGCCATCTGGTGAAAAACTTTTCATTGTTATTGTAATTGTCATCACTGCAAATTTTATTGAGCAATAATAGTTTTTCTTTAAAGAAAAGGTTTATTATACATTCCCTCACAACAACATAAAAAAGTAGTGAAAGTATTATTATTCTCATTTTACAGATAAGGAAATGGAGATTCAGAGGGTGAAACTGATATTTCTTGAGTTGCACAGATTAATAAGTGCTAGAGTTAGGATCTGAATTTACTTCAACTGACTCCAAATCTGCTCTTTTCACTAAAGCCATTATCCCCAATGGAGGTTTCTGACTATATTAATTGAGTCAATGTCTTAAAATGAAGAGTATCAAATCTTTTATCAATAACCTATATAAAATACATTATTTCTCTCATCTATGAACAATACTAATAATTATTAGTATTGGGTAGCATTTATATAGTGCTATAAGATTTCAAAGTACTTTATACAAGTTTATAACATAAAGATATAAAATAAATATCTCACTTAATTATACCATTTTAACTCAGCCAATAAAATATTTTTATCTGGAATGACTTATTATTTAAATTATTATTGATGAAATCATGCTGACTCTTTGGGATCACTACTTCCTTTTCCAAATATTCAGTAACCTTCCCTTTAAGAATATATGCTAGAATTTTCTTAGTAATTAATTAAAGATCACTATCCTAGATTTGTAGACTCCTTTCTTTTCAATTTTTAGTAATTCAGTATAGCATTTTTAAAGTTCTGAAGCATATTTCTAAAATCTTTCATGGATCATTGATAGTGTCTCAGTAATCAAATCTGCCAGTTCTTTCACAGCATCCTGAGATGTTCATCTTTTCCTGATAACTTGAACTCATCAAGGAGAGGTTCTTTATTATTGGCTCCCTAGTTAATCAGAATAACTTCTTATTTATTTTTTATTTTGCTCTTTCCAGTCCAGAGATCATTATTTTCAATAGAATTTAAAGAAGATAAGCATCTTTTCTTTCTTTCTGGTACCTATTTGCTTCTACCCTGAGCAAGTTGTGCTACTCCTTTTAAAATGACTCTCTTTTTCTCTATTGTCATCTTCAGATTTCTTTGATAGACATAGCTCATGCATTTACTATCCTCATATCATTATGCCATGCTTGTATATTCAACTTTTATATCTTATCCACTTCCAGTTATGTATATATATATTTAAATCTTTTGAAGATAAAAAGAGCAGGTATTCTCATACTTTACTTTTATAGTTAAGTTCTCTGTAAGGAAAGTGACTTGCTCAAAATATACATTAGGTCAGTTGAAAATTTGATTATGCAATGTAGATCTCATGACTCTGGATTCATTTTTTTCATACTTTCTAATATTTGACAGGGTAATATATGAGGGCAAATAATATTCTTGTTTAAGCAAGCTTTTAGGGGTGAAGTAAAGGGACCAAATATTGTAACAGAACCTCTTTTCCAGTGAGGACTTTCATGGCTGTATATCTCAAAATAAAATCTAATCCTTTACATATCTAATTTCCCAAGCTTTTAATATAGCCTGTCAGTTATTATTTGGCATCCTCAGAACATAAATATGTTTTTGCCACAGTCTGAGAAAGGACTGTGGCATTCATTTTTATTTTCTTTTTTTCTGGTTTATAGTAATCTTTTTTCTTTTGTTTTTAATGAGCTGCCAAACCCTCCATTTTTATAGGAGAATCTGAGGCTATCATTTTCTTTGTCCTATTTCAGCTCATAAAAGGCCATTATTGACTTTCAAAGCAGTACATAATCAGGTTCCATTAGTGCCAGCTATGAGCCTTGCTGGTGTATAATCCTTCAGTCTATATCCTATAAATACCAGCTTAGCCTATGGCCTTTGGTGATTTACAGGGAATGGATAAGCATTATTTTGGATACATGCTCTATAATTGTATAACTCATATCATTTCTAGGAATTTTTGCATGGGGTGCAGAAAAAATATGTTTGAAGCTGAAATAGCACTAATCATTCCACTTGCAGCTATAAGGATTATAATTAAAAACAGTAGGAGACAAATAGTGAATTTTTAAATGGCATTTTATTACTTGCATTCAAGAATCATTACTTGTAATAATAAGTACTGGCAGTGAGTTTCCAGCATGTTCTGATGGTTCATAGAACTCTTCCTGGAGGTAGGCTGTCCATCCCCTCCCCTGAATCTGATGTTTGTATCCCAATTACCATCCTTTGGTAAATGTACATTTGATTCATGACCTATGCACCAACATCAATAAAGTCACCTCATTAACAAACCAGGAAACAAGAACAACTAATTTTTGACATTGTTTGAAATGGTTACTTAATAAAAAAGGAAAAGTATTATACTTATTTGTATGTTTAGGTAAAGTAGTAAGGACACAATACAGCTTAGTGGACAAACTGTGGGGCTCACAGCAATTAAAATTTGAATTTAAGTCCCACTTCAGACACTTACTACCCATATCTTCGCAAACAAGTACATTAAACTAAAGTAGCCATTTATCTTAAGGAAAGAAGGAAATGAGTGCCTACTATGTGCCAGGTACTGTACCAAGTTCTTTGTGAATATTTCTGATCCTTACAACAATTCTGGAAGATGGAGATCATTATTATTTTCATTTAAAGTTAAGGAACTTGAGGTAGACAAAAGCTGTGTCCAGGGTCATACAGTTAACATGTTTCTGTTAGATTTGAACTCACCTGCCTGACTCCATGTTCAATACTTGAGTTATTTCATCATCTTGCCGACTCAAGCAACTCTTTATGACTTATCTGCTAAATCACAGTAGGTTAGCAATTTGCTTTGATCTAGTGAGTTCTCACATAAATTCTCATAGGTCTTTCATTTTTTTTTGGGAGGGGGCATATATTGTTTTAGAAAGCATGATTTGTTATACTGCTATTTGAGTCATCATTTAAATACTTCCCTTTCCACCTTCACATACACCTAAATCACTTGAGAAAGACTCATATTTGTCTTATGCAAACTTTCTTTTGATATCTTTCCCAAAATGTAGTAATTCTTACCATCATGTATTTCATATCAGTGTAAACTATTCTGTACTGCAAATCTATTTCTTCTGTTTGTCTTCAGAAAAGGTCACTTTCGTCATTATGATAATCTTTTATGTAATTGAAATCTTTGATCAAGTTACTCTTCAACTATTCTTATTCCTATTATAAAATACTAATTCATTTAGCTTTTTCAAATTCTTATTTTCTAACACTTTAATCCTTTACATGACTCTTCCCAGATCCTTTGCCATGTTATATTAATATGTTTTCAATTATAGTACATGAAACTTGTATTATTTTATTTATAAATAAAACATTTATAAATGGTTAAGAAGGTTATAAACCATCAGTTTTATGTTTATGAATTTGAGGTCTGCCTTGTGGACTCTAGAAGCCAATTCACATATAATGGGATTGTACTTACTTTCCAACAGCAATGTTGGAGTTATTTTTTTGGATAACTGAAGCTTACCTCTTAACATTTAAATACATGGGGAAATCTTTCTAAAATGTATTACAAGCAACTTTATCTTCTTATACAGAGTATACTAACTATAATTTAAGCTGTTTGTTACTCAAAGTGTGAAATATTTATGACATGACAAATTAAGGGACAAAAAAATTAAAAAATTCAGTGGGATATTTTCCCATTAAAATACATTTTTTACTTTAAGGATTTTCTTTTCTAGGATGGAGAACAAAATATTTAAGATGTACACCTCATTTATTGTTATTTCATCTTCATTCCTATAACACAGATTCTAAAAACTTTGTAATGGCAAGCTGTTTATGTAAAACTATTACTCCAGATCATTACAATTCCTGTATCACAAAGGAAGAATAGTATACTGTACCAATCATATTCAAGGCTGAAAAATCTCTAGGAGACATTGTCATTCTTATAGTGTAGAAAAAGTCAGGGTCCTCTTTTGCTTTTATGTGTGTTTTATATGGCCTTTCCAAGGTCAGTGAATATGTTCTTTGACCTATCCCTCAAAGGAGTGGGAGACTATCAGATTCCATTTTCACTACATTTATCCATTCATATAACTAATTTATGCAGAATTCTAGTCTGACAAATCTAGTTTCACAATAAAATGATTTCCCAGCTTAAGCAATGACATAATGTTTTGGGGTTAGGAGTTCTTTTTGGTTGATATTGAGGGGATGCCATTGTTATATTTGAACATTCTTTAGTTATGTGTTTCTATCCAAGCTAGTGATTAAGCTTCATTTTTCATTTTTCCCCTTCCCACAAAATTGAGAGGTTAATACTTAGCATTTAAAAAACATTTCCAACCTGTAAATTATTCAGAGGGGAAATGTGATTTAGAAATGGTATTATTGTCAAATGGAATATACATTCCCAAGTACCATAAGCATAAGTAGATAATTCCTTATATGAAATATGAATTTTTCAGATACTTTTAGAAGTCCATCATAGGCATAAGAACAGTAATGTCATTATGACAAATGTAAAGATGATTGTGAAGAGCATTCACAAACCTCAAATTCTGCTCTTTCATTAGCATTGTCTAAACTATATCCTCAGAAACTAGCAATTCGAACTAAGCAAATTTGTTAACTTATCCAAGACTCAGTTACCTCACCTGTGTAGTGTCATTGTGTTGTACTTAAGGGACTCTTAAGTTCCATCCTAACACTAAATCTATTTTCATATTTATATTAAAAAATACTATCAACAACTTCCTTTACATTCAAGGTGATTATAAAATTGGGGATGAGATATTTCTCACCCCATTTTACTTATTACATATTTATATATTATTTGCAAAAGAAATGTTTCAAAAACCATTGTTAATATATGAAAACACACACTTGTAGGGAAGTTATTAAATTGTTAAGCCGCCATAATATTTACCGGATATAAATTCTTTTTTTTTTTTTTTTTCTTTTTGCTGGGGCAATTGGGGTTAAGTGACTTGCCCAGGGTCACACAGCTAGGGATGTTAAGTGTCTGAGACCAGATTTGAACTCAGATTTTCCTGACTTCAGGGATGGTGCTCTAACCACTGCTCCACCTAGCTTCCCCCGGATATAAATTCTTTAAGCAATGCTTTTTGAAAATCAGAACATAAGTAAGCAATGATATGTATACTAGGAAGAATCAGTCTTGGTAGAATGTCTTAGTAGATATTATAGATGGATAAACACATATTCAAGGAGAAGTTATAAAGTCTAGGATTGCCTCACCCATTTTTTCCTCTTGAAGAAGTACCAAAACAGGAGAGAATATACAGAACACAGCATATCAGTAATGCATTGTGTGAAGGCACAAAGAAGGGAGGAATTTGTGAAGCTTTGCTTTGCCCTTCAAAAATAAATAACTTGACAACCATTTATGAGAGACCATAATGGGTAGATAACCATACAATTCTATAGTAGTCTGTCTTTTGACTTAGACTTAATTTTCTAAAGTATGGAAAATTTGGGATTCTCCATGAACATTATATGAATGCCAAGGAAGATAAAAAGATCATAGAATCTGTTCATAAAATAGCTACCATCATAGAATAGAAACAAGAAGAGGGAAATGTACAGATGCAAAGGTGGTCTTGCGTCTCTTCAGTGAGTCTTCAGAATAGAAGTGTGATGTCCATTGATAATTTACCAAAAGTAAAGATGATTTATGAAGCAGCCATAGCTGAAAGTACCCAGAAGGAGAAAGAACACTTGTCTTTGATGAGATGTCTTCTGAATTCAACTGCAGAACTCCCTGAAGATTTTAAAACCAATTTCCTCTGCAATTACTTCTTATAAATGAGATAGGACACTTTGATCAGACTTTCCCCACCAAATGTTCTAGAGAATAGAGATGAATCTCAGATCAGCAGTACAGGAGAAAATAAAAAGTGAATGACTTTATTAAGAAACAGAAAGCATTTGGTTTCTATCTACTTCATGTGGCTGCAAATCCCTCAGATGTGAGATTCAAAGGCACAAATGGAAGTTGTAATAACATGACCATAGTTTTTGATGATAAAACAAGAGACATACTTAGGATGTTCTGTTGAGAAAGTACTTTCAAGAGCTGCAAAATGAGCTGAATATGTCTGTGTGGTCCCATAAGGTAAGTTGGGAGTTGGTCAGACATGCTTGGCTTTATGGTGTTAAAACTTCTGAATGTCAGTTTCTGAGTCCTGTAACTCACAGTACTCTTCATTTCTTTAATTTTCTCTATCTTCTGCAGCATATGCATGAGGTTGTGTTCTGTTTTCAAATTCACCACACACACACACATACACACACACCTATCAAAAAATTGTTGAAATAATCAAATAAGGCAATTTATGTGTATAATGTGTTTTACAAACAGGAAATCTATGACACTAACTACTATACTGTTATTGTTATTGTTATTGACAACTATCCATAATAGATGGAAAAATTCAGGTTCATAAAGGTGCAAGGCCCATCTTAGTATATATTGACTCTGAGGAAAGTCACTTACAAGCTCAATAAATGGCCTAGGAAACTCCTCAAAATTACTGGTTGTACAGGAGATTGAGAGAATTTCAACAAAAGTTTGTGTATTCACATGCTTGTGTTGTATATACTTGTATGTGATTTATATATAAAATGTATGCAGTCTATATATAAAATATATGCATGTATTGTTATATTAAAAATTCTAATGAATTATTAAGATGCAAGAAACCCTAGGTACAAAAAGGGAGACCTGTAATGAGCCAGAGACTATTCATAGTTTATAAAGATTTTAATTGCATTTATTTCCTGAAATGGAATTTGCGAATTGAAACAGTGAAGACAGAGTCTATATCTTTTTAAAGGAAAGTGGGAAAGGATGAGGTATTTATACTTTTCAAACAAAAGAAGGACTAGACAGGAATGAAGCAGGGAGTCCCATTTCCTAAAGAAGGAAAAAGTCCAGGAAACTAGGGGAATGAGGAATTCCAGATGTCAGCATTGTAGTTCTTTGCTACATACATTGCAAGGCATTCCTCATGAAAAGCAGGCCTGGCAGTTCAAGGATTTAGCAAAAACAATAAGATAAAGGGATGTTTCCAAAACCCATAAAGCATAATGTGCCATTTTCTATGGCCAACAGTTAAAGGAATCTCTGAAGATAGGATGTCTCTTGAATGTCCATAACTACCAAATGACTGAGGGTCTTCTTTAGATCTTGTGTGAGTTTAATTGGCTTCAAAGTTGGTGATTTTCTGCATATTGAAAGTAAAACCTTCAATCACTTCAAAAGATTGTATATCAAACAGATTTGGACATAAGAAGACCTCCTGATTGGCTAGCTTTGGTGCTATTATTTGGTTCCCCTGTGAAAAACAGAAGCTCTAGTATATTTAATCTGTGAGTACAAGCATTACAGAGCCTTTCCCTTTCTCTTCCTCCCCCCCTTCTCCTCCTTCTTTTTCCCTTCCTCTTCCTCCTCTCTCTATTTTTATTAATAGCAAATTTATAATACCAGGAAGGGGGTTTCTAGATTATTTTCCCCTTTATTTAAAGATTAGGTTAGGGGCAGCTAGGTGGCTCAGTGGATAGAGCACCAGCACTGAAGTCAGGAGGACCTGAGTTCAAATCTGGTCTCAGACACTTAACATTCCCTAGCTGTGTGACTCTGAACAAGTCACTTAACCCTAATTGCCTCAGCAAAAAGGAAAAAAAAAAAGATTAGGTTAAAGGAGCCTCTGAAGGACCAGACAGATGGTGAGATTGGATGAATTTTCTCCTTATCTAGGGCAGGACCCCACCCACCCAGCTGGAAAATTTAATTTAATCTAAATGAATTCTGACCCATTGTTCAATTACAAAAAGTAGTGTGGGTGGAGGTGAATCCTTTTGTCCAGAATGCCTGAGGTGGCTGTGGTCTGGGTGGAGTTGAGTCTCTTTGTTCCAAGAATGACCTAATCAGAATCAACCCCTACCCCCTCATTAGAATAAAGCAACCTCTTATTAAAATACTCCTTCTCTCATTAATTATTAACCAATAAGAGTTGTTTTTCAGAGTTAGGAACAACTACTTTTCCTCAAGAGTATTTAAATGTTCAGTGACCAGCTAAGGTTTTACTCTATTAGTTATTTGCTGGCCATAATTAGTAAGTTGATAATAAATTATCCAGAAACTGTCTTTAGGGGTTTTCATTTATTACACAATCTATCAGTATGATAGCATATAGGGAGCTGGTCTCAGAATCAGAAAACCCTAGCTTCAGTCTTGTCTCTGGCACTAAAAGATCTCTAACTTGCAGAGGAAGTACCAAACTACTTTGGTAAAGGTAATTCCTCACTATGAGCTTCCTACACTGATGGGACAGTTCCAAAAAGAAATTACTCACACATATGCATTTTAACATATAAATATCCAAATGTGTGTTAATATAGTAATACCAAAATGAATAGGAACATTTTATCTCAATTATATAAACTTTTTATAAAGCTAATTTTAAAAAGTAAATTATTAGGTTGCCTTTTCTTTTTTTAAATGTCCACAGGTGTTTAAGTATACTTGTGTGGGACAGCAACCCTTACCCAAATTAAAATCAGAGACTCCAAAGGTAAAAAGCAAAAGGGATTTATTATGATCTGGTGAGAAAGGAAAGCTCCCAATGACAGCAGTGTTAGCATAGGAGTACAAAGCACAAACTGCAAATATAAGATTATATAGACCCTAACATGTGAACTCCCACTTCCTTCAAACCTTTTCTTCCATTGGCTGGGGGAGTTCAGATTTACACCCTAACACAAAATTCTACCCAGAGACTAAAATCTACTCAGAAACAATGAATTCTAGCCAAGGACACACTCTTTACCATATTAGAAACCTAATGCTAATTGTGGCAAAAAAGCATGGGAAACAGGAAGGAATTGTAAGCAAACACCTGCAGCTTTTGCCTATGGCACAAATAAAAAAAAATATAATTAGGGTATAGGTCAAGGCCACATTCTTATGAGAAGTCTTCACTCAGTTTATCCCATTCATACTTAAGACTTTCTAGCATATAGTAGGCACTTTAAAACTTTATTTATTGACTGATGACCCTTTTTCCTCTTCACTGCTTTTTTTCTTGGGCCATTGCTTTTTTTTTTTTATTTCTTCAGAAAAGAGGTACATTTCTTAAAAGTAGTGTGATAGTTGACAGTATTTTAAGAACAGGCTAAAAATAATAACTTTTACTCCAGTGTTAATAGCTTCCTGTATTTTCAAGTTTGCCACTTGTAAAAGACCATCTCTTTGATATAGAACAATCCATCTTAGCACTGATGTTTTGAATTACTTTTCTAAAGATCAGGCAATTCATTCACTGAAAATTCTGCTGCTGCTGATTCTTGGATAGTTGTGGAAAAAATAACCACTATCACCACAACAAATCTCTTATGACTTCAGCTCATAGTGTTTCCTTCTGTCTAAAATGTTGCATTCTTACACTAAAATAAAATAATCTTGCATATATTTTAATCCTTCAAGGAAAAAAGGAATATCCTCTATATATCCCCACCTTATAGCAATACTTTTCAAATCCTCAAAAAGTTGGAAACAAAATAACTTCCCATTGGCCAGATAGATAGTTAAACAAATTGAAGTAAAAGAGTATGTAGAATATTACTGTGATTTAAGCATTGATAACTATGAAGAATTCAGAGAAACTTAAGAAGACTTCTATGAACTGTTGCATTGCAAGGTAAGTAGAACAAGAGTATGATATGTTGTGAATACTGTGACACTCTTTCTTGAATCAGTTATACTAGCTGATCTTGGAGGGATTCTTCAACTCAAATTTTCTGAGTCTGCCTAGTCTCTGTCCTATTATCTCTCAGCATTTTTTCCTTGGTGATCTCATTTATGGGCTCAGATTTAATTATTTCTGTAATATAACACCAACATCTATATGTTGAACTCTAGTTTCCCTCCTGAACTCTGGTCTTACCTCCTCAACTTTGGACACCTCTAGCTGAATTTCAGGACCTCAGATTGTTCAGGAGGGAAAAGACTAAAGTAAGATGGGCCAATTAGGAAGCTATTATAAAACTGTAATTTGTAATGTGGTTTCTAAGTAGGGTGGTAACAATTAAAGAAAATGGATGGATGAATAAGATGTAGCATTAGAATTAGAAGGACTTGGCAAACTTATTTATAGTATTTTTTGAAAGATATGAGTCAGTATGACATAAAGACATAAGAACCTTGGTAATTAGGAGGATGATGGTGTCAACAATAAAAATAAGGAGATTTGGAGGAGAAGTAGGGTTAGAAGATAACATGATGAATTCCTTTAACATCTTAAGTTTGAGGTCCTGAAATTCAGCTAAAGGTGTCCAAAGTTGAGGAGGTAAGACCAGAGTTCATATGTGATCTGTACTGCCAATCCATTCTCCATTGAACTTTCAACATTGTTTTCCTAAAGCATTGTCTAACCATGTGACTTCCTTGCTCAGGAATCCTTAGTGATTCCCTATTGCCTCCATCATAAACAAAAAATTCCTATGCTGGCTGAGACCTTACACATTCAGAAACCAATTTCATCTTGTTTCTCATTGTTGTATTAGACACATCTACTTTGTTATTCAGTCATTTCTGACTCTTCATGATCCCTTTTTGGAGTTTTCTTGGCAAAGATATTGGAATGGTTTGCCATTTCCTTCTCTATCTCATTTTACAGATGAGGAAACTGAGGCAAATAGAGTCACAAAGCTAGTAATTGTTTGAGGCAACATTTGAATGCAGGAAGTTGAGTCTTCTTGATTCCAAGCCCAGTACACTCTTCTTTGCATCACCTACCTGTCCCACTGTAAACTCTATATTGTATCCCAATGAGTTCCTTGCTTTTGTATCTTGCATTCCATTCATTTTCCACTCAGCTGTCAAATTGATTTTCTTAAAGGGCATACCTGCCCATGTCACTCCCCTATTTACTGTACTCCCTTATTAACTTTATTGAAAAACTAGTGTAGTATATTAATTTTTCAATGTATTTGACTGATATAGGAGAAATATTAGGTATACCATTTGGACCAATAAGACAGAACTAGGAATAATGGGGAAAAAAAGGTGCAAAGAGGCATAATTACGGTTTAGCTTTTCAGAATTGTTTCTCATGTCTTTTCAACTAGATTGTTTATATCTTTGGAAAAGATCTTTGGAAACATGTGCATGTAGACAAATAGGTGGTGCTTTCAAGAAAGCTCTGAATCTGAAGTCAGGAAGAATTGGGTCTGAATCTACTCTCAGGTACTTATTTGCCATGTGACTCTGGAAACTGTGTTTACCTTCTTTTGAGCTCAATTCCTATCTGAAAATAAGGGTTCTACTTTTAAGTTGTGGCTAAGATAATTTCTAGTTGTAAATCAATTATTCTGTCATTATATAGAATTATATCATTAAAACACTAATTCTAGGAAGACCTACCAGGCCAGAGGAAATTGGAGTTTGAGTCTAGAGAGAAGCTAAATTTGGAAAAAATCATTACCAAAAGAAGAAAAATTTCAATTTCAGAAAAAAGAAAAAAGATCAAATATTAAGGTATGAATGAGTCATTATTTGGATCATTGAAAGAAGTGTCTATGCATGTATATACTAATTAAACCATAGGTTTTTGAACTGCTTTATTGCTATATATGGCATATTGTTATATTTTACAGTATCCCTAAAGCAAATTTAAACTGGACAAATCATAATTATTCTGTCTGCCTCAGTTTCCTCATCTGTAAAATGGAGAATAATAGTAGTACCTGTCACCAAAGATTGTTATGATGATAAAATGAAATGGTTATAAAGTACTTTGCAAATCTTGAAGGACTACACAAATGCTAGCTATCATCATCATCACCATCATCTTTAATGTTGGTATTTTTGTTGTTGGTTGTGGTGGTTATAATAGTGGTGGTAGCAGTTGTGGTGATGATGGTGTTAATGTCATATAAACTTTTTTTTCCTCCAACAATTAGATTTGCTCAAAAGATGGCTCAGCTTTGAAGGTAATGGATTCCCTCTCATTGGAGGTCTTCAAAGACTGTATTACCACTGAGGATGGGACTTCAGGTTAGGTACTAATTGCATGAGATTGCCTCTAAGGTCCCTTTTAACTCAGATTCTGTTGGTCTGTGACTGTTCAAATCACATCTCTTTAAAGTTTTTTGTGACTACTCGGCCATGAAATGATTTCTCTCTACTCTGAACTCCTATAGCAATTATTGTCAGTATAATTTACTGGCAATTAATCATGTTCTAACTTGTGACATCTCTTCTATCTTTGTTCTTGACCTGTTATTTAAAACTTTATTTTGCCTTTTTTTAAATT
This sequence comes from Myrmecobius fasciatus, assembly GCA_023553655.1. Classification (NCBI taxonomy): domain Eukaryota; kingdom Metazoa; phylum Chordata; class Mammalia; order Dasyuromorphia; family Myrmecobiidae; genus Myrmecobius; species Myrmecobius fasciatus. Next base: position 158,808 of record JAJPUD010004029.1, read on the forward strand.
ATCATTTTATTCCCTATCTCTCCATCTAGATTATAAACTCTTCAAGGGCTTGGGCTACATCTTACACTTTATTTCATCTTCCAAAAACGTAGGACAATATATTGAATATAAATAATTGAAATGTAAGAAATATTGTTGATTGATTAAATTAAATCCAATTCAGTTAAACAAAATTCTATGTGTATTCACTAGGTGTGTTAAATGGGAAGAAACAAAAATGAAATACACTGTTCCTGTACTTTCAATGCTTATGAATATAGCTACAATATGTTACAACTACACAAGAAATATTCTCTCCTGGTTCTTATTGTACCCTGCTTTGTATTATACAGATCTGTATATTATTGTATTCTTTCTGCAAAGCATTATACTTTGCACATAATAGTCACTTAATGAATAAATTGAGATTCACCTTTAATTAATATAACATTTGTTTATGATGTCTTACTGCTACTATATTATCGTTGAGAGACTGACATCATGTTCTATAATTTTGTGGGACTTTTAATTTAATATGATTTTGAAAATAAATATCTTGGAAAATTACCATGTAGACTCATGTTAGTAAATGGTATAGCTTATGACTTCCCTGAACTTTATCCAGTATTATCAGTGAATTGGTAAAAAAAAAAGATAATTTTCAACTCCCTTAAATTTGAGATACAGTATTAGATCTGAGATGTTGATTATATATTTTTTCACTGCCCAAGAGTAGTCATTTTTATTAATTTATGCATCCATCTAATCATTTATCTATGCATTTGTTCATCCATCCCTCCATCCATCCCTCCCTCTATCCAACAAATATTTTTGAAACAACTGTTAAAATATATGTACTATACTGATTGATATACAAGATACAAGGTTGTAAAAAATTCTTTGTATCTTCAGAGGCACCCCTCCCACATATAAACACAAATATACATACATAATTAATTATTCAAATGAATCTCTGATCTCCTTGATTTGGAATAATTCTCTGAGGATCTCAATCCTGGGATATATGTCCATGTCATACCATGAGTGCACTCTAGGAGGGCCACCTAAAATATTAGAAGTATACACACATACACATATAATACAGATGATATGCTGTATACTTATGAATATATATTTATAAATAGGTCTATATAATTAGGTCATTATGTGATATCTGTGAATGATATAACCTAAGTGTTACAGCCAAGCAGAAAATGAATATTTCTCTTTGGAGGCATTATTTTATGCAAGTTTTTATTGATAACAAGTACTTATTAAAAAACTTGTTGATTAGCTGGCTGACTGACCTAATGCAGCATTATTGATAATTTGTTGAATCAAGTTCTTTAATTTTAAAAGCATTTATTAAAGTATCTACTATAAGAAAAGCTCTTTGCTAGTGAGTGATCTTGGCCTGTGCCATAAGAATGTTTCCATGACTGACTTTCAGTATGGGTGGGTATAAGATCATGTGTCTCATACACAGTAGATCTGATGTTTTTCCCAGTGCAACTACTACAATATCATGCTATGCCTCTGTGAGGAAATGTGTTTTTCAGAATGCTTGATTGAAGGGTTTACTTTAACTCCTGTTAAAATCAGGCTCAAATGATCAGTAATACATCTATATAGTTTTATTTATTTATTTGCTGAAGCAATAGGGGTTAAGTGACTTGCCCAGGGTCACATAGCTAGGAAGTGTTAAGTGTCTGAGCCCAGATTTGAACTCAGGCCCTCCTGATTTCAGGACTGGTGCTCTATCCACTATAACAACTAGTTGCCCCTATATAGTTTTATTTTGCTGAAAGTAAGGTACTCTTGGTTTTTTTTTTTTGCCAAAGTGTTCCAGATCTTCTATTTAACTGAGAGTGGAGCTATTTGTCCTCTGATGTAAGCTACTTCCATAGTTTTTTTTTTTTTTTTTCCCTAAAGGATCTATGTAATGAGAAATGTATTTCTTCACTGCCACATTGATGAAAGGCATTATTAAATAGAAACACTTTGGAATATTTGAATTCCAAATAGCTTGGGTTTTTTCCTCTCTCTGTTGAAAAACTAAAACATACATGGCTCTAAGCCATTATTGGCAGCTGGCTATTTTGGAGAAGATACTAAAGCAATCATCTACTATAGTCATTGTAGGGGCTATCAAGTTTTCAACCAGTGTATCTTTCAGTGTCCAGAGACTAATTTATAATGAGATCTGAACATAAAATGATTGACATTCTTTTAGGCAAATAGGGAGACTTATTCACCTAAAGATGGGCTTGTGGATGTTCCTGATGATACAACTGACACTAATGATGAAATCTGGGAATGCTAACAGAAAGTGATAAATTGGCTTGTTGCCTACCTTTTTCAAAACTAAGAGCCTTGTTGAAAACTCTGGCCATTGGTTATTCTGTGGGAAACACAAAGTGTTAGGGGAAATACTCAGAGGAATCCTATTAAGAGTTTGTCCACATAAAATATAGTCAATTTAAAGAGTCAATGTAAATCCTTTTCAAAGTAGAAAGAACTGTGCCAAATCTCAGTGTTTTCAATTGATGTTAATTTGCACTATTGTTTTCATAGAAAAAAATGTCCATTCTGTTCTGATGATTATAACTGGCACCTTTCTAAACATTATGCAGGATAGTAACAGTTTATGTTCTTCTTTACATATTATTTATATGCACATAAATTAAGGAGATATTGGGTGAATTAAGGAGATACTGAAATCTTGAGTCAGAAAAGAAATGGTTTGGAATTCTCCTTTTGATCCCTAAGTTTTTCTTTTCTAAAAAGGAGGGGCATTGTAGGATTGAAATATAAATGTAATGAAACAAAGCAAGTGCAAATATTTCATAAACCTTGAAGTACCACAAAAATATTAGTTAGAGTTACCAGTCTGTCTAATAGTAATGAAGGACAAGGGAAGAAAAAACCTTCAAATAAAAGCCCTTTTTATTGCAAAAATTAGTTTAAGCCAGAACTCTCTTCTAGGAATCATCAAAGTATGTACTAGAAGATACTTAAAAAGAACAAGAAAATAAGAATTCAGAGGATTGATAATACTAACTTTGGTATGTAGGAGTTGGAAAATATTAGAACTGGAAAAACTCTTAGAAATAATATAGTCTGATCCAACCATTCTGGAGAGACCAATATGGAACTATGCCTAAAGGGCTATCAAACTGTGCATACCCTTTGATCCAGCAGTGTCTCTACTGGGCCTGTTTTGTAAAGAGATTGTAAAAAAAAAAAAAAAAAGGAAAAGGACCCACATTTGTAAAAATGTTTGTAGCAGCACTTTTTGTAGTGGTCAGGAACTGGAAACTGAGAGGATGCCCATTGGTTGGGAAATGGCTGAATAAGCTATGGTATATGGAATAACAAATAGGATGATTTCAGAAAGGCTTGGGGAGTCTTACATGAACTGATGCTAAATGAAGTGAGTAGAACTAAGAGAACATTGTATATGACAACAACAAGATTATACAATGATCAATTCTGATGGATGTGACTCTTTTCAACAGTGAGGTGATTCAGGCCAGCTCCAATAGTCTTGTTATGAAGAGAGTCTTCTGTACCCAGAGAGAGGACTGTGAGGACTGAGTGTGGAACACAACATAGCATTTCCACTTTTTTGGTTGTTGTTTGCTTGCTTTTTGTTTTCTTTCACATCTCCCCCCTCCCCTTTTTGATCTAATTTTTCTTGTGCAGCAGGAAATTGTGGAAATATGTATAAAGAATTGCACATGTTTAACTTTTATTGGATTGCTTGCCATCTAGGGTAGAGGGAGAGGAAAGAAAGGGAGAAAAACAATTTGGAACACAATGTTTTGCAAGGGTGAATTTTGAAAACTATGTATGCATATATATGTATATGGTGGAGAGCAGACATGACTTTCTGTGACCTCCTTTAACCTCTTAAACCAACACCAGATTACCTTCTAAACTGGTTTTGGAGTCAACCCACAAATATTTGGACTATAACATATTGCCAGAAGAAGATACCTTGGAAGAACTTCAAAACAGGAGTGTTTCAAACGGGCAGGGGGACAGTCTGTGGAGCCCAGACCACAGCATGTGGAGACTAGGGCAAGGAGGTGGGGCAGGGAGTCAGAGCATGGCAGTTTCTAAGCACCTGAGAAGCTTCTGTGAGCCTCTTAGACCACTCTGTCCTGGTTGCAAGCAGATGGTTGGGCAGATTTGCTACAAAAGATGAATTGTAAACCACTGAGCCTAGAAAGAAAGCTGGACCTAGCCACTATTACCCAGCACAGGAAGTCAATCAGCAGAACTGCCTGCTGTCCCTCCTTTTCTTCGAATTAAAGCATCTGTACCTCCTTTTCTTTGAATGGATTTCAAGCCTTAAAAAAATGAATAAAAAAACAAAAAAGAACTCTCACCATAGACAGCTTTTATGGCGAAAGAGAACAGACCTCAAATCCTGAGGTCTCTAAAGGCAAAGAAACTCCATGTGAAGCTCCAAAGGGATTTATGAACTGCTCCCCATTTTACAAGGCTTTCTTGGAAGATTGCATAATGGATCCTTAAAAAATGGATGTTAAAAAAATTTAGAAGAAAAATGGGGAAATGAAATGAGATTATTGCAAGAAGGAATGGAAAAATCATATAATGTCCTACAAAAAAGATATGGAAAAGACACTAATTCACTGAGAAAAATTGTGAAATGGAAAAAAAAATGTAATGAATACAATCTTCTAATCTTGAGTCTTCAGTTTCATTCACTTGAAATCTAGTTTATCATTTTTTTTTTTTTTTTTGAGGTTTTGAGTTTGGAAAAGTTAGCAGAATTCTTGATCTTGATCAAGAAAACAGATCTTGATGGTCACCTATCAATCTAGAATTTGGGAAATGGAAGAAAATATGTTACTGAAAAATGAATATCCATTAACATAAATTTCTGGGAACATTGGAAAATGGCGTGGCAAAAATTAAATTTAGACCAGCAGGTTACATCATATAACCTAAAAAACAGGAGTGACAAATGACAAATATTAAAGGTGTTAACAACAGAAGATGTAAAGAAAATCAGATATAATTAGTGGAACAATTATTAACCCATCAAGAAATAAAGTGATTATAAAACATATAATTCTGGCCATTTTTATTGCCTTAAGTTGAAAACATTTTACAGGAAAAAAAAATGCAACTAGAACAGGAAGAAAATCTGTTAGGAAAAATAAAATCTTTACCCATCATCTCTGATATAGGGTATTTGTAGAGAAATAATGCAAATAGATAAAATAGATAGAAGGCCAAGAGATGAGTGCTCAATGAATATCATTGAACATTTCCCCAAATAATAGCAAATTGTCTTCAGCCATGTAAAATATTGTCCCCAATAATAAGAAAAAATCAAAACCACCCTAAGATTTCGATTCTAATGCAGGAAATTGGAAAAAACAACAAAAAAATGAAAATCACAAATACTGAAAGGGTTATAGAGAGACAAAAACAGTCAGTCACTGCTTTTTGGAAAATAATTTAGAATAATGCTGAAAGATGATTAACATGCCTAAACCCTTTAACCCAGAGATTTTACTTCTAGGAATTCAAAAGTGATCCAAGATAAGTATAAGGGTCCCATATACACCAAAATGTTCATATTGGCATGTTTTTATAGCAGAAAAGAACTGGAAAGAAAATAGATGCCCATCAAATAGCAAATGACTAAAAAATTTGATACATGTGTGTGATATATGCATATCAATAAAAATAAGGAAATGATTTTTAGAGAAGCACTGGAAACATTGAATTGATAAAGAGTAAAATAAGCAAATGCAGGAAATACATATTCTTAATGGCTATAACAGTGTAAATAGAAAGAATTATTAAAAATGAAGCTTAACTCTTTAATTAGTATGGTCAAGGTTGTCTCAGAAAAAGAAGATGAGAAAAAATAGTTTTTTACCTGTCTTTGCCATATAAAACACTGCATATTCTATCAGATTAGATTTTGTGTTTTATTGAACTATTTTCTCTACCACCCTTTTAATATCTGATATGATGATCTGATAAACTATGCTAACTTTATTCATAATTTCTCCCTTATTTTCTCCTTAAAATTCTGGACTTTTTTTTCCTTCTTAAGTAGATTTAAAAATTGTTGAATTCCTGAAGTATCCATTTAGTTATTGGGTTGGACAATACCCGATGCTTAAATTAATATAGGTAGTTGTGCCATTTTTATTAGATTGCCATGATCCAACATGACCAGTGAATCTCTGTGCCCTTTTATTTTTGTGCCCTTTTATTTTTCATAAATGTTGTTTTGTAGTTATATTTACCTATATCAGTTATTCATTTTAGTATGTTAGCTCCTAGATGCATATACATATATATTTTTCATATACATACATATATAATTTTAAACTTATTTAAAATGGAATAATATCTTTTATAGTTTTTTCATGGTAGTTAATATTCTTAGAAGGTCACTAGTTACTAAGTTGTTAGTATGTTTGTCTATAGAAATGCTGAAGATATATGAATTTATTTTTATCTTTAAGTATGACTACAGCTATCAATCATTTCTTTTTACTTATTTATTTATTTTTATAAATTATGTTGGGAGAGAAAAATCAGAGCAAAAGGGAAAAACCATGGGAGAGAAAAAAAACAGAAAAAAGAACATATTGATTTACTTTTAGTCTCCTTAGTTCTTTTTCTAGATGCAGATAACATTTTCTGTCCAAAGTTTATTGGGATTGGCTTGTATTATTAAACCACTGAAAGAACCATGTCTTTCATAGCTGATCATCTCACATTCTTGCTATTATTGTGTACAATATATTCTTGGTTCTGCTTGTTTTGCTCAGCATCAATTCATGTAATTCACATTACCTTCACATACCACAATTTGTTCAGACATTCCCCAATTGATGTGCATCTCCTCATTTTCCAATTTTTTGCTACCACAAAAAGAGCTGCTACAAACATTTTTGCATATTGGGTCCTTTTCTTTCCTTTATCATTTTCTTGATATACAGATATGCACAGTTTTATAGTCCTTTGGGCATGGTTGTGTATTGCTCTCCAGAATGGTTGGATTGTTTCACAACTCTACCAATAATGCATTAGTGTCTCACTTTCCCCACATCCCCTCCAACATTAATCATTATCTTTTCCTGTCACCTTATTCAATCTGAGAGGTATGAGGTGGTATTTAAGAGTTGTTTTAATTTTCATTTCTCTAATCAATAGTGATCTAGAGCATTTTTTTTCATATGACTATAGATGGCTTTAACTTCATCATCTGACAATTGTCTGTTCATATTCTTTAACCATTTATCAATTGGGGAATGACTTGTATTCTTACAAATATCAGTCATTTCAATTAGTTTCTTCATGATTTCTGTCTCCATCAGTATTGCCACCTCTCGTCCTTTAAGACTTATGCTATGTATATCCAACACCTAATAAAAATCCTGTTAGTTGTTGTCCACAATCTCCCAGGTCACTTCCTTCCCAGTCACTTTCACTGAACTTATAGAGCTCAGTACATGCATCACAACTTTTTTTTGTCATTCTCCTCTCCTCTCCTTTTACTAGGGCACTTCAATATACATAAAAAATCTTCCTCAACTATCCTAAACACTCAGTTCCTCAACTTAGTCATCATCCATGAACTATTCTACGATGTCTCAGCTGCATACAAAAATGGTCATGACCTTGACTTTGTTATCTCTCATAAATGTTACCATCTCCATGTAAAAGAATTCCAAAATCCCCTTATCAATTATAATATGACATCTTAATCAGAACATATCAAAAACAGAATTCACTATCTTTTCCCCTAAACTCTTCCCTTACTCCCTGCCACTTTCTCTTTTAGAGGGCAACCTCATTCTCTTAGTCCCTCTAACTTGCAATGTAGGGGTCACCTTTAACTCCTCACTGTCATCCCCTCCCATATCTAAGCTATTGCCAAGGCCTGAAAATTTCATTGTTGCAGCATATCCCCAAAATGTACCCTTCTCCTCTATGACACTGCCATTGCTGTAGCATGAGTACTTACCCTCATACTTGGATTATTGTAATAGGCAAATGATGAGTTAACCTGTGTCAAGGCTCTCCAATCTGTCCTCTATCCATACACTAAAAAATGAAACATATCTGACCATGTATTTCTCACTTAAAAGAGAGTGGCTCTCTCATTGCCTCCAGAATCAAATTCAAATATTTTGTTTATCTTTTTAAAAACATTCATAATTTAGCCCTTTTCTACTTATCCAGTCTTCTTAATCTTTCTCCTCTTTGATCCAGTGACACTAACATCCTATCTCTTCTGTGAATAAGACACTGAATTTTTTGGCTCTGGGAACTTTCTCTCACTGTTCCCCATGTCTAGAATGCCTTCTCTCCTCAACTCTACCTATTAGCTTCATTTATTTCCCTTAAGTTCCAATTGGAGTCTTTAACAAGAAGACATTTTTTTTTATTCCCAGAATTTAGTCCAGTACCTGATACATAGTAGGTACTTCATAAATATTGGTTGATTGTAATTTTAGAACCATTGTCTCCAATTGTTTATAGTGATAGAAATTATGAGACTTTTTCTTTTTATCATTTCACAGGTTACAGAGCTGTGGCAGCATTGATTGTTTGCAGAACTGCATTCTGCATCCAAGTATATTTTATTGGAACTTAACCCTTTTAGGACTTCAATATCTTTCCCATAAAATGGGAACAAGAAGGGAAAATGAAATGAATAAGCATTTATGTAATACCTGCTTGTACCAGGTAGTGTGATAAGTGCTTGATAATATTTATTAAGCACATAAATTAAACACCTACTTTTATCAGGCAGTGTGCTAAGTGCACAATAAATATATCTCATTCAATAATATCAATGTCCTCAGTGCTTCCCTCACAGAATTGGTTTGAGGATCAAATGACATGAAACACACAAAATATTTGTAAGCCTTAAAATAATACATAAAAGTTAACTAACATTGTCATTAGAAAACCAGCAACTCTCAGCCAGAGGGTTTATCTTCTGTTGCTCCTCATTACTGAGTTTATCTATCTCTGATATCTCTAAGCATTTCTCTTACCTTTCTTACAGGGCTCAGTGGTCAAAATGGATTTTAATTTCTACCATTTCTAACACAATATGGGTAATGGTAGAAAGTAGTTGTTATGGGCTCCTTAAGTAGTAACAACACTAATAATGTTACTATTAATTATTGTAGTTATAATTATATGTAATTACTTTATAATCATAATGAAAAGGATCGTTATTAATTTGGTTTGGTTGTATGATTTTCCTTAGTAAGAGAACTTTATTCTGGAAATTCGCTGTACTGATGATTGTTAATGCACCTATAGCTTGCAGTTACTTAAGAACACTTGAGGTAAAATGACTCAGCCATGATCACACAGTTAAAATTTGTCAGATTGGTATTGACTGCAGATCTTTATGACTCCAACCCTTCCTCTGTGCCCACTATACCATGCTGCTGCATGTAGGAAGTGCAAATGTTTAACAGAACTTCATATTAAAATGTTTTTGTTTTACCTTGCCTTGAGTATGATTAAAGAGCAAACTTTCTTCCTTCTTTTTCCCCCTCTCTTTCCTTCTTTATCAAGTATAAACTGATTGATATGTGTGAATTAGAATATATTTTGTTTTTATGGTGACCAGAGTAGAATGTAATGATAGGGACTCTTTTTTTCCAGGGTGTGTGTGTGTGTACCCAAACACTAATAATGAAGAAAGTCTATTCAATCTATATTTAGAAAGAATAATTATTTATTTTTATTGTATTTTTATGTTATTTAATTATTTTCAGATTCCTAATTTGTTTAATATATGACTACATAATCATAGTATTGGCTGGATTTTCTTTCTTTATGAGTGGTCTGTTCAACAGAAGCCAGGATAAACTTCTTTGCACCAGATTCTTCTTCTTTCTCTTTTTCCTATATGTTAACCCTTAGGCCAAGCTCTGTAATTCAAAATGTTTACAATCATGTATTATTTCCTCATGATTATTATAAGAATATAGTTCCTTCTCAAGAAAAACTTGTCAGTTAAAATGAAAAATAACAACAAATATATAACCATATTGTGAGAATTTTTAAAGCATGATTTTTAGCTCTTTTGAAAAGCATATTTCTTCTTGGTTGCCTTTTTGATTCTTTGTTCCCTTGGGGGATTAAAGAAAAACAAAACAGATTAGGGAGTAGGTGTAAATGAATTGGAGAGAAAGTGACATAAAAACAAATTTAGAGAAAAGCTGAGGGAGAAAGTGGAAGAGAAGAGAAATTTTTTGAGGGTAAGAACATACAAGACTGGAGAATTATTTGGTATCTAAATCAGTAACTTTAGTGTCCTGGGAGAAATGTGCACAGATCTGAGGAGACACTTTGAATTAATGAAGAGGTGTGGTTTGACTGAGATTAGACTTTTAAATTGAGAGCAAGTAGTTTAGGAAAGGTACAGACTCAGAGACCATAACAATGGGAAGTAAAAGAAAAGTTCACTTGATTGAAGCTGAGTGAGAGAATAACATAAGATAATAGCTAATGAAAGTAAAGTATAATTTGCCATTAAACTATTGAATATATTTTTCTAAAAAAAAAAAAAGAAAAAAGAGGAATTTAGTAAGATATGAAAATCAATAAAGAGATTCCTTCACCAATGAAGATTATAATTCATTTGTAGTTTAGCATTTAAACCTTAGGGAGTTTTTAAAGGCCTAAGAAGGTTACTTGACTGTAAAAGATTTCGGGAACTACAAGTTGGAGTTTTAGCATTTTGGTCTACAGAATGTAGGCCTTGGAGTAAGGAGTCTTAGACTCCAGTTCTTTCTTTGATTCAGAGTAGCAGAGTGACAATGGCAAAATCACTAAGTCTCTCAGTTCCTCAAGCAATTTACTAAAATTGTAAACTACAGAAGAATTATGAAACTATATTAATGGAAGACATTTCTTTATATTGAGGAAATTACAGATTCATGGAGAGAATATTGAATGAAGATATAAGTGATTGAAAACTGAGAAACTAATGAAGAATAATTTTATTTGCTATTGTTCATTTGTTTTTAGTCATGTCTTGGGGTCCTTTGTGACCACATTTAGGGTTTTCTTGGCAAACACATTAGTTTGCCATTTCCTTCTTCAACCCATTTTACAGATGAGGAAACTGAAGCAAATAAGGATAACTGACTTGCTTAGGGTTATACAGGTAGGAAGTATCTGAGGACAGATTTTAACCCAGGAAAATGAGTCTTTGACACCAGGACCAGCCCCTCTATTCACTATGTCATCTAGCTGAATTACATAGATATGATTTATTCAACCTGGTTATTCTGTACTCTCACTGGGTAGAATAAAAGATAAATAAAACATGCTTCCATTTAGAAAAGAAAGAGTACAATTTATTAGGACATATACAATGAAATAATTATACTACAAAATGTAATATGGCAAGTATGAAAAAAGATATAAATAAAATATAATTTATAGAAGAAAAATATCACTTCTAGCTGATAGGGTTAAAGACAATTTCATGGGATAAACAATATATCTGAGCTAAGAAGGATTTTCAGAGATTACATGCTTGTTGGCAAATCAGAAGCAGGAAATGATGTGAACAAGAGCAAGTAAATGGCAAATTTTAAAAAATTGAGGGATTTTTAAGAGAATTTTAGAATAGTTGAATTAGGATGCAGTTTTTGACTGAGTGGATGAGGAAGAAAGTACAATTTAGGGGACTGCCATGCTAAAAGTGGCTTTATATATTACAGTATGATGGCATTGAAAGCAATATATTTTTTTTTTGAAACCAGAAGAGGAGAAAATGTGGTGAAATACTTTTTTCTCTTAAAGGAAGAATGTCAGAGAATATATACAAAAATCATTTTTTTTTTTTTGCTATGTTGAATTTGGGGTGGTAATAAAATATCCAAACAAATAATTCAGAAAAACAAAAAGCAAGATTGGAGATATAAACCTAGATTTCAGAGTCACTCATGTGCATAGTGGTCATAGCAGAGAATGCCCAGGAAATGAGTATGGAAAGCACCAGTAATGTCCCCAGGATATACTATTCAATAATTGGAAAGGGTGAAGGAGAAGAATCTTTGAATAAGAATGCCAAGGTTTGCATTTTAAACATGAATCTATTCATTTCCAGTGAAAATCAATTTTTTTTAAAGAATTTTTTGCTATTTTAAGCACAAAATACTCCCTCTCTTAAGTGTCCCATAATTATAACATACATTTAACTTTATAACAATACTGAATATTCTTTCTTTTAAAAAATAAAATATTGAATTGACTTCTGGGGGTGGAGCCAAGATGTCAGAGTAAAGTCAGAAAACTTCTCCAGCTCTCCTACTTTCTCTCAAAAACCAGGTGAAACCAAGTCTCTGAACACAGTCTGACAGAATGAAACCACTCTCCAGCTTAAGATAGATGAAAAAACTTCAAGAAAGACCAGTCTCATTGGGGTGAAAAGTGTGGTCAGCCCAGGTCACATAGATTCTGGAAAAGCAGGAGAAAGGGTCCTAATCACAGCAAATCAGCAGCTAAAATCCTCAGGACTGACACAGTAGAGGAGCAGAACATTCAGGCAGCTTCTAGTCCCCGCTCAGAAGGAAAACTGGGAAATTAGGCTGTTTCCTGAACAGAGCAGGAAAAGCTACCTCCTACAAATACAAGGGGCACCTGTGCCCAAAGCCAAGGCTCAGAGATGCCCAGGAAGCTTGGGACAGTGCCCCCTATAACCCAGGGGCAGAGTTCAACCATAAAAATTTTAAAAAAGAGGAAATACCAAAAGAAAAGGAAAGCAAATGAGCAAGAAACAGAAAAGAACCTTGACATAGAAAGCTACTATGGTGACAAGGCAGCCCAAAACACCAACAACAAGGACAAAATGTGCACAGAAGAAAACTCAAAGAGTGATATGCTTTGGTCTGAAGCCTAAAGAGCTCCTTGGAAGTGCTCAAAAAATGAAAGAATCAACAGCTTGAAAAAGGAAGGAAGAAAAAAATTGTCTGAAGAAAACAAATCCTTAAAAACTAGAATTAATCAAATGGGAAAAGAGATATAAAAGCTAATTAAAGAAAATTACACATTAAAAACTAGAATAAGGGGAAATCGAAGCTAATGACTCAGTGAGACAGCAAGAATCAGTCAAATAAATGAAAAAAAATGAAAAAATGAAAGATGTGAAATACCTCATTGGAAAAACAACTGACCTGGAAATAGATTCAGAAGAGACAATTTAAAAATTATTGGCCTACCTGAAGGCTATAGCCAAAAAAGAGCCTGGATACTATTCTTCAAGAGATCATTAAGGAAAACTGCTCCAATATTCCAGAAAAAGAAGGGGAAGTACTTATTGAAAGAATGCAGCACTTGTCCCTGGAAAGAGAACCAATAAGGAAAACCTACAGGAACATTATTGAAAAACTCCAGAAATGCCACTTCAAGGAAAAATACCGCAAACTGCCAGACAAAAACAATTCAAATATCAAGGAGCAATCAGGATTACCCAGTATCTGGCAGCTTTAACAACAAAGGATTGGAGGACCTACAATACCATATTTTAGAAGGCAAAGGACCTAGGATTACAACCAAGAATTAACTATCCAGTTAGACTCAGCATCACCTTTTAGGGGAGAAGATGGAACTTCACTGAAGACACACACTTTCAAGGATTTCTCTTGAAAAAAAAAACGGAACTAAACAAAAAAAAATTAATCTACAAACACAGGGATCAAGAGAAGCATAGAAAGGTAAACAGAAGAAAATATATTTATTATTTAAAGGTTAAACTGTTTACATCCCTAGATTAGAAAATGACATCTGTAACTCTTTGACTGGGGGCAGACACAGGGAGCATCACATGGATTGAGGGTGTGGTTGTGAATGGACTATGATGTGATGACATCAAAGAAAAAGAAATTAAGGGACAGAAACAGGTCTGTACTTGGAAAAAAAAAGAAAAGGAGAGGTATAATGGGAGGATTAGTTCACATGAAGAGGTGTAAAAGGCATATTACAATCAAAGGGAAGAAGGGAGGGGGATGACCATTCTCTGAAGCTTGATCTCATTAGTTTTGGTTCTAATCATTCAGTTAGGTAGAGAAGTTTATCTAACTGGAAAAAGAAATAAAAAGAGAAAGAGGGAAACAAAAAGGAGGGACAGAATAGAAGGCAGGGCAGAAACACTAAGGGAAAAGGTAAGAGAAGTGGGGAAAGGGTTGATAGAAGATAAGCTGGTGGGTGGGGTAGGTTAAAAAATACTACTAAGGATAGAGTGGAGAGAGAGAACAAACATATATACAGGGAAGAAAATGCAGAGCTGGTTATAATTGTGAATGTGAATGGGATGAACTCTCCCACAAAAATGGAAGCAATTAGCACAATATATTAAAAAGCAGAATTATACAATATTTTGTTTACAAGAAACACATTTGGTACAGAGAGAATTTATTAGGCTTCAGCTGAAGTAAAATAAGTAAGGATAGCAATTCTGATCTCAGATAAAGCAAAAGTAAAAAGAGATCTTATTAAAAGAGATAAGGAAGGAAAGTACATATTGATAAAGGGTACTGTAAACAATGAAGTAGTAATGATACTGTGTATGCCCTAAGCAGTAGAGAGGTCAAATTCCTAAAGATTTTGATTTAATAATAGGAAGAAATAGACAGCAAGATTATATTAGTGGGATACTAAACTAGGAATGGCCAAAACAGTGAAAGAAAATTACTGACCAATCTCCCTGATGAATATTGATACAAAAAATTATTTTTTCTTTCTACATATTCACACATATATGCATATATATTTATTAAATGTTTTTATTTTCAAATCAATATGCATAGATAATTTATCAACATTGACCCTTGCAAAACTTGTGTTCTGAATTTCTCCCCATTCCCCACCCCCTACTATAGATGGCAAGTAATTCAATATATGTTAAACATGTTAAAATATATGTTAAATCATATATATATATGTATATATATACACACACATACACATATTAATGCTATTATCTTGCTGCACAAGAAAAATCAGATTAAAAAGGATAAAATATGAGAAAGAAAACAAAATGCAATCAAACAACAAAAAGAGTGAAAATGCTATGCTGTGATCCACACTCAGTTCCCACAGTTCTCTCTCTAGGTGCAGATAGCTGTCATCACAAGACTATTGGAACTGGCCTTAATCATCTCAGTGTTGAAAAGAGCCATGTCCATCAGAATTGATCATCATATAATCTTCTTGTTGTTATGTACAATCATCTCCATGTTTTAATGCAAAAAATTTAAATATGATATTAGTAAAATACATAAAAGCAACTTATCACCAGGGTAAGATACTATGACCAAGTGTGGTTTATACAGGAATGCAGGGCTAGTTCAGTATCAGAAAAACTATTACCATAATTGACCATATCAGTAAAAAAAATCCAACAGAAATCTTATGCTAATCCAATAGATGCAGAAAAAACTTTTGCCAAATCACAGTACCTATTCCTATTAAAAAGTTTAGAGAGCATAGGAATAAAGGGAACTGTCCTTAAAATAACAAGCAGTATCTATCTAAAACCTTATTTTAGCATTATTTGTATTGGAACAAAGCTGTTTACATTCCCAGTATGATCAGAGGTGAAATAAAGATACTCATTATCACCACTATTATTCAACATTTTCTAGAAATGTTGCTTTTAGCAATAAGAAAAAAAATACAGGAATTAGAATAGGAAATGAGAAAATAAAGCTAATACTCTTTGTAGATGATATGATGATAAACTTAGAGAATTCTAGAAAACCGTCCAAAAACCTACTGGAAACAATTCACAGGTTTAGCAAAGTTGCAGGGTATTAAATAAACCCAAACAAATCATCAGCATTTTTTTTTATATTACTGACAAAGCCCATCAGCAAGAGATGGAGAAATTCTGCTTAAAATTATTGTAGACAAAATAAAATACTTCAGGATCTATCTGGAAAGACAAACCCAAGAACTATATGTATACATTTACAAAACACTTCTCACACAAATAAAGTCAGATCTAAACAATTGGAAAAATCTCAATTTGTCATGGCTAGGCTAAGCTAATATAATAAAAATGACAAATATGCCTAAATTGATCTATTTTTTCAGTGCCATACCAAAGTGCCAAAAAGTTATTTTATAGAACTAGGAAAAAGATAGCAAAATTCATCTCAAAGGACAAAATATCAAGAATAGCAATCAAATTAATTGAAAAAAAAATACAAAGTATGGTGGTTTAGCAGTACCAAACCTAAAACTCTATTATAAAGTAGCAGTCAACAAAATCATTTGGTATTGGCTAAGAAATAGAGTGGTGGATCAATGGAATATATTAGATATACATTTCATAGTAATCAAGACCTACAGCAATCTAGTATTTGATAAACCTCCAAACTCCAGCTTCTGGAATAAGAAATCACTATTTGACAAAAATTCCTGGGAAAGCTGGAAAATAATATGCCCGAAAGTTGACATAGACCTACATTTCACACCCTGTACCAAAATAAAGTCAAAATGGTTACATGATTTGGGCATAAAGGATGATACCATAAACAAATTAGAAGAGCAAGGGATAATTTACCTATCAGATCTTTGGAAAGGGGAGGAATGTATAACCAAAAAAGAACTAGAGAACATTATGAAAGGTAAAGTGGACAACTTTGATTACATTAAATTAAAAAAGTTTTTGTAGAAACAAAACCAATAGAAACAAGATTAAAAGGGAAATATAAAACTGGGGAAAATATTTACAGCCAGTGTTTCTGATAACGGTCTCATCTCTAAATTGTATAAAGAATTGCACCCAATTTGTAAGAATACTAGTCATTCCACAATTGATAATTGATCAAAGGCTATGAACAGACAATTTTGGAATGTTGAAATTACAGCCATTTATAGTTACATAAAAAATTCTCTAAATCCCTATGATTAGAGGAATGCAAATTAAAACAACTCTGAGTTACCATCTCTTATCTCTCAGATTAGCTAAGATGACAGGAAAAGATAATGATAAATATTGAAGGGGATGTGGGAAAACTGGGACACTAATGCATTGTTGGTGGAATTATGAAATCATCCAACCATTCCAGGGAGCGATTTGGAACTATACCCAAAGGGCTATAGAAATGACTTTGCAGTGCCATTACTGGGTCTGTTTCCCAAGGAAATCTTAAAGGAGGAAAAAGGACCTGCATGTACAAAAATGTTTGTAGCATCTCTTTTTGTGGTAGCATGGAATTGGAAAAGGAATGGATGCCCATCAATTGGGGAATGACTGAACAAATTGTGGTATATGAAAATGATGGAATATTATTGTTCTATAAAAATAATGAACACACTGTTACTAGAAAAGCCTGGAAAGATTTACACAAACTGATGCTGAGCAAAACAAGCAAAATCAAGAATACATTGTACACAAAAACAGCAAGATTGTGCAATGACTAACTATGAAAAACTTGATTCTTCTCAGTGGTTCAGTGATCTAAAGCAATCACAATAGACTTTGGATAGAAAATGCCATCTGCATCCAGAAAAAGAACTAAGGGGACTGAATGTAAATAGACACATACTATGGTCATGTCTTTTTCTGTTTTTTTTTTTTTTTAATATTTTTTCATGGTTTTTCCCTTTTGCTCTGATTTTCTCTCCTAACATGATTCATAAAGTAATTTGTATTAAGTAAATTTACTAGAAATAAATTAAAAATTATTATCTCTCTTAATTATTAATCCCTTAGGTATATTTTCAATATACATGTAAAGAGATATATATGTATGCATAAATATATTTGCATTAGACAAGTCGCAGTGTCAAGTTGCATCATGAAATTCCAAAAATTATACTTACTATCACCCAAATATTAATACCTAGGATTATAAAATCTTTTATAAATAAATGAATTACCCTACATCTTCTTATATTTATTCATCCCAAATTGCTAATTCCTTTCTTTGTCATTCTGATTAAATAATTTTTTCTACATTGTACTTAGTTTGAATGTCTAATATGTGCTCTCTTAATTTCCTTCATCTATGCCCCCAAATAATTGTGTATCTTCACCTATTTTTTGTCCTCTTTTTTTTGTTTATTCTGGTTCCTTTACCTGTGTCTTTGATGCCTGCTTCTCTCTCAGTTGCTCCTCATCTGAATGTCTAAATTTTCTTGTCTCCTCTAGCTCCTTCCATTCTGACAGCTAACATGTTTTCAGCCATTGCTTGCAACTGCAAGCATGTCAAACTTGAATCTCCAGAATTGACTGTCATCAGTGAAATAATGGTATCAGATCAATAAAGTGATCACTTAAATGTGATCAGTTAAAGCCTTTTTTGTTTTAAAATTCAATCTTTAGTTGACAATCTTTATTGCCTTTCACATAGCAACTATAATGTGAGACATAGAAGCAAACATTTTGATTTTTTTTTTTTTTTTTTTTGGTAAACAGCATAAGCCCAACACACATAGCCAAGAAAAAATTTTAAGCACCTATTTAAATTTATTTTTGTCACGACGCAATCCAAGTATATGTTGTTATTGTTAGTAAGAATGGGGGCAGACCTGTAATTTTATTGGTTTAGGAGACTCCTGGTGGGGAAACTATCTTTACCAAAGCAAATTGGCAGTTGGAAATTCTTCAACAACTTCTGGTTGGAACATTGACTGAGAGCACTGACAATGTAGGGTAGCTTGCCTAGGCATACTAATACACTATTGGTAAAGGTTGTGAACTATCTTGGAGAACAACTTGTAACTATGCCCAAAGACCTATAAAATTCTGCACTCTTTTGACCCAACAAAGAAAAAAGAACCTATATGTTTAAAAAATATGTATAGCAATTCTTTTTGTGAGGGCACAGAATTGGAAATTAAGGGGATGTTTATCAGTTGAGGAATGGCTAAATAAGTTATAGTAAATTATTGTGATAAAATACTATTATGTTATAAAAAATTTCAAGGAGGATGGCTTCAGAAAAACCGTGTAACATTTATATAAACTGATAGAGAAGGAAGTGAGCAGATCCAGGAGAACATTATGTACAGTAACGGCAATATCATATTGGTAATTGTGAAAGACTTAGTTATTCTGACCAAGACAATTTCAAAGGACTAATGATAAAAAATACTATCCATCTCTAGGGAAAGAACTGCTGAACTATGAGTCTGCCCATGTTTCTTTGCCCAGGAGAAGTTGAGAAAATAGAATGTCCTAGCTGCCATATCTGCACTTGAGGGGTCTTAAATACTTTTAAAGACATATCAAAATTATCAGAACATAAAAGATGAATTTCCTAACCTTGAGTTAACAGCTGAACTGAAAAAATGGCATTTCTCCCACATCCAAGTGAGTTGGTGTGCATAAGGTTATTAATTAGTAAAAAATTGGTTCATGGCTTCAATTGAAATATAATGAGAGTTAGAATGGAGCCCAAAATAGGAAACATTCTGTACTGATGAGTATTCTATATATATTCATTGACTTTCATGTGTAAATATTACAGCAGGAGGTAGAGAAATTGGCATCATCCTTATGTAAGACCTTGCTAATAACTATGTGTGATCATGAGAAAATCACCTAACCTCTTCAAGCCTAAATTTCTGTATGAGTTTGAGCCTGGAAGAAGTCTCAGATGGTAAGACAACTGGATTCTGTAAGTCTTATTACATTGAAATAAATTCAATTCAGTAAGTGTTTAAGTACCTATTCAAAACAAGTCTTACTAGAAAATGATTTTGCAAAAAACTAAGTTGGACATTTTTTCAAGAAACTTAATCTAGTAAAGCTGTTGCCTTCTGATCAGGTTACCCAGATAAGAAAAGGGTCAGAATTACTGTAATTATATGCTGTTTTGTCTTTCATTTACTATTGAATACTAAATGTCTTTTAAAGGAAGGCATCTGGGATCCTTCAGGGACTTTCTCCATTGCCCCAAAAGACTTTTTCCTGCCCCAAAGTAATGACTTTTACCGTGCCAGATTTAGGGAAATTCTATATCTTACTACCAATTGAGTCTTCCAACTGTGTTATTGGGAACCTCCACTAAAAAGGGGAGCAATTTACCCTTTAACTTCAGGTACCCACTTAAAATGAGGGAAGAGAAAGAGGATCAATTGGTGGAGAAAATAATTTCTTTTTTTCTGCTAAGGAAGTTCAACTCCATATCACTGTGTGTCCTTTCCCTGCATAATATCTTTCAGAGGAAATTGTAATGGGTAAGCAGGACCATCTCATTTGACCATTTGACCATGTCTCTCCCATCTCATGCTGCAAACACCTCCAGTCTGAACTGGGAAGAGGAGTTCTTCCATTTCTATAATAAAATTGTCACATCTGGTATAATCTTTCATAATTCAGTAATTATGAATCTCTGGAGATCTTTTTCCAAAACAATTCCCATACCTCATTACCCAATTCCTTATTCTCATTCCCCTTAACTCTCCCACTCTAATGTTTCAAACAAAGACAACTTACCTCTTTATTGTAGTCTTCTGGAACAACTGTTATATGAGTAAGGAATTTCCCTTCATACTAAATCTTTTCTTACTCACTCCCTCCATTTATTAGCTGTACTGAAACTTTTTTTTTTTTTTTCCAAATTACATAGCCTCTCTGGTCACCCTTTCTGGTTCTTCCCTCTTTCTCTTTGACTCACTATTTGAGGCAGGAAAATTGGAATATTCTTTGTTCCTCATTGGTACTTTCACGCTCTCTTTCTACTTCTGTCACTCAGTAACCTCTCCTACTTTAAAACATATGAGAGAATGAATTTAAAAAAAACCAGACTCATACAAAATGTTATGAGAATTAACATAGATGAAGTCAGAGAGGGCATTCTTATCCATGGAGAAATCTGAAACAGATATAACAATAGAAATTTTTTAAAAAGATGAGATAAATTTAGATTCAAAGTTTCTCATACCATTTTAACAAAATAGACATATATGATAACAGTTGACATAGCTATATTCATAGATGACTGAATAACTGTTGAGATTCCATTTACAACTCCTATAACTTCACATTGACTTCTCTCATACTTAGAATGCTTTCTTCTCTTTGCCTTCATCTTTTAGAATACTTTCTTAAAAATAAAATTCTAGTACTAACTTCTTTAGAATTCCTTTTCTGGTTCCTTCCCAATTATTAGTATTTTATTCTTTAAGGTTACTATCTATTTTTTACCCTATGTGGTATATGGGATAATTCAGAAAAACTAGCATCTCTGATGTAAGGATTTAGTGAGCCCTTTTTATGACTGTTCTTCTACCTTTGCATGGTGAACTACCTTTCAACTAATTCTTATCTGTGGCTCCAAGAAACTGTAACATGCACAGTGGCCATACTCAGGAAACCATCTCAATAAATGGTTAACCCAGTTTGGGGATAACCAACAGGCCTCTAACTCATTGGTAAGTTAGGTAATGTCTATGTGAAGCATGTGAAGACTTTTCATGGACATATAAGAACATTTTGTTCCAGTAGCTATGAAAGTGGCTAAGTATTAATGTGAAAAATTTGGTAAGACATTGAAAATGTCAAGGTCATTCAGTGCCTCCTGAGTCATTGCCAGTTATCTTAACTTTTTCTTTGCCATTGGAATTCAATGATTTAGGAAAAGAGAATGACGCTAAAGACTTTTTCCAATTCTGCCTCACTTAAACCTAACTCACCTACGAGCCAACATTACCTATGATTTCATTGTTCTTCTTCAGAAACAAAGAATAAACAACAACAGCATATATTTTATATGCCAGAGTCTACCCCCATTAGAACGCAAGCTCTCTGAGGACAGATTCTATTTTTGCTTTTGCCTTTTTAATTTCTAGCACTTAATATGTTCCTGCAATCTGGAATATAGTAATTAATATGAATGTTTACAGATTGCTTAATGATCTGGTGTCAATTTAGAGAGAAATGTGTAATGAAATGGTGCAGGGCCACATTGGTGGTATTATTGTGTTCAGTGTTTTTAATGAATGACTTGGATGAAGACAGAGATAGCTTTATCCATACAACAAAGATGGTAAATCTCAAGAAGCCAAAAAATCTCAACATGCTAAAATAATGAGAAATATTTCTTTAAAACACTCCATTAAAAACAAACAGACCCAAAAGTTGTAATTAATTAGTCTCCATATAAACAATGTTATATATCTAATAGATTAAACTTATAATTATGGGAAGGGAAAAGAAGACCTTCATTTAGTCTATAATACATACTGGCTGTGTGACATTGACAAGTCACTTAACCATAGATTGAAGAACAGATGACAGTTTCTTTATAATAATGAAATTATAGATATAACTTTTAAAAATAGTTTACAGATTGAAGGAAGTATTTACAGGGGTTCCAGTCTTTTTGCCATAATTGTCATAAATATCATATTCCAAGCCCTCTGAACCTTTAATGTAGAAGCTGCTATGGTTCCATCATACATGAATTGTTTTTTGGGCCGCTTAAAACATTTTCTCCTGATCTGGGAGCTCTGAAACTTGGCTATATAATATTCCTGGTGTTGGGGTTCAAGCAGGTAATCTGTGATGTTGTCTAAAAGAATCCAGGACTCAGGCTGTCTCCAAGTCAGTTAAGGCATTTATTAATTTTTATTGAGAATCACATACTCAGAGTGGGCTCTCCTCCTTTAAGGAGTTAACAGCCCAGCAAAGCAAGCCAAAGATATTTATGGAATCTGATTATATCACAAGCTTTGGGAATTTTGAGGTTACAGGAGAACTTTGCTAACATGGGAAGGTCCTAAATCCCAGATGGAACTGTGCATGTGGTTATGCACAATGCATACAAAAAATGTCCAATGAAGAGAAATAAATGTATGGTAATGATATTACAATTAATCTGACTTTATCATGAGTTTATCAAATGGATAGCACAGAAAAATAATGTGCAGGTGCCATTATAGGGGAAAGATTATTGAGGTTTGCACTTCAATGTCTTCTTGGTGATACTTGGTTATTGGCTGTTTTCTGTGGCCTACTTTGTTTAAATTAGATGAATGATGTGGTTACAGAGCATACAGACCTATATCAGTAACTGATTAAAGAATTCTGTGGGATTTGGTCTGGTGTGAGGGACAACAATCAGAATCCAATCACTGGAGGATTTTATCTTGACATCTCATTCAGAAATCATTGGAGAATTCTTTTTATTTCTATTCTATCTTCTTGTTCTAGAAAATAAGTGCAATTTTCCTTGATAACTTTTTGAAAGGTGATACCTAAACTCTTTTTAAATTATAGCTTAGAAGTAGTCCAATATTTCTTAAATTATCTCTCCTTAATCTATTTTCTAGGCAAGTCATTTTTTCCAATAAGGTATTTTGCCTTTTCTTCTCCGCCCTCCCAACTTTAAAAATTGGTTGTATTGTTTCTTGAGTCATGTTCTCATTCATTTTCACATGCCCCATTCTAACTATTAAAAAAAAATTCTCCCCTTCAGTGAGTTTTTGTGTTCCTTTTCTATCTAGCCAATTCTACTTATTAAAGAATTACTCAGTAAATTTTTATATCTCTTTTTCCATTAGGCCAATTCTGATTTTTAAGAACTTTTTCCTCTTTGTTGGAGTTTTGTGTTTCTTTTACCATTTTGCTTATAAGGTTTTTAAGATGTTATTTTCTTTAGTAGTTTTGGTGCCTGTTTTACCAAGCTCTTGCCTCATTTTATGATTTTTTTTTGTATTACGCTTATTTTTTTTTCTTTTTTTCTTATTAAAACTTTTTATTTGCAAAACATATGTATGGGTAATTCTTCAACATTAACCCTTACAAAGCTTTCTGTTACAAAATTTTTCCCCCCTACTCCCTACCCCTCCCCTAAATGGCAGGATATCCACTACATGTTAATTATGTTAAAATACTTGACAAATTGAATTTATGTATACATATTTCCACACATCATTTTTGTGCAAGAAAAATTGTATCTACAAGAAAGAAAAATCAGAGAAAGGAAACACAATGCAAGCAAACATCAATAGAGAGCATGAAAATGTTATGTTGTGGTCCACATTTCACATCCCTCTCTCTGGGTGTATATGGCTTTCTTCACTGAAAAATTGGAAGTGGTTTGAAACATTTCATTGTTGAAGAGAGCCATGTCCATCAGAATAGATCATCATATAGTATTGTTGTTGCCGTGTATAATGATCTCCTGGTTCTGCTCATTTCACTCAGCATCAGTTCATGCAAGTCTCTCCAGACCTCTCTGAAATCATCCTGCTGGTCATTTTTCACAGAACAATAATATTCCATAACATTCATATACCATAATTTATTCAGCCACTCTCCAACTGATGGGCATCCATTCAGTTTCCAGTTTCTAGCCACTACAAAAAGGGCTGCCACAAACATTCTTGCACATGTGGGGCCCTTTCCTTCCTTTATGATTTCTTTGGGATATAAGCCTAATAGAAATGCTGCTGGGTCAAAGGATATGCACAGTATGATAACTTTTTGAGCATAGTTCCAAATTGCTCTCCAGAATGGTTGGATCGTTCACAGTTCCACCAACAATTTATCAGTGTCCCAGTTTTCCCACATCTTCTCCAACATTTTAGCCAATCTGACAGCTGTGTAGTGGTACCTCAGAGTTGTCTTAATTTGCATTTCTCTGATCAGTAGTGATTTAGAGCACCTTTTCATATGACTACAAATAGTTTTAATTTCATCATCTGAAAATTGTTTGTTCATATCCTTTGACCATTTATCAATTGGAGAATGGCTTGAATTCTTATAAATATGAGACAATTCTATATATATTTTAGAGATGAGACATTTATCAGAACCCTTAAATGTAAAGATGATTTCCCAATTTATTGCTTCCCTCCTAATCTTGACTGCATTGGCTTTGTTTGTACAAAAACTTTTTAACTTAATATAGTCAAAATTATCTATCTGGTGTTCATTTAAGAGTTCCAGTTCTTCTTTGGACATAAATTTATTCCATCTCCACAGGTCTCAGAGGTAAACTATATTACGTTCCTCTAATTTATTTATAATATCACTCTTTATATCCAGATCATGAACCCATTTAGATCTTATCTTGGTATGTGGTGTTAGATGTGGGTCAAGCCCTAATTTCTTCCACACTAGTTTCCAATTTTCCCAGCAGTTTTTGTCAAATAGTGAATACTTATCCCAGAAGCTGGGGTCTTTGGGTTTATCAAAGACTAAATTGCTATAGTTATTGCCTAGTTTATCCTGTGATTCTATCCTATGCCACTGATTGACTACTTTATTTCTTAGCTAGTACCAAATGGTTTTGATGACCATTGCTTTATAATATAGTTTTAGATCTGGTACAGCAAGGCCACCATCATCAGCCTTTTTTTTTTTTTTTCATTAATTCCCTTGAAACTCTTG
>JAJPUD010004029.1:184285-215813 GCA_023553655.1 Myrmecobius fasciatus
TAGGTCTGATTTTATTTGTGTGGGAAGTGTTTTGTAGTTTAGTTCATACAGTACCTGACTTTTCCTTGGCAGATAGATTCCCAAATATTTTATACTTTCAACAGTTATTTTGAATGGAATTTCTTTTTGTATCTCTTGTTGTTGAACTTTGTTGGTAATATATAAAAATGCTGATGATTTATGTGGATTTATTTTGTATCCTGAAACTTTGCTAAAGTTGTGAATTGTTTCTAGTAATTTTTTTAGTCGAGTTTCTAGGGTTCTCTAAGTATACCATCATGTCATCTGCAAAGAGTGATAATTTGGTTTCCTCATTACCTACTCTAATTCCTTTAATCTCTTTTTCTTCTCTTATTGCCAAAGTTAACATTTCTAACACAATATTAAATAATAATGGTGACAGTGGGCAGCCTTGTTTCACTCCTGATCTTATTGGGAATGGCTCTAGTTTGACTCCATTACATATGATGCTTGCTGATGGTTTTAAGTAGATACTAGTAATCATTTTAAGGAAAAGCCCATTTATTCCTATACTCTTTAGTGTTTTTAATAAAAATGGGTGTTGGATTTTATGAAAGGCTTTTTCTGCATCTACTGAAATAATCATATGGTTTTTGTTAAATTGGTTATTAATATAATTGATTATGCTGATAGTTTTTCTAATATTGAACCAGCCCTGCATTCCTGGTATAAATCCTACTTGGTCATAGTGTATTATCCTGGGGATAACTTTCTGTAATCTCATTGCTAAAATCTTATTTAAAATTTTTGCATCAATATTCATTAGGGAAATGGGTCTATAGTTTTCTTTCTCAGTTTTCTCCCTACCTGATTTAGCTATCGGCACCCTAACTGTGTCATACAAGGAATTTGTTAGTATACCTTCTTTCCCTATTTTTTCAAAAAGTTTACATAGTATTGGAATTAATTATTCTTTGAATGTTTGATAGAATGCACATGTAAATCCATCTGGCCCTGGAGATTTTTTCTTACGGAGTTGATTGATAGCTTGTTCTATTTCTTTTTCTAAAATGAGGCTATTTAAATAATTTATTTTCTCTTCTGTTAACCTGGGCAATCTATATTTTTTGTAGATATTCCTCCATTTCATTTAGATTTTCAAATTTATTGGCATAAAGTTGGGCAAAGTAACTCCTAGTTATTACTCATTTCGTTCACTGATTTTTCCTTTACTTCTCTTATTTAATTTTTAAAATCAGTTAAAAACTCTTTTTGTAATTCTTTTTGGGCCTGAGATAAATTTATATTTTTATTCAAGGGTTTGGGTATAGCAATTTTGACTTTGTTGTATTCTTCTGAGTTTGTGTTTTGATCTTCCCTGTCATCATAGTAACTTTGAGTGACTAGGTTCTTCCCCACCCCTCCATCCCCCCTATTCTTTTCAGCCCATTTCTTGACTTTTTTTTTACTGAGGCAATTGGGCTTAAGTGACTTGCCCAGGGTCACACAGCTAGAAAGTATTTAGTGTCTGAGACCAGGTTTGATATTTTTTGACTTTTAACTATAAGTAGAGCTTGCTCTTGTGGTGGAGGGGACACTGTCCCAATCTTCAGGCTTGTCTTGCTGATATTCTCATAGTTAGTTCTGAGCATCTGGAACTTTTCAATTCTTCCAAGATGATATGATATAAAGAGAGGTGTGGTCATTACTCTTTCAGCCTGTACTCAGGTCTGTGAGTGACCACAAACACTCTTTTTCACCTTGGAAGTGTGACCAGGATTTCTACTTCCCTATGGCTATGTGTTCTGCTGTGCTAGTGCTCCTTTTTTTCTTTGAGACTACAATCTGTGTCCATGTATGGGTAATGTAATCAGTGTCAGCAAAGGGACTCTTGTAATATTTCTCTAATGATTTGTCTGACTCCTTTATTTTCTGTGAGCTGAGACTGGCAAACTGCTGTTGCCACTGCTAATTCCATCAACCCCAAAGCTTGTTTCTATTTTGCTGCGGCCAGGCCTGCATCTCATTGAATTGTGCTCCATTCTTATGCCAGTACAACATACTTTTCTTATTGACCTTCTAAGTTGTCTTGGGCTGGAAAATGGTTTCACCCCATATTTTTGTGGTTGATACTACTCCAGAATTCATTTTGAAACTTTATCTAAAGTTGTTTGGAAGGGAATTTATGCCATCTTGTCTCTATCCTCATCTCCTTAGGTTTTTTCTGTGTCATCACAGAGAACAAAAAAGTCAAATTCCTTATCAATAAAAGAGCAGAAATATATTCACTCTTTTGATAAATTAAAAAAATTGAATAGATGACCATCCAGTGACATCTTTCCAAAAGCATGAGGTTGGATGATATGATATATATAGTTTCTTACAATTATAATGTTCTATGACCTGTAAAATGGAGATGATGCTATTTTTGTTTTTGTTTTTTGATATTCTCTTGTCTCTCTGTTTCTTTTTTTTATTAATAGTTTTTATTTGCAAAACATATGTATGGGTAATTCCTAAACATTAACCCTTACAAAGCTTTCTGTTACAAATTTTTCCCCCCCGACTCCCCACCCCACCCCGAAATGGCGGGATAACCACTACATGATAATTAGGTTAGAATACGAAAATCGAATATGTGTATAGTTATTGCCACACATCATTTTTTGTGCAGGAGAAATCGTATCTATAAGAAATAATAATCCGATAAAGGAAATACAATGCAAGCAAACCTCAGTAGAGAACATGAAAATGTTATGTTATGGTCCACATTTCACATCCCTCTCTCTGGGTGTATATGGCTTTCTTCACTGAACAATTGGAATTGGTTTGAAGCATTTCATTGTTGAAGAGAGTCATGTCCCTTAGAACTGATCCTCATATAGTATTGTTGTTGCCATGTATAATGATCTCTTGGTTCTGCTCACTTCACTCAGCATCAGTTCATGCAAGTCTCTCCAGGCCTCTCTGAAATCGTCCTGCTGGTCGTTTCTCACAGAGCAATAATATTCCATAACATTCATATACCATAATTTATTCAGCCACTCTCCAATTGATGGGCATCCATTCAGTTTCCAGTTTCTAGCCACTACAAAAAGAGCTGCCACAAACATTCTTGCACATGTGGGGCCCTTTCCTTCTTTTATGATTTCTTTGGGATATAAGCCCAATAGAAACACTGCTGGGTCAAAGGATGATGCTATTTTTGCTAGGAAATGTCAAGATTGGACATGATGGCTTCTTGTGATTCCTTCCAACTTCTGGATTTGTCATTTTATGAGAGTTTCTACATAGCCATTTTGTGTACACAGCAGGTAAGGCCTTTTGCTGAATGGAATGTAGGAAGGGGGACTGCAGTGTTGAGGCATAAGGGGACAACATTTTTAAGTGTCTTGAAGAAGTTTCCTTTACCTTCAAAAGTGTAAGAAATTTTATCATATTAAAGCTGGATTCAAATCAGATAAACTGACACAAGGATGTCAAGAAGGGGTTAAAAAAACCAACAAAATTCTAAATGTCCTATTATTCAATACAAATGATTTGCTATCAGATCCATTTTTTGGTTTGTTTTACTGACATATATCTCCTTCATAGTACTGAAACTGGAGTTAGATGATGTAGGTTTAAATCGGGTTTTACCACCTACTATTGTTGTGACCTTGAGCAAATAATGGAAACTCTTCAATCCTCAGCTTGCTCACCCATAAAATGAGAGGATATAACTACATGACCTCTAAGGTTTCTCTAAGCTCTAAATCTATAAGTCTATAATTTTTAATTTGGATAAAATTCTTGCTGAGGAAGTAAAATCCCACGAATAAAATGAAATTTGGAAGATAACTTCTGATATTAGTCATCTCTGCTCCCCCTTTCTCCTCTTGTGTAGTAAAAAAATAGAACTTAAAATATTTTTAAGATGCTTTGTGAGTTTTTTCTTTCTCTTGATGTGTGCACATATGTGTACGTGTGTGTTGCGGGGAGGTAACTTAAGCCTTTGGATTTACATTAAAGTTTTATATACATTATATATATTGAGCTTTTATATAAATTTTATTATTTATTTATTGAGTTTTATGCACGTTATATTTATTGAGTTATTCCTACCAGAGGAAGTGTGATAAAGAGAAAAGAATGATGGCTTTGGAGGACATACAAGAGACATTTAGTGAAAGTGATTTTGGATTTTGAGCCTCATTTCTTCACGTGTCAAATGGAAATGATTACATTTACAAGACAACTCAAATGACAGTATTTTTAAAAAAGAATTTTGTAAACTTTGAAGCTTTGTAGTATAAATTTAAATAGTTAATGATGAGGCAATCTGACACAAAGAATCTAAGTTCTCCTTGCAGTTAGGAAGGTCTCTGTTTAACTCCTACTTCTGATACATCCTAACTTATGCTAGGCAAGTCACTTCTCAGTGACTGAATGAGAAATTTTAAATTTTACATTTAACAAATCTAAAATAAAATGCATCTTGGATGTCAAGAATTGAGAATTGATGAAAATGTAAAGAAACTATAACTTTCACAATTCATATGAATTTCAAAAAGGATTCCCACCCCCCTTTAAAAACTATGCCAGGATGAGCACATTTACCCTCCTATCATGGGATGTTTTGAAACGTGCTTTCTATCTTTTTTCCTCCAGATGCCATTAAGGTTTCTAAGTTGTAAGTTTTCTTCTTAGAAGAAATATTGCAGGGTATAGGAAGATAGCTTATTGATCTTGAAAATCCTTTCTTTCCAGGAATGAAGGAGGCATTGCTCAGTAGCAACAGCTCATTACCATTATTCTGGATAGGTAGAGCTAACAGGTGTTCTCCCAGCTCTGTTAGATCTCAGATGTATGTAAACATAGCAATAAGCTCACCAGACAGGCACATTATGTCTCTGACAGCTGTCTACTCCCTGAATGACCAAACCCACTTTCTAGAATACTGAATAGCAGCCAATATTTGTCACCTGAATTGAGATGATCAAATAAGACTGAATTTTTATTCAGTGCACTCATCCCTAAATGATTAGACAGTACAAATGAGAGGACAGATAGAGGATGATGTGCATATTGATGGTTAAGGAGGCACTGATTAGTGAATAATTGCAAACTCACCATGTCTTTCTGCAGTAGGATTTGATGGTGCACTGCCTGGAAATTGGGGGCATCAATTTAGTTGCAAAATTAGTGTTAATGCATCTTTTTTCAGTACTACATCTTCACATTTGTGAAAAGATGAAATGTGAAAAAGCTTAGCTTCTGATATTAAATCCTTTGTCTTATTCTGGCCTTAAACGGGGAAGCATTTATGAAAGAACTAGGTTATATCTACCTTTTTGACTTGTAGTTGCTACAGCATGTCTTTTCCTAGATGACTTTAAGGGATGCTTCTTAAATGTGTTTAATTAGTCAAGTATCCTACATTTATATGTGACACAAAGTATATGAACAAATGTTATATTCAAAGGAGAGTCAGATTATAGATGAGGGATTTTGCAAAACATGTTTTTGAGATAAGAAAAGATCACAGGATTTCATAGGATCATAGTATCTTATCTTTCACAAGGCTATTTTCATCTTGGGATTCTAGAAATCCTTGGACCATTATAGAAGTGATTTCTTGCTACCACTTCTATAATTGTGCCGAATTCTTGACTATTTTGCCTTCAGAAATATATTGGATATCATATTTTAAGATATAGGATAGATTTTTAAATTTACTTTACTGATAATTTTATTTTTCATAATCTAGATGAATTGGGAACTATTATTATGTATCTTTTTGAGACCAGTCTGAAAGACCTAGATGAAAAAAGCTTCAAAAATAATAACCCTGCCATTAGAACTCAATATAATTAAGGAGGAGAATGGTTATGTTGTTCACTAAACTTTTAGAAGATCAGATGTCTGATCTGATCTTTTATCTGATTCAGATAAAAGACAAAAACACATGGCCTGAGATATTAAAATAAAAATTAGCTTAGGAACAAGATCTAAAAAAACAAAGTCAAATAATCAAGATGAAGGAGAAAAGGGAGAGATACATAAGCAGATTGATATAGGTATATAAAAGTTCATCAATTGGTACAAATAAAAATTTATATATACATAAAACTATATATATATTATGCACACACATAAATATATATATGGCCTCACCTTTACTGTTATTTATGATCTGTAAGATGAACTGGAGAAGAAAATGGCAAGCCACTCTAGTAAATTTCCCAAAACTCCCCATCACCACAAAAAATGGAGTCATAAAGAATTGGACACAAGTGAAAAATGAGTGAACTGAAATAAAATTTTTTCAGGTTATTGCTTTGTTATTATTATTGAAGCTGCATGCCAGCAGTTAGATTCAGCAGTGCATCATAAACCACAGGATATACCAGGTTTGCTAGAACATAATCTCAATTAGAAGTGTCCCAGACCTAAATAAGTAGCTAAATAAATAAGCATTTACTTCTAACTGTCCTACTTCTCTACTGAGAAGATAAATGACATGCTTCACCAACTCCTTCTCTACCATTCCTGAATTTCCCTCCATCTTTCCCTATTCTATTTTAGTCTCTGATGAAAAGAAGGTTCTATTCTTAGCCAAGGATAACCCATTCTGTTCTCCAGAAACTGGACCATGATTGATTACTGAAATAAAATATCTGTCTTTGATCCAGAGATTCCACTATTCGATATAACATATACAAAAATCTAAGACAGCAAAGTTAGACATGCAGTAAAATTTCAATATTAATACTGTCTTAAAAAGAATTAGAAATAGAGTAGATACCTATTGAGTGGAGGTTGGCTAAAGAATATGTAAATGAAATGAACAACCACTAAAAATGAAAGTGAGTTGATTATGGTTATTCCAGAAGAAAAGACAAGAAAATTCAGGTTCAACTCTTCTTTGTAAAAGTATGGCAAAGGGTATAATCATCACCATCATATACAATGGAATTATCCTAATAGAAAATATGAAAAAAAATTCAGCTTTCTCTTTTCTTTGTAGAGAGGGGTGTGTACCATTACATGTGATGTCAAACTCCATGTATATGTTGATTAGTTATATTTTACTGCTTTCCTCATTACTCCATGTTCCTTTTCATTCTTTGCTAATAATATCTAAGATGTGATCTCTGCATAGGGAAGATAGGAGGTATACATTTGAAAATTAAAATGATAATTAAAACAATATGTTTTTAATAGTTTTAGGAATGCTAAAACCCAAAACAACACAATATTTTTAAAAGACCATAAAAGTAAGAAAATTGATGTGTTTTTTAAACTTATGTAAATAATGAAGAATAGATAGATACACTTTTTGGAACAATATGGAACAACAACTTTCAGCAGAGAAATCAGAATTACTCAACCCCTAATTGCTTCTTTTTTCATTACCAAGGATAATAATGATCTTCATATTGGGAAAGGTCATATAAACAAGATTAACAGGGATTGAAAATGAAGATAAATGAAGAGAAGTAAGAGAGCAATTAACTATTCTAAATGAGTTCAAGCCACCTGGCCCAGATAAATTACTTCACAGTGTAGTAAAAGAACTTGTAGATATGGTAGATGAAATAATCAGTTGGCTTTAGGAATCATGGAAAATACTCAAAGTGGTGAAAGAGTGAAGACAGTTATATGAATTGTTTTTTTTTTTTAAAGGCAATCAATACTTAAAAACTATAGGCTAATTACCTTGAATTCTAAGTAAAATTCTAGGAAGAATTGTTAAAGTGATTATTTGCTAGGGCTTAGAAATGCTGATCACTATGAGCTCTTATGGTTTAATTATGAACAAGTTTTAGAACATGCTGGTTAGTCTGCTTGCCACAAGAATTTTCCCACTCTAGTTCTTCATGCTCTCAGCCATTAAATTAATCTTCCAAAAGCACAAGTCTAACCATGTCACTACCTTGTTCAATAAATTTCAAAATACCTACAGAATCAAATATAAAATTATCTGGATTTCATCTCTACTCATCTCTGCTTTCTGTCTTTTCTGGTTTCCTTCAAATTTCAGCTAAAATCTCACCACCTAAATAAAATCTTTCCTGAATCCCCTTAACTTTTAGTACCTTTTCTTTGTAGACTCTAATTTATCCAATATACAGCTGTGATAACTCTTTTTAAAAAATATATATATATATTTTATTAAAGCTTTTTATTTGCAAAACATATGAATGGGTAATTTTTCAACATTGACCCTTGCAAAGCTTTCTATTACAAATTCCCCCCCTCCAGTCTCCACCCCTCTCCTAGATGGCAGGAAGTCTACTACATGTTAATTATGTTAAAATACTTGGCAAATCGAATATGTGTATACATATTTTTACAGTTATGTGATAACTCTTGTATATTATTGTCTGGAAAACCACAACTTTTTAGATATTTCAGAAGAGATTTCACTAGATGATCTATGCAGTCCCCTAAATCTCTAAGGTTCTATGATTATTGAATTTTAATAAATGTTCATTGAAATGAATTGCATAGCCTTGAGTTCTATTGCCTTACATTAAGACCCAGTATTACTCTGCTTGATAGTTGTTTCCAAGTAGTGTATGCTTGAACATGTATTTTTAAAAAAACTTTACATTATAATGATAGTTCTTCACTTTACACCTTTCTTCATCTCTTCATTAAAAATGGCTCATTATTCCTTTTTCTGTGTTTTTTTTTATTCCAAATATATAGATACTATCTTCACATTTAATTCTCTACTGCCTAGGGAAGAAACTATTTTGCCTAGATCAGCACTTTTTTTTACAAAAATAATACATATGCATAATCAGTCAAAAGTATTCTGAGGGATTTACTTAAATTTCTCTTGACATCATCACACTGGATCTACACATTCTCTGATGTTTATATATTATTTGCTAATTTCATTAATATTATTTCATATAGAGAATGTTTCCATTGCATAGTAGAATTAAATGAGGTTAGGAAAATATTCTATTAATCACAGGATCCCAGAATTTCAGTAATAGAATGGATGCCAGTGGCCATCTTAATCAGATTAAGGATAATAGGTATTATTCTATGTACAAAAATGCTTCACTTTTGACATTAAAAAGCTTCAATAGACAATTTTTATATTAGTGCACTTAAAGAGGTTGCTGACAGCAGTAATAAGATTATATGATGATCAACTCCGATGGATCTTCTTAACAATAAAGTGATCCAGGTCAATTCCAATAGACTTGTGATGGAAAGAGCCATCTGCATCCAGAAAGAGGACTGTGGGGATTGAATGTGGATCACAACATAGTATTTTCATCTTTTTTGTTGTTTTTTTCTTTTTAATTTATTTTCTTTTTCATTTGATTTTCTTTTGTGCCACATTATAAATGTGAAAATAAGTATAGAAGAATTGCACATGTTTAACATATATTGGATTACTTGCTGTCTAGAGGAGGGAATGGAGAAAAGGGAGGGAGAAAAATTTGGAACACAGGTTTTGCAAGTATAAGTGCTATCTGCATATATTTTGAAAATAAAAAGCTATTATTTTGTAAAAAAAAAAAAAACAAGTAAAAAATCTCCACTTAAAAAAATAAAAAGGTTGTTGAATTTCAGAAAACTGGAGCATCCTCACAACATCTAAAATCAGATTTCTCATTGAATATTAAAACTGAATTAATAATATCTTTTAAATAATCAAGATATAATTTCATTAGTATAAGCAGCTCCCAATAAGTAAGCTCCTCCTACCAATGAAGATTGTTAATGTTTCTTTAATTTTTAGACTTAGAGAGTTGCTCCTGTCATTAAGAGGTTAAGAGACTTGTCCAAAGCCACATAGCCAGTATTCAGTAGCATTAGGATTTCATCTCTGCCCTCCCTGCCTCTGAAGCTGGCAATCTACTACATCTTACCATTTTTTTAATGAACTTCCTAAGTATTAACATTTTAAATTAAAAGAATTAGGCAGTGCAACTTATAAAGGTATAACTAATCATCTTCTGAAAAGAATATATAGTTGATTCATACATGCTTCATAATTGGTATGAGGGATCATTTTTTCTAGATGATCAATTTTACTATGAAAATTGATGAGTCTGTTATATGATTGGATAGTGTTATTTGCATCATTCTTATTGCATTCATATATTTCCCCTCAGGATCCTCTTTTATAGTTCTGAAATGTTAACTTAAAGCATACATGCAATACTTATTACTTTAAAGGTAGAAACAATGAAACTCATTAGCATTTTCCTTGTAGCTTGATTAAGACTAAGATTAAGAAATATTGTCTTTTGTGTAATTACTCAGGATTGTCAGAACACATAAAAAAGTATCATTTGATTTCTTTTAATTTCAAGTAACCAGTAATAATATTTTGCAATATGAAAGCAGTGATTAGAATGCAGAAATGTAAGTCAGGAAGAACTGAGTTCAAATTCTGTCTCTAATATTTATTGACTATATCAACTTGGATAAATCAATTACTTTTATGTTGTTTAGTCATTTTCAGTTGTGTTTAACACTTTGTGATCCTTTTGGGGTTTTCTTGGCAAGATGGAGTGATTTCCCATTTTCTTCTCCAGCTCATTTTGCAGATGAGGAAACTGGGTTAAGTGATTTGCCTAGGATCACAAAACATTGCATATGAACTCAGGTTTTTCTGACTTCAGGTCTGGCACTGTATCCATTGTGCCCCCTAATTAACCTAAAATTACTTTTATAAGCAGCAGTCAGCTTCTTGGGCCTTAAGCTAAGTCACCCATGGCTTGTGTGGGTGGAAAGAAATTTTGACTTCAAGAAACTCACAGATACTTCTATATTCATGCCAATTTCATATTTTCCTTTAACTTTTTTCAAGCATGCCATTTTACTCATGTAGTTCTATGACTTAATTGAACTGAATGTTTTCCCCATCAATGTAGATTGCAAACCATTCATACTTGCTTATGACATATAGTGATCATCCATGTGTCTCATAGATTTGCCAGAGCAATTTGCTTAATATTCTAGAGGCCTTCCTCAATCCTTCTGACATCAAAAGTATACCAGTGGAGTCCTCAAACATTTTACTTATAATCTTTAGATCTCATTAAGTGACTAACCCATTTTCTTTTTCTTTAATACATTTCCTCGCTGAGACCCTTTATTCTGGTTCTTACTTTTAGATTATCATTTCTTATATACATATTCATTTTCTATATACACTCACATATACATATGTGCATATATACATATATACACACATATATAAACATACATATATGAATGTATATAGTATAGATTACTTATATCTCTCTATTGTATGTTAAATGATCCTCATTTATAATTTACTCAGAGCCATATAATACCAGCAAAATATTGGTATTAAAAAGTTGGGCCTTTGTTTTTCTGTGTGTATATGTATGTACGTGTGTGTGTGCATGTGTATGTGCGTGTGTATGTGTATATATAAATGCATATATTCATATACACACATATATAAACATATACTTATATCATTTTATGGTACTTTCAGAGCATTATTTTTTACTATTGTTTTTATTTGATTACATTTTTTCTTGTGATTATTTTTGAACTTTTAAAAAAAAATCCTTACTTCTTTTGTACTGAAGTTAATTGGGTTGTTCTCTTCATGGAAGTACACCAGCATTTTTTCTAAATAAGTCTCAACAAAGAAGTAAAATTCCCTACTTTTAATATGAGTTTTTTGTTTTTGTTTTTGTTTTTTTTTTTACAGCCCCATTCACAGGAATGTTGCAGAACGTCACTTCGTATATAAAATGATGAAAACTATGCCTGATTTGTCTTCCCAGTTGACACATGAAGATTTCAAGGCACTTAGTCGAAATATCACTGTTGAAACCTGGCTGAAAGGCACCACGGGTAATGGTACCAAAGTGTGGCGAAATACTTTTCTCATTTGACTTCTATGGCATAACAATGCTTCAGTATTTCAAGTTACTTAGTGTCCAAGGAAACTTTTACTCTTATTTATACTCTTAGTTAAAGGTATAAATTAGATAAGGTGATCCATTCCTATTTTTGACATTTGTCTTCTCCCATATGAATTTAATGAGCAATATACTTCACAAAACTTGGTTTCAGCTTATATAGCTAATAGTTAGGAGAGCTGAAAGTTAGAGTGGTTATTCAACTGGCCTGAGGTCAAATGTTCAGAATATCTACTAGTTCTGAATTAAGTTCATGGATCCCTTTGTCCAGGACATAGTTAAATCACATTTATGTATTTACTTCACACTTCTTTATCTTTTGGGTAAATGAAAATAGTGTCTCTTGCAGTTAATAAACTACCTCATATAAAAATAACTTATTTATTTTTATTTTTTTATTAAAATTTTTAATTGCAAAACATATATATGGGTAATTCTTCAACACTGACCCTTACAAAGCTTTCTATTACAAATCCCCCCCCCCCAGTCCCCATCTCCCCTAGATGGCAGGAAATCTGCTACATGTTAATTATGTTAAAATACTTGACAAATTGAATATATGTATACATATTTCCACACTTATCATTGTTGTGCAAGAAAAATAATATCTACAAGAAAAAAAATCTGAAAAAGGAAACACAATGCAAGCAAACATCGATAGAGAGCATGAAAATGTTATGTTGTGGTCCACATTTCATATCCCTCTCTCTGGGTGTATATGGCTTTCTTCACTGAACAACTGGAACTGGTTTGAAACTCCCTACTGTCTCCATTCAATTTCCTCCAAAGATCTATCATACCTAACTTTTCTAACATTTTGTTTACCTCCCTAACTTCTTTCTTATTTATTTTGTGATTTGATTTATCTAATTCTGAGAGATCAAGTTTGAGATCCCCCACTAGTATAGTTTTGCTGTCTATTTCTCCTTGTATCTTTGTTAGTTTCTCCTCTAGGAATTTGGATGCTATACCACTTGGTGAATATATGTTTAGTATTAATATTGCTTCATTATCTATGGTACCCTTTAGTAAAATATAGTTTCCTTCCTTATCTCTTTTAATTAGATCTATTTTTGCTTTTACTTGATCTGAGATAAGGATTGCTATACCTGCTTTTTTTTTTTTTTTTACCTGAAGCATAAAAGATTCTGTTCCAGCCCTTTAT
Organism: Myrmecobius fasciatus; assembly: GCA_023553655.1. Classification (NCBI taxonomy): domain Eukaryota; kingdom Metazoa; phylum Chordata; class Mammalia; order Dasyuromorphia; family Myrmecobiidae; genus Myrmecobius; species Myrmecobius fasciatus. The sequence goes on from JAJPUD010004029.1 coordinate 197,333, forward strand.
CTTCACTCTATAGGTATCTCTTTATTTTAGGTGTGTTTCTTGTAAACAACATATTGTAGGATTCTGGCTTTTAATCCAGTCTGCTATCCGCTTCTGTTTTATGGGAGAATTCATCCCATTCACATTCACAGTTAAAATAACTAAATCTGTGTTTCCTGCCATCTTATTTACCCAAAGTTATGTTTTTTCTCTTCCCTTTACCCTTTCCCCCCTCCCCAGTATTTTATTTTTGATGACCACCTCTCTCTAACAGTCCTCCCCCCTTTAGAACCCCTTCCTCTTTTTTACACCTTTCCCCTAATTTTTCTATTTTCTCCTCATATTAGTGTATCCCTTTCTTTTCCTCCTTTCCCTCCTACTTCCTTATAAGGAAGGACAAGTTTTTCTGTGAAACCAAATGTGTCTGATTTACACTTTTTAGAGTGCAATCTGATGAGAATAAGATTCACACAATGCTCATCGCCTTCCCTTCTTTCACTCAATTATATTAGATTTTCTATGCCTCTTCATGAGATTTTACCTTATTTTTTACCTCCTTTTAAAATTTTTTTTATTTTATCTCCTTTCCTCTCTTTTTCCAGTATGATAGCCCTTCTACCTCTAATTTCTTTTCCATTATTATCAAAACAAAATCAAATTATACCCCCATCCTTTAAGTATACCCATAGTAGAAATATAGTTCTCAAGAGTTCTTTCCTTTTTACCTTTTTATGCTTCTCTTGAGTTCTGTGTTTGGAGGTCAATTTTTTTGTTCAGATCTGGTCTTTTCATTAGAAATAGGTGAAATTCTCCTGTATCATTGAAAGACCATCTTCTTCCCTGGAAGATAATGCTCATTCTAGCTGGATAAGTTATTCATTTCAGCAATCCAAATTCCTTTGCCTTTCGGAATATCTGATTCCAGGCCCTTCGATCCTTTAATGTGGAAGCAGACAGATCTTATGTGATTCTTATTACACTTCCTCAGTATTTGAATTGTTTCTTTCTAGCTGCTTGCAATATCTTTTCCTTGGTGTGATAGTCCTGAAATTTGGCCATGATATTCCTTGGGGTTTTAATTTTGGGGTTTCTTTCAGGATGTGATTGGTGAATTCTTTCAATGTCGATTTTGCCTTCTGATTCTAAAACATCAGGGAAGTTTTCTTTCATGATTTCCTGGAAGATAGCATCTAGGTTCTTTTTTTTCATCGTGGCTTTCAGGGAGTCCAATGATCCTTAGATTGTCTCTCCTGGATCTGTTTTCCAAGTCAGTTGTTTTTCCTAGGAGATATTTCATATTTTCTTCTATTTTTTCATTTTTTTTGTTTTTCTTTGACTGATTCTTGAAGTCTTATTGAGCCATTCACTTCTATTTGTTCAATTTTAATTTTTAAAGTATTATTTTCTTCAGTTACTTTTTTAGCTCCTTTTGTAACTGGCTAATTGAATTTTTTTCTTCATTGCATTCTTTTTCCATTTTACCAATTTTTTTTCCAGTGAGTTGTTGTCTTTTTCCATTTTGCCAATTTTGTTTTCCAGTGAGTTGGTGACTTTTTCCATTTCACCAATTTTGCTTTTCAGTAAATTGGTGTCTTTTTCATATCTCTTTTGCAGGGCATTATATCCTGCTTGCACTGATCTCAATTCATTTCCCCATTTTTCTTCTAACTCTTTTTTTGAGATTCTTTATGCAATCTTCCAGGAAAGCCTTGTGAAATGGGGACCAGCTCATGTCTCCCTTTGTGGCTTCCTCTGGGGTTGACCTCAGGATCTGAGGTCTGCCCTTCTTTCTCTCCATAAAATCTGTCTATGGTGAGAACTCTCTTCTGTTTCTTACTCATTTTTTTAGAGCTTGTGGTCTGATTAAAGCAGGGGACCCCCAGCCATTTCAATTTGCCCAGGGCCATTTCACATAGTTGACTTCTGGTGTGGGGCTGGTCGGGCCAGGTCCACGCTCTCAGCTGCTCTCAATCCACCCTTTACCAAAGGCAGATCTGCCAAAGCACCTGCCCACAAGCAGGGAAAAGTGGTCCAAGGATCTAACAGGGACTTTCCAGGTGCCTAGAATCTGCCACACTCTGTCACAGCCCTGGTCTCCTGCCCCGGCTGCATGCTGGTGCCTGAGCACAATAAACAGCCCAATTCCCTGCCCATTTGAAACAGACCTGCTCTGGGGTTCTTCCAAGGTAATTTTTGATGCAAATGTGTTGTACTCCAAGTGTTTGAGCGAGCTCTCACTCCAGAACCAGTTCAGAGGCTTAATTTATTCTGGGTCTGAGCAAAAATCAGAGGAACTCGCAGAGAATCGTGTCTGCACACTGCCATCTTGGCTCCACCAACCAACTTATTTATTTTTAGAAATTTTTACCTATTTGTATATTTTTGTCCCCCAAATTAAATCCTTATTTGGTATTTTTCTTTATCTTTTTTCTTTTTTCTTCATCTACTCCCATACCCACTGCAGAATCAGATTTAAAGCTGGAATGTATTTTGGAGTTCATCTACTCTAGCCTCCTCACTTTATAGATGAGGAAACTAAGAATCAGAGAGATGAATAACATCCCTGAGTTAAAACAAGTAACAAGTAAGAGAGAGCATGGTAACCCATTCCCTTTGACTCCATCTCATATTTTCTATTCCACTACAATTAATTCCATTTGACCTGAACAGAAATAGTAAAGTCATAATCATAAATACTTTTAAGAAAAAATAAAAAGCCAATAAAAAGACTTAATATTTAACATTATTTTGATATAGCTTGAGTAGATTTTAAAATTAGGTGGATTATTTCTGCCATTTAATGAATATTTAGAAGAAAAAATACTTTTTATCACTTTTAAATGACATCAGAGCAACTCATATAATAAACATTATAAAAATTTATATGTGGAGATAAAAATGATCAAATTGGCATAGCTTGAAAACATAACTTTTGATTAAATCTATATAAATTTAATACAATTTATTAAACAATAAAATCTCCAAATTTGGATTTCCATAAAAACTGAATTTAGGCATTCCAGCAATATTAACTATCTTCACTCAGAAGCCTCAAGGCTTACACCTGTCTATGTTGAACTATTTCCCTTGAGCTCTTCCAATTCCTTAGTGCCTTAGACTTATAGGCTACATTAGGATACATACACTTTCATATCAAAGCAGTGAGCTCATTAAGTGTTTAACCTTTTTTTCAAGTTTTTTTTTTTCCATTCAGTTGAGGGGACAAAAAACTTACATTAATATTTATATCACTCCCTTTCCTTTATTCATATTTGAAGCTTCCTTAGAACTCTCTTCCAATCTTCTATTGAGGCAGTCGGTGTTTCAGTTGCAATTCCGAAGAGCTGCATATTTCTTAGACAATCTTCTGGCCATAGGTTTTTACATTTGTGTGGGATGGGTGCTAGACCCCCTCCCCAAATTAACTAATCTGAAACCTCTTCAGGTACAAAGAGAAAGCATGCATTTAGTGCCTGCAGGGAAAGATCCAAGGGGATCCTTGGATCCACCTGGGTAGCATCTCAGCTTCCAACATGTGCTTGACCTGACTAGCTGGACATCGTAAAGCTGGTTAAATAGCAAAAGGCCCAAGTCTTTTCCTTGGATGTACTAAAAAGGAAGTAATTATTATTAACCAATGTTCACCAATGTTGTCTGCTTCCTGTGGGTCACTTCCTACTGCTGACCTAGGGTCTGATCTTTAGAGACCTCTAGTTCTAGAGATCATGTGATTTCTTGTAACCCGAACTCAAGGCCTAATCTTCCTGTTCTGCAGACTACTGGGAATAGGGATCACGTGATTTAGAACTAAGATCTGACCTACTCTATCTCATAGACTTTTTGCGAAAACTTTACCTGGTCTCACTCACACTCACACATTTCAAGAAACTTTTTAAGTTCTTTTGTTTATCAGCACTTCTGTTTTAGAATGATCAAAGAAGTTTCACAGAGTTCTCTTGTAGTAATCAAGATATTTAGTGAAAATGGGAAAACCTATAGTCCGTGCAATTAACATTTTTCTACTGTCTCAAAGTTACTAGAAAGTCCTAAACTAGAACTCATTTGCATTGTAAAGAGGCAGATGGAGAGTTCTATGGATAGAACTAGGGACCTAGAATTAGGAAGAAATGTCAAAATCTGCCTTAGATTTCTAGTAGCTGTGTGATCTGAAGCAAACTACTTAATCTCTCTCAGCACTGGTTACTTTATAAAATGATGATAATAGTAGCTTCTACTTCACAAGATTGATGTGAAGATAAAGCTCTATATGGAAATCAGGAAGACCTGATTTCAAATCTGTTTTCAAGGACTTCCAAGCTGGGTGCTCTTGGACAAGTCACTTAATCTCTGAATGTCTGTTTCCTTGACTATAAAAAGGGGATAATAATAACACTACCTCCCAGAATTGTGAGGATAAAGTAAGGTAATATTTGCAAAGTGTTTAATTTTTATTACATAAGAACATTTGTAAAGCCTTTGTTCAGCTTAATGCACTATACATATGTATAAAATTATCCTCCTTCCTAAAACAATGCTTGTACATTGTTGGGAGTGGGAGAATGAGGTGGTCCAAACTTATGATTTCATCTCCTTAAGGAACACTCAGTATGGAAATTTTTCACTAACACATCTACAACATCTACTCACCTAGAACACAGAGAGGACCAGTTATAGGCCCATAATGACAGGGCTACTATATGTTGGAGGCCCAGTTTCAACATAGGCCTTCCTGACTCCAAAGTCAACTGTCAAGAGACAATATACTGCACTGTCTCTTGCTTTAGAAGTGGTAAACACTTAATGTTTGCTAAATTCCCCTTTGTGAATTTTTCCTTATTCTATACTATTTCTATTGTTTTGCTAGCCAAAGACCTTGTAAATATATATATCCATGGCCAGAATGTATCATATCCTTGGGAGCCAGAAACAGGTCTATGTACTTCTCTATGTATAACACCTAGCATCCTGTTAGAACTTCTACCAAATATTTAGAATATGTTTTATTATTGCCTAAAATATCTTGAAGACTAGGTGAAATCTTTTCCATTTCTGAAATGTAGACTTTAAGAAATAAATTTTGGAAGAAGTTAAATAAAGATTATCATACTGATCACTTTACCAAAATGATACTAAGAAGCTATCTCTCTCTTTCTGAGCACTGCTGTCCAATGGCATACTGGCTTGGTCTACAGAATACTCTCAAGAGATATAGTTAGATTATTTGTGTATACATTATTGGCTACTAAAAAAGAGCAGATAAAATATTTTTTGCCTAAAATTAGAAGAAAATGTTACTGAACTCAAAAAGGTAGAAAAAGAGAACAAAATAGAAAATTTATATAAAACTTTTAGAAAATACTACCAATTCTTTCTTTAAAACAAAAAAATTTAAAAGGGAACTTAAATAATATCAATGAAATATGATGATCATCCAAGGCTGGAATGGAGCCCACTCAGACTGAGAGAGAAATCCAAAAAATGAAATAGAAATGTAACTATTTTTTTTCTTAGATATTTATGTTGTTTTCCCTTTAGTTATTTTCATTAAAACTTGTTATACTTTCTATTTTTCTATTTGATAATTTTTTTTTGCTGAGACAATTGGAGTTAAGTGACTTGCCCAGAATCACACAGCTACTTGATAAATTCTTATGTATTCTATAGCATCCTCTTTTATGAGTGTTATTTTTCATTAGATATTCTAAATTCTTTATGATGCTGAAATTACAAAGTTTTAGTTATAGTAAACAAAAATTTCCCTAACCTAAGGCCCAAATAAGTCATATTTAAATCAACAACTTAAATCACAACCATAGTTTGTCAATTTTCATTAATAAACAGTGAAAATGATTTATATCTAATTGTAGAGAATCAATTTTTTAAGATGATAATTTACTTTTAATAATAGAAGTAGTCTAAAATGAAATGCTTTTATGACCTTGGTTGGTATAGGTTAAACTTCCTCCAATAAGTATGTTTTTATTTATGTAACTAAACAAAAACCTTTTCCTAATTCAAAGATGACACATCTAGTTTACTATCCTTCTCCAGTAGTTTCTGCAGATTCCCTGTGGGGAGAGGAGCCTGGCTCCTTTAATAATTTAATAATTGCAAATCACCAAGCATTAGGGATACAAACAATGCCAATGAGAAGCTTGTGTGAGGAATAAAAAATCCCAGAGAAAGTTTCTAGGTAATTAATGATCAATTTATTAATCAAACTAACTTATAAGGAATAAACTGATGGTCAATAGTTTCTCTTGGAAGACCAAAGACAAAAATGTGGAAAATCTGAAAGCCTTGCATACTTTTTGAAAGATAATGCTTGTGATAAATAGAAATCAACTATGATTGGTGGACATTTAATGAAGAGGTGACCTAGAAGTCTCCATTTTCTCCTGAATAAGAGGCTTGCTCATGTGACTAAGTTGCCACCATCAATCTGGACAGAGGTATTATCTCCATCCAGTACATTTTAATTGTTTTTCTCCTTCATTAGCTGGATCATCCTAAATTCTAGTATAGGGACACAAAGGCAGGGATTGTTTTCCTTGGAGAAAACTTGCCAGACTAGTTTCTATTACATTCTAAACAGAAGTAAGATGTCCTAATTGAATGGAGTCATGCTCAGATGGAAGAGCATGCTCTTTGAGTAGGACAGTCTCATAAATCAGTTATATCTTTCAGAGATTGACTTTTTAATATGAGAAAATATAAGAAGAAAAGTCTCGATACTAACTTATTACTTATTGATATAATAGCAAGATTATTTCTTTCACATGGATGTAGTAAAAGTATTTTTACCTCTAAGAAGAGATAGTTTCCTATAAACCACACTGAACTTGTGCAATCCCAAATTGCCAAGGAAACACTACTTTTTGATACACATCATCAGAGAGCCATCATGAAGATGATATATAATGTTAAGTGTCATTCTTCTTGTGATGGATAACTCAAAGTGTCATTGCTCCGATGATGGATAATAGAAACCAACCACAGGTTTTATGATCTATTCTAGTGTTGGAATAGCTTTTCTGTAATATGCATGATTAGAGTAAGTCACCCTCTGTTATCTGCCAACAGGCTACTAGTTCTGAGTATTATATATCTTCACTATAGTGCTGACCTGACCATATATAATGTAAATTTTAATCTTTTAACTGCTGTAGGAAATTATATCTAAAGAGGCTCACATGAAAGGATTAAGAAAAGTTCATTTTAGAAATATTAAGGGAAAGGTATGACTATTTTAAAACTGTAGAGTACTAATCTTTTTATTTAGGTCTAAGATTGACAGGAGAAATTCATTTTTCTATTCACATTTATAAGGTCACATCATTTATCTTTTCCAGGTAATATCTATTCATCCAATAAAGGTTCCCTTTATTTCATTATTTGAAAGAAAGAATTCTGGGATATGTATGTATATATCCTACATTCTCTCTCTCTCTCTCTTTCTCCTTTTCCTCTCTCTTTCTCTCTTTCCCTTTCCTGCCCCCCCGTATCTCTCTGTTTATAATATAACATATGAAGAGTTTGAGAGATAATTTAATCATTTTGTTAATTATGACTGAAAAATTAATAAAAGGATTGTCATTTGGTTTTTTTCTCATAAACAAATAGACCCTTCATGGAGACCTCGACCCTTATATATCCATGTGGGAATAAACTCTGAGTAGTTAACAATTAATAAAAGAATGAATATGATAATTAGAGGTGTGTCAATTCTAATGAGGCGCTGAGTATGGGACTGATCAAGGAAATGCTCCTGACAAATGGAATTCAACCCTGATTGGTGGACATTTAATGATCCTCTTCATGATGAGGACCAGATTCATCTTGGTGATTATGTATTCCCTTTAATCCTGGGCAGAGATCCAGGAAAATCAAAGCTTGCTTTGTTCTCCAGAAAGCTGACAATCTTAGCTTCTTTCTGAGTGGCAAATGCTTCTCTGGTTTGTCTTAGAGGTGTGGTCAGCATGAATATATCAAATCAAAACCACCTCATCTCATGGGGAAAGCTTTTCTCCCTGTCCAACTTGCCAATGTGTTGGGCATCTTAAAGTACAAAAATAAACAAAAAGACTGAATTCTTGTCTTATTCTTGACTTATTTACAAATGAGAATAAAATCACAATATCTCTATTGTCAAACTTGAAACTGCTTTCAAACTAGTTACTTACAATCATATGGGCTTGCTCTGCACCCAATAGGGTTAGGGAAGTCATTGCTTAAATTTTTAGTCATTGATCCTACTTTCTTTAACCCTAGAAATTAGCAAAGAGAGTTTATTTCATAAAACATTGTACTCACCTGACATTTTTTTTTTCTTATCTTTTTTTGAGGTAATCAGAGATAAGTGCTTTGCTCAGGATCACAGAGGTAGTTCATCTACTAACCAAGAATTATATAACCCTCTCTTTATCTTCCCAGGTCTCATCTGTCTCTTTGACTTTATGGGTGGGACTGAACCAAAACATAGTGTTCCAGCCTTTCAGATAAGGAATAAATATTTAATTTCTGTTACACACACACAAACATGCAAATGCCTGTGAGCTTAATTTCTTTATCTTTCTATCAAATGGCCTATAATATTTTTCAGTAATGTGATATCTCAAAAATAAAGTCTAAAATCATGGAAACAGTATGGTATGATAAAAAGAACATCTGGAACAGTTGGATGGTGCAGTGGATAGAGCACTGACCCTGAAATCCGGAGGACCTGAGTTAAATTCTGGCCTCTGACACTTAATATATACTAGCTGTGTGAACCTGGGCAAGTTACTTACCCCCCTTGCCTTGAGAGGAAAAAAAAGAAAGAACAACAGATATAGGAAGTCAGAAAATTTTGGTTTTGTTCCTGGCTATGGGCCTAAATATCTTGGTCAAATCATCTGAAACTTCCCAACTTTATTTATTACATCTGAGCATCAGCCTTAAAGTCAGGAGGACCTGAGTTCAAATTTGACCTCAGACACTTAACACTTCCTAACTGTGTGACCCTGGGCAAGTCTCTTAACCCCAATTGCCTCAGGGAAAAAATTATTACATCTGAAAATCTTTCAAGGTGTCTCTTCTTTTTAACATCTATAATATACAGAAACGTTTCTTAAACTGTGGGTTGTGACCCTATAAATGGTTGTATAACTGAATGTGGGCATTGAAAAATTATGCCTTATTATCAATAAATGTTTGATATTTATACCTATTTTATATATCTATGCATTTTGGGTTGCTTAAAAATTTCTTGGGCAAAAAGGGGTTGTGAATAAAACATTTTAAATTTTTTTTTGCTATATAGAGTAATTTTAACCATATGGCTTTGTAACTGTAAGGCTCCGTATAAATATGATATAACCATGATTATCTGTTGCCAAAATTACTATGTTTTATTACATGAGAAGAGGACAAGATGAAATAGGCATAAAATGTGCCCTGAATTAGCACTATAAGATAAATTTTGCTTTTTGATAATTCTTTTCTTCAGATTCTTTTTGAGTATTCTCCCATCTTAGTTCTGTTTTTCAGTTTTCTTCTCTTCATTCAATACAAGAGCTACCTCCTTCCTCCTCCACTTTCCCTGAGTTATTAAGTGCTCTTTTCCCTCAGATTTTACATTTATTTGCTTCACATTTTATACTTATTTGTGCACATAGAAAATATGTAAACTGCTTGAGGACTATGATTATCTCATTTTTCTCCCAGGAAAAATATCCCCAGGACCTACTGCAGTGCCCCAACATATAGAAAATTAATACTTATTGAATCAAAATGTATACATAATACACACATATACATATGTTATAAATTAATTATGGAGACAAATAAATTGTTATATATCAATATATTATATGTGACAATATATTATGTAATTTATTAATGCAATATTAAATGTATATGGGAAGGAGGTAGAAATAAGCATTTACATAGCACATATTAAGGGTCAGGTGCTATGATAAGCACTTTACAAATATTATCTCATTTGATCTTCACAACAACCTTGAAAAATAGATGCTATTATTATTCCCATTTTATAGTGAAAGAAACTAAGACGGGGTTAAGTGACTTCCTCAAGATCACAACCTTGTAGTCTTTCCAATAAAATATTTATAACTTTTGGGCATGCTTGTGGTAATATAATCTATTATATAAATATAATTTACACTAATAACATTAAATAGGGTTTTTCTTTTTTTTGCTTAAATAAAATTTAGTGTAGTTTTAAAGTGTACATACATTTTTTTCAAACTTTTAATCTTTTTTTTATATAAAAAATATGTTTTATTTACAAAACATATGAGTGACCTTTCAACATTGACCTTTGCAAAAACTTTTTTTTCCCAAGCTTTTCCCCTCCTTCCCCCCACCCCCCACCCCTAGATGACAGGTAATCTAATACATGCTAAATAGGATAAATTATATGACAAATACAATACATGTATACATATCAACACAGTTATCTTACTGCACTAGAAACATCAGATCTAGAAAGAGAAGAAGAAAAAAACAACCTAAGAAGGAAAACAAAATGCATGGAAATATTCACAGAAAGTGTTAAAATGCTGTGTTGTGGTTCACTCTCAGTTCCCACAGGCCTCTCTCTGGATGTATATGACTATCTTCATCGCAGAACAACTGGTTTGAATCACATCATTGTTGAAGAGAACCATGTCCATCAAAATTGATCATCGTATAGTCTTGTTGCTGTGTATAATGTTCTCCTGGTTCTGCTGATTTCACTCAGAATCAGTTCATGCAAGTCTCTCCAGGCCTCTCTGAAATCCTCCTGTTGGTCATTTCTTACAGAACAGTAATATTCCATAACATTCATATACCATAATTTATTCAGCCATTCTCCAATTGATGGGCATCCTTTCAGTTTCCAGTTTCTTGCCACTACAAAAAGGGCTGCCACAAACATTTTTGCACATGTGGGTCCCTTTCCCTCCTTTAAAATCTCTTTGGGAAATAGGCCCAGTAGAAACACTGCTGGGTCAAAGGGTGTGCACAGTTTGATAACTTTTTGAGCATAGCTACAAATTGCTCTCCAGAATGGTTGGATCCGTTCACATTTCCACCAACAATGTATCAGTGTCCCACAAACTTTTAATCATATAAATGGAAAATCACTTGTGAAATACATTATTTAAGATTAGATATTAAGACACTTTTTAGTGTGTAAGGTAAACTTTGAAAGAGGAAACAATTTTAGAGCCAAAAGAATAACTTTAAAAACATCTAGTTCAGTCTTCTCAGTTTGCATAAGATGTTAAATGCTAGAGGGGTTAACTAATTTTCCCAAGATCACAGATAATAGCAATGCCACATCCAATTATCTTTGCTCTATAGATCTTCCTTTTAAATTAAAAACAAAAAAAGTCCCCAAAACTATAACCTTCAGGTAGGCACTATTTATATATTTTATCCACCTCTGAAAAGAGAGAAAAAATTTTCTTTTCTGAAGTTCATAGTTTCACCTTTGCTGCACCATACATGGAAAGTTCTCAGCCAAAGTTTTCTCTGTCCAATTTGGTGGTTAAGACTTGGTATTAAAATACAAATAAACTTTTATAGCCAATATAACCTTTTTTTTTAAATTAAAGCTTTTTATTTACAATACCTTATATAACCTTTAATGAAAGAAATTTCCTTAATACTGGCACAGAAGGGATACTCAATAAATATTCAGCATTGATTCATTTGGATATATTCCCCTCTCCCCACCCCCAATCTCTTCATTTACCACAGTGCTGAGTTCTGTTAGAAGTCTGAAGTATCTATAGAGCAGTGGGCAATCCAGCAAGCATATGTAGCCCCTATTCCATGTGGGCTATTTTTTTTAACACTTAAGGCAACTGAGAAGCTACTTTAATAATTTAGTCTCTGAAACTAGTTAAGTCTTTAGGATGTTTTCCTTATCTCAGTAGAGAGAAGTTGGCCTGATCTACATGGAATAAATATTGCTTTTATCACAGAGAATTAGTATTATATAAAGATAAATAAAGCAAAAACCTGCCTGATCAAAATTGAGTTTTTTTAAAAACATAAAATATAAATTAAAGGACTATGAACAGTGACCAAAATATTTTTGCTAACATCCTGAAATTTTCATCACTAAGTTTATTGCTTAAAGGCTTTTTTAAGGAGAAGAGTACTTTCTCTGTTACTTGACTTAGGGAGAGGATTCATGATACAGATCATTTTAAGTGATGAATCCATTGTCATTGAATTGAGAACAGAGTTTGGAAGGAATGGGACAACTTTATAATAGTTTTTTGGAAAGCTGCATTCATTAGTTGGAAGGGACCTCAAAGACTATGTAGTCCAATTGATATTTAATTGAGAATGCTCTTTATAATGTAGCTACCAGTAGTTACCCACCAGCCTTTGTCTCTGTGCCTTTATTAAACCCTTGGTTCTACAGTTTTAAATAATTTTATCTGACATTTATTAAATATCTACTAGTTGCAATGTCCTATGACATAATGCCAATTCACATTTGTAGAGTGATGTCAGACTGGCAAATTACCTTTTTTTTTTTTTTAAATCTTGTGAGGTAACTAGTAAAATAATTATCTCCATTATGTAGATAAGAATGAGGAAGAGGTTAAGTAACTTCTCAGTGGTCACACAGCTAGTGAGTTTTGGAGCTAGAATTTGAATTTATTCTCTGACTGCAGGGCTAGCTTTCTGTCCTTTGTACCATGATAGTCAGTGATTTAAAGGAGTTTAAAGTCTGTTAGCAAGATCAGAAATGCCCATGTCTCTAATGTAAATTAGAGAATGAGATTGTGAATACACACAAAAAGGCAAAAGGAACCATATGAGATTTGTGGATGTAAAGATGACATTATTGATTCACAGTGGGGAGGTTGGGAAAGGTTTGCAGAGAAAGTAACACCTAAACCTGATCTGGAAAAAAAGATAGAATATAGGAGGGATTCTTTTATAAGTATTGAGGATAGGTCATACTTACAGAGGCAGAAGACAACAGGATAAGGTCAACTAGCCACTAGTGGTTTAGTTTGGCAAAGCCCATTACTGTTCTCTGACAGTTTCATTGCGGCCATTTAGCACCAGTGTTCTAGACAATGGCCTCCTATTAATTATCATAACCCTTTAAATTATACTAATCCGACTTTCCTGCATAGTACTGGGCACATTATAAATGCTTAATAAATACTTTAGCAGGCTATCTAGCTCTTTATCTCCTAGAAAATGTTCTGTGTTGAGAAATGAAATTATTGAGAATGATTACCCTTACATTTCAGTAAAATTCCAATTTTGCAATTTCATGATTCCTAAAAATCTTGATCCTTTGCCAATGTTCCAACTTTGTTTCTATAAATACATGTGCATGGTCTTTCTTCAGAAAATATCAATGAGGCTGTAAATGCTTATTTATACCATTGATGCCTTTTATGTATGTAAATGATTTTTGTGTACCCACTTGAAAGAGGGTCATTGATATTGCATAACACAAAATAAATGAATTAAAAGACAAGTCATAGATGATACATTTTAGGAGGTAGTCTGGGAAACTGAAGTTTAATATTCAATTTTTAAAAAATTTCCTTTCAGTGCTTGCAAATGAAAGTTTTTATATCATATTGAAAGGAACTGTCCGACCACGATGCAAAATATACAAAAAAATGATTGAAGTAGTACCTACAAACTTTTTCAGTGATATAACCACAAAGCAATCATCTGAAGAAGAATTTTTCCAGGAGAGTCCAATGACAGGATATCGTTCTCTTATCAACCCACACTACATAATAGTAAGTACTTCATTTATTTATTGTTATGAAATAGTTTAAACTTGTCTTGATCCTTACCTCTAAATCTCCTTACTTAGTTGAAAGTACTGTTATTGAACTTATTTTAAAAATGAGACTACATGTTTTATAATTATGACTGAATTTAAAATTTGGTCATAACATTTATATATCAATGTGAATTTTAAAAAATTGTACATCCTTTTATAATATTTTATATTTTAATTTAAATACATTTTAAATAATGATTTCATTGCCCACTTTGTTCTTAAACTACTCATATGTTCTGATAGGACTTAAAATTTACTTGACCATTCATTTCTGGATAATGATGTTTTGTCTTAGTAAGGGAATATTTTCAGTATCCTTTTGGTTCCATCTTCTCATTTTACAGATATAAAAACTGAGACTCATAGAATTTAAGAACTGAGGACATTTAGCCTGAGAAATTATAATTTCAGTGTTTTTGTGGAATCTGTCTTCAAGATTTATCATGCATAAGATTGTTTAGATATATTACACATAGGTATGGAGGACATAATTAATATCAAGATCTAGAAGTTATAAAAGCAGATTTATAATTCATTCAATGAAAAAATATTCTAACATTTAGAGATGTCCTTCTGAGGGAAGTATTTAAGGAAGAGCTGGATGTTCACTAGACAAGTATGTTTTAGAGTGAAAGAATTTCATGCAATGTCTGAAATTGTTTATGAAAATATTTTGATAACTCCATTTGAATATAATTGGTTTCTTCTGTAACCTTTTATATTTTAATTTTTATACTTAACATCTTTATGAAGAGAAATCCATAAGTTTCATCTCTGTGGGAGAAAAAAGAGAACAACTCCTATATTAAAAGAATTTGCTTTTTAAGTATATATTAACCTAGAAGACTGTTAAAGATTTCGTGATTCAGGGCATAAGGTTTAGTAAGTTTGGTGAGTTAAAAGTACATTTTAGGGGCATTTAGAAAAAAGGAAGAAATTAAAGGAAGTACAAGTTTGGAGAAAGAAATGAGTTAAAAATTGTGAATATTGAGCTATATCTGACTCATGTTCCAGACTCATATAATTAGAATTTAAATGGAAAGCAGATATATTTAGACTAATCAATTCCTCAATAAGAATCCTTTCCTATGTAATGCCAATCAATCCCTTACATTTATTAAAGACCTACTAGGCACTGTACTCAGTGCTGGGGATGCACAGTACGTTTCTGCTATCAAGAAGCTATATCTCAATGGAACAGATTTTATATATATATATACATATATATATGCACACACATACATAAATATACATACAGAGGGATGCTATATATTTACATATGCACATATATATATATATACACACATACATAAATATACATACAGAGGGATGCTATATATTTATATATTGAATGAATTATGCTGAAAAACAATTACTCAAGAAGTTTATCAATCATATGGTTTTTCTTACATTCTTATTCCATGACTGCTAGCATCTATTTTTGAAACATGCATATACTTAAAAATCTCTTACGACAACTCCCATGTGCATATCATGGATGTTACCTACATAATCTATCCTACATGTATATGATTTAAATTACATTCAGTATGACACTTGATACCACAAAAATTACATTAGTTGCAATATGAATTATATACCTAGAAATTATTATACTATACACACATTAACATACATATTATTTGTATACATACATATACATATATGTGCATATTGAATGATATCAGAGAACTAATGACTTAGGGCAAATTATCCATTCATATGAAATTTTTGGGGCAATGATATGGTATCATAGACTGGGCACCAGGCCTGGAGACAGAAACATCTCAGTTCAAATATGGCCTCATAGCTGTGTAACCACAGACAAGTCATTTAATCCTATTTTACCTCAGTTTTGTCATCTGTAAAAGGAACTTGAGAAAGAAATAACAAATTTTTCCAAGAAAATCTCAAATGGTACAATGAAGTCAGAGTGAACAACAAATTAAATTCTACTTTTTCAAGAGATATTTTAATCACAGAATCTTTTCCAAATATATGCAAATACACCCGGATAGGCACATATAAACTTTCCCATAGTTCTTTGCTCTTGTAGTTGATTATCACATGAAGGGTGGCTTACAAAATTGGCTTCAAAGTTAACAAATATTTAAAAGGCATGCTCCAGTTGATAGTTAAAGGACACGAGCAGACAATTTTCAGATGATGTAATTAAAGCCATTTAGAGTCATATGAAAAATGCTCTAAATTACTATTACATAAAGAAATGTAAATCAAAACAATTCTGAGGGGCTGCCTTATACCTTTCAGATTGGCTAAGATGACAGGGAAAAGTGATTATTGGAGGGAGTGTGGGAAAGCTGGGACACCAATACATTATTGGTAAAGTTGTGAAATGATGTAATCATTTTGGAGAGCAATCTTAAACTATTTCCAAAGGGCTATAAAATTGTGCATGCCTTTTGATAATACAGTGCCACTACTGAGTCTATATCCCAAGGAATCATAAAAGAGAGAAAAGGACCTGTATGTGGAAACATATTTGTAGCAGCTTTTTGGAGGTGGTGAAGAATTGGAAAAAGATTGGATGCCCATCAATTGTGGAATGATTGAATAAATTATGGTATATGAAAATAACAGAATATTATTATTCCATACAAAATGATAAACAAGCTGATTTTATAAATGCCTGGAAAGATTTACATGAGCTGATGCTGAGCTATGCAAGCAGAACCAGGAATATATTATATGCAATAACAGCAAGATTGTGTGAAGATCAATTATGATGGACTTGGTTATTTTTAGAGGTTCAGTGATCCAAGGCAATCCGAATAAACTTTGGATGGAAAATTCCATCTGTATCCAGAGAGAGTACTATGGAAACTGAATGTAAATGAAATCATGTTATATTTACTTTTGTTTTTTCTTTTTCTTCTGTGTTTTCTATCTCATGGTTTTTCCCTTTTGTTGTGATTTTTCTCTCCCAAAATGATTGATAAGGAAATATATATATATATATGTGTGTGTGTGTGTGTGTGTGTGTGTGTGTGTGTGTGTATGTGTGTGTGTGTGTATACAGTTTTTATTATAGTTTTGAGGAAATATCTCAAAATAATACCATTTCTATATTTTTGTTTTTGATAAAAAAGGATGAAATAGCTTGCAAGTTTATGCTGCTCTATGTTTAATTTATTTTCTTAGTGCATAAATTGAATTGAGGGGTGCTTAAGGTTAATTGCTTTATTTATATAGGCATAAATCTTTTGATGAAGAATTATTTGGGCAATTTCCATGCTTTTCAGCTCGTTTCTATATTAAATATACCATTAGAAAGCATGGGAACCATGACCAAAGTGTTGGTCATATCTGTGTAGTAATGCTGGAACTAGGAATGAGTTCTAAATCTCAATATTTGTGAAAATATTTTAAATGTAATAGCAAAAATATCACTGATGTTTCATCCTCCATTTAAAAAAATTGTAGGAATGCCATCTCTATCTTCAACTAAATAAAATATTTGATTGAGCTCTTACAGTTTCCTTCAAAAACCACATGAAATCAAGCTTCTGAACTGTCGGACAGAATGAAACCACTCTCCAGCTCAAGATAAACTGAAAAAAAACATCAAGAAAGGTCAGTCTCATTGGGATGAAAAGGGTGTTCATCCCAGGTCACATAGACTCTGGGAAAGCAGGAGAAAGGGTCTTAATCACAGCAAATCAGCAACTAAGACTCTCAGTCCGGACTCAGTAGAGAAGCAAAACATTTGGGCAGTCTCCAGTCCCAGCTCAGAAAGAAAATTCTGGGAAATCAGGCTGTTTCCTGAACAGGGTATGCAAAACTATCTCTACAAAGACAAGGGGCCCCTATATTCAAAAGCAAGGCTCAGAGCTGCACAGGAAACTTGGGAAAGCACTATCTCTGTCCCAGGAGGAGAGTTCCACCTTAAAAGTAAAAGACAAGAGGAAATATCAAAAGAAAAGGAAAGAAAATGAGCAAGAAGTAGAAAAGAACCTTGATCATAAAAAGCTAATATGGTGATAAGACAGACCAAAACACAAACCCAGACAAGGACAGAATATCCACAGAACAATTCTCAAAGAATAAGATAAATTGGTCTCAAGCCCAAAGAGGCTTCTTGGAATTGCTCATAAAAGACTTCCAAAGGCAAGTAAGAGAGATAGAAAAAATGAGAAAAGAAATGAGAGATATGCATGAAAGAGTCAACAGCTTGAAAAAGGAAGGAAAAATTTGACTGAAGAAGACTTAAAAACTAGAATTAACCTAATGGGAAAAGAGATACAAAAGCTAATTAAAGAAAACCACACATTAAAAACTAGAACAAGTGAAAATGGAAGCTAAGGACTCTGTGACTTAGCAAGAATAAAACAAAGAAAAGAGAATAAAAAAAATGAAAGAAAATATGAAATACCTCATTGGAAAAACAGCCCATCTAGAAAATAGATCCAAAAGAAGCAATTTTTTTTATTAAAGCTTTTTATTTGTATAACATATGTATGGGTAGTTCCCCAACATTGATCTTTACAAAGCTTTCCAATACAAATTTTACCCCCAGTCCCCTCCCCTCCCCCAGATGGCAGGAAGTCCACTACATGTTAATAATGTTGAAATGCTTGAGAAGTTATGCAAGAAAAATCCTATCTACAAGAAAAAAAGAAAATCAGAGAAAGGCAACACAATGCAAGCAAATGTCAA
>JAJPUD010004030.1:4077-15018 GCA_023553655.1 Myrmecobius fasciatus
GGAGGAGGAGGAGGAGGAGGAGGAGGAGGAGGAGGAGGAGGAGGAGGCTGGGGCTGCGGTAGCGGCAGCTGTGCTGGAGGGTAGCGGGAGTCCACGACGTGCCTTAGCCCGGCCGCAGCTGCAGCTCTAGAACTAGGTGCTAAGCAAAGTAGGGGCCAGAGGGGGAAGCAGCTGCCAACAGCTGCTGGGCGGTGAGTACCCTCCCCGCTGGGGGCCGCTTCCAGGAGCTGGGAAATACCTGTGAAAAGGAAGAGGGCGACCAAGAGGGAATTCGGGGAGACTGCGTGCCCTCAGGAGCCACGGGAAGCGCTGGGATGGGCAGGGAACCCCCAAATCCGCGTGGCCAGTGGAGGGCTGTGCGGGCGGCAGGAGCTCCAGTGGGGAGAGTGGGGCACTTGTCGTCGGGAGGTGGAGGCGGGAAGAGCTCGGGGATAGCTGCGGGGATGCGGTGAGGACGCCGGGAATTGGGGCTCGAAGGGGGGAGCGAACAGGGAGCAAACTTTGTTGACTGTTGCTGTAATTTTCCAGCGGCGCAGCTGGGGGTTTTCTCTTTACAGTAGGGCGGGTTTTAGGGGAAGAGACGTGAGGGGAAATCGGGGCTGAGTTGAAAAATGGAGGGGGGGAGACACCCCCCGCCCCCCACCGTGTTGTGACTTTATTTGAGGGCCTCGGGGACCGCGGGCTCGCCTTCTGGGAAGCTAAGAGTTGTAGCCAGAGCAGGTAGGAATGAGGAGGTGGAGGGCACGATGGGGGACGGGCTGGCTCGAAGACCACCGGCTTCACTACTAAGGTGGAAGATGGGGTTCTCCTCCAGCACCCGGATTCCCCAAGGAATCCACAGTGATCTTCCCTCCCGCCTTGCTGCCCTCTGGGAAGGTTTGGACATGCAGCGTTCCCTCGTTTGCAGGAATGGAGAAGCAGAAATAACCAGATGGCTCACGGGAGCTCCGTTGTCCCCCTCCCCTTTGTCCCCCCCCCTGCCCCCACCTCTTTGCTCCTGTGGGATTCCGACCTAAAGCATCTTCCTGCTTCTCCCTCCCAGCCTGGGACCCTGCCCCTGCCCTGGGGGGAGGAGAAAGGGAAAACTGGAAGCTTTCGATTATTCACTGTGGGCGGAAGCACGGGCTTTGCCCACCAGGAGGGGGTGGAGATGGGGTATGGGAAGGGCTCCGGAGTCCGAGGATCCGGGCTCGGACCCGTAGCCAGCCCGAGCTCGGTCCCCAGCCGCCAACCCCGGACAACAAAGGAGAGAAAGGGAGAGAGGAGGAGCTTGCTTTCAGCCGGGGAGTTTAGGCGCCTGGGACCACCCCCTCCTAAAACCCTGGCAGTCTGTGCCCTGTCCCGCTCCTGGGCAACCACAGTGTGCCGAGACACGAGTCCTGGCTGGGGGGCTCGGAATGCCGTTAGCCGCCCCCCACCCCCGGCCCGAAGAGCCTGCTGCTGCTGCCAGGCTACGCTCTTCACTGGGCAAGTTCCAGTCAAGTTACTCTGGGTAACACCCAGGCGCCCCTTCCCCAACGCCCCCCCCCCTTCTGCTGGTCAATGCCCAGTCTGCCCCCCTCTCCCTGCGCTCCTGCCCTGGGCTTCCTTCCTTTGAAATCCCTTTTGTATTCCACTGCTTTGGTGCCGGGAGCCACGGGGGAGGGGGGTGAAAGAGGGAAAAGAGGGGAGGGGGAGGGGGGGAGAAGGGGGCGGCCAGTGTAGAGCTGGTGGGTTCTGCGGGCCGCCTAGAGAATACTTAAAAAGAAAGGGGGTGGGGAGAAAGCCCTCTGTCTCTGCTAGTGACAATCGGTTGCTATAGGGAGAGGTTTGAGGGCTGACTCACACACATCGGGACCTTTCCACCGGATTGAACGTTTAAGGGAGCCCTATGACCCAGCAGATAGTGATTATTTGGAAGGCTGTGGGGATTAGCAGGATTGTTCTGTTCCTCCTCCCCAGCCTCTCATTGGAGCCTGAGTAAAAGACTCGTGGTTCGACGTATGTAGAAGAGAGGTTTTCTCTGGTGGAAAGCAGGATTTACAAGAGACAGGGACCTGGGGATTTTAGGATTTATGGCTGGAAGATGATCCAGCCGAGCCCCCTCATTTTACAAACGAAAAACTAAAGTCCAGCAAATGTCTAAGATTTGCTAAACATGACAAAGGTATCAACTATCTGAGCCAGGTTACAACTGGGACCCTCTGCTTTCAAATCTGCCCTTATTTAGGTGCAAAGAAAGCCATGTTTTGTTTGGTTTTGTTTTAAAGCTGGGATCTCTCCCATCTTAGAGGTAATAACCATAACCCTAGAGTTATTTCTAGCCCAGACGATGGGGCTATCCAGGAGGACCATCCCTTGAACAATTCATGTAAGCTCCCTGGGAGTTCGTTTTTCCTTAGGGGGGTTGAATTAGCTGATCTCTCTTCTAGCTTCCAAATTCTGTGCTCATCCCTCCAAAGCCCTTCCAGATTCTGTTGTCTATTTGTTCCCCAAAGCCCAGCCAGAGGATTGAAATTTGGCCAAAGATAGAGACTGTTTAAAAACAGTAAGCTTTATTGGAAGGACCCTTAAGTTGACTCAAGTGGAAGGGGGAGCAGGGTGGTTCTGTTTGGCCCCACAGGGCAGATCCATGAGTGATGGGTGGGAGTCCCAAAGAGGTGGATTTAGCCTTGCTGTCAAGAAAAAACCTGGGGAACAATTAGAGCTGTCCAAAAGAGGTATGGCTTACCTCGGGAGACAAAGCTTTCTCCTTCACTGGGGATGCTCTCAAGCTGAAGCTCCATTATCTCTTGTCAGGGATGGTACAGTGAGAAATGCCTTCTGGGTATGAGTTGGATTAGTTGGCGGCTGGGGTTCCTTTCAACTGAAATGATGTATGTCAATCTTGGGAGGTTTGATTGTATTTGTGCCTCTTTCTCTTTCCTCTCCACCTCGAAATCGGAACCATAACCTAGATTATCATTGGGCAGGGCACTTCAGAAGTTCCTTATAGATATCCTGCCCCGAGGCATGATTGTCACTGGGGGAGCCCTTAGGAAGGCCCAGAGCAGGCACAAAACGATCTGCTCTAAAGCTGTCCATAAAACCCTAGAATTGCTTTGAATCCAGTGTAGACCATAATTTGAAGGCTTAGCTGTGCACAAAGCACTACTGAATTAACATTGCCCCCCTTTCCCCCAAGTACTTAATCTGATCTGGAAGATAAAATAAGACATGAGAACATTAATGTGAAACAGGCTAGCCTTGGGCAGAATGGTAAAGGGGGTGACATAGTTCCCACCCTGATCCTCTTCCCCTGTGGGTCTCTTCTCCCTCCTAAGGGGCAGCAGGAGAACCAGGATTCAGGTTTTTGCTCTGGAGCTTAACTTTCTTTGGCCTTGGGTCACTGACTTTACTTAAACCTCAGTTCCCTCATTTGTAAAATGGAGTTCACATTAGATGGCCAATATCTCTTCTAGCTCCAAGTTAATGATTTTACAATTCCTCCAGTGTAGTAGCACAGCTGTAAATCTGTTTCCCCCAGGAGCCATTGTTGCCATCTTCCTTCCTTCTCCCACTCCCTCCTGCTTTTGTCCAGGATTCAAAGGCCTGAAACCTTGATGCTACTGAAACCAGGTTCCACTGCCTGAGTTTAGTTTTACTCCAGGAATCTTGTGCCTGCAATTTCCAAAGAATTGCTACCATTGGATGGGGGGGGGGGTAATCTTTTAATTTAGCTTATGATTTTGGAGCAGTGTGGTACAGAAAACAAATTTAAAGAGACTAACACTAAGTAAATCTGGAAGGCCAGGTGGGCTTTATTATTTATTTAAATATAAGATGTTGTACAGGACAGGCTTTGTGGCAATACCAAATCCTTTCTACATTTGTAGCATCTCCCTAAGGAGAGCTATAAAGAAGAATAACTTGGGGGGCATGCTCCCCAGGTAATTCTATAAAGTGAGATGACTTTTGGGGGGTGGGGTGTTCCCAGGTAGTGCTATCAGATGGGTGCCCATGGAAGGGGAAGCCTCAAAGAAGAGGGGAGGAGAATTGTCCTGGCTGTTTATGGAATGGGGTGCCCGTCCTTCTTATTTTCTGTTGGGTTAAACCTAACTTCACCTATATTCAATGTTTGGTAACCTGGCTGTTTGCATAGGAAGTAAAGCCACCTTCTCAGTGGGAAGACCCAAAACATAAACCAAGTTCTGATACTCCCCAGGGAAACCCCTGAGTAGGAGCACATACCACAACATCATGTAATAAGAAGCCTCTAAAACCAAGTCTTTGTGACCCTAGGCAAGTCACTTAACCTCAATTGCCTAAGCAAAAACAAAACAAAACAAAAACAAACAAAAAAACCCAAGGTCTTTGGGATCATAAGCTTTGGCAATAAATTCCAAGTCATTATCCTGAGACTCCCTTTTACTTTCCTGAAACTGAACAGGTTGCACTACACCTGAGGTGCTTTGCATCTGGTTTCTGTTGCCCTTCCACATCAGGGATTTTCTAATTGGGCAAGTCATGACTCGGATGACTTAGCATCCTAAATCTCATTTTATTTTCTGCCAGTTACTGAAAATAAAGTAACATTTCCCGCCAGCAAAGCCTATAGTACTTTATTCCACCCTGGGCCAATCACACATTTATTAAACACCTACCAGGTTCTAGGCATGGGGAATTTGAGGCTTCTATTTTCAAAGCTCTTACCCCCTCTTGTGAGGAGGATGAGTACACAGAAAGAAAATCCAAAGTAATTTTGTAGGATATTGGCCAGGATTAGCCCTGGGAAGTTGCTGAACCTTGAAGCAGGGATTCCACTAATCAGAGGAGAATTGAGTGTCTGGTCCAGATATGGGGCCTGAGGCAGCAGTGGGAGCCTGTAGACCTTGCTGAGTAGGCAAGTGACACAGTCAGATTCGGGTTCTCGGAACTTTCCTCTGGCAGCTTTGTGGAGGAAAAACTGGCCCAGGAGAGGCCGGAGAAGGGAGACCACTTAGGAAACTACTGTACCAAGCCTTGGTGAAAGGTGTTTGGGCCATAAGCTTGGGAGGTTGTACCACCAGAGGCAGTGTCCACAAGACATGACAGTGACTTGTGGGTGGAGAGACTAGAGTTGAGGAGGATTGTGAAGGTTTTCAAGCCTGGATGATGGAAAGGATGAAAGAATGAAGTTAGGAGGGGAGGGTGCAGGGGGGAAAGGTGAAGAGTTCTTTTGGGGCTTAGATGGTCAAAGGAGTAAGTCCTGGCTCAGGATTCAGAGGACCTGTACTCTGTGAGTTTGAGAAAATCCCTTCACTTTTGGAACAAATGACCTCTTCACACCCCGTTCAGCTTTAGATGTATGGTTCTTGGTTGAAACATACAACTGGGACATCCACTTGGAGATTGCTCAGCAGTTGAGGGTGAGGGACTGGATTCTGGGAGAGAAATTAGAAGTGTCTCTAGAGATTCAGCAAGAATTACATGCAATGGTACTTTAACCCATAGAAAAATCAGAGCAGGTGGGAGAGGCAGAATACAAGAGAGTGAAAGAGGAGGGGGTGATAGGCAAGAAAAGGGCAAGCTGATGAGACATGAATGATGATCTAATGAGAGACCTAGGGGAAGCCTAACACCCAGGAGAGGGAGGGGAGTGTCATGAAAGCCTAGGGAAAAAAAAAAAAAAGAGAGAAAGAGATTCCTTTAGGAGGAGGGGTATCCGAAATATTGTGTGCTGCTGAAAGATCCCAAAGCATGAGGATGGAGAAGTCATGCTCTGCCAAGTAAGAGATCACCTCAGAGGAAATGGCTTTAGGTGACTGCATTTGAAAGCTAGAGGGTAAGAAGTGAGAGGGAGTTGAGAATGCTCACGTAGAAAGTGTAGATGTCTTTTATGGAAGATAGGTTTTGGAGGAAAGATGTGGATGAAATGGACCATGCTGTAAATTTAAGGGAACTATATTCTCTCCCTTTGAAATATCTTCCTAGAAATAGTAACTCTGAGTCAAAGAAATGGAATTTACAAAGAAGTGTTGATTTTATTTCAAAAGAGAGGTCCCTCTTGGGTAGGGCGATTAGATTAACTAAGGACCTCCTACCTAGGGAGATAATCTGATGACGGGACCTATAGGGAAACAGTAATGGTGACACATCCTTCTAATCCCTAAATCACCTAACAGCCTGTCTCTTCTCTACCTCTGAAATAAGGAATATTGTTGAGCATCCTGACTGCCTAAAAGTGTGTTATTTCAGTTATTTTCAGTGATGTCCAACTCTTCATGACCTCAGTTTTCTTGGCAGATACTGGAATGGTTTACCATTTCTTTCCCCAGATCATTTTATACATGAGGAAACTGAGGTAAACAGGGTTAAATGGCTTGCCCAGGGTCCCATAGTTATTAAGTGTCCAAAACCGGATTTTAACCCAGGAAAGTGAGTCTTTCTGACCCCAGCTCCCGTAGTCTATGCACTGTGCCGCCTACCTGCCCCTAAGCCTATGTAACATTCAATATGTATGTGTATATTTCTTCAGCAGAGTTTGCTAACCACCTACCAACTTTTCATTAGTTTATACTAATTAAGCTTTTTTTTTTTAATCTTCTAGCCTTGCCTTTAGATTTATTGCCCACCAGTCAAAAGGGTGTAGGTAGGAAGAATAACTCCAGGGCAAACTTTAGGATTTCTCAGCTGAAGAATATTGAAGGGATAGGGAATTCAAGGGAAAATCTTTTTTTTTTTTTAAAGGATGGAGATCTAGGCATATTTGTTAGTAATTTGAAAGGATATAAATGAGGATTCAGTGAATAAATCAGAAGAAGGGGATGTTCCAAAAGGTCATTAGGCAGAAAAGGCTCAAAAGCACCTATAAATGAACTGCTATTGATCCAAAAAAGAACCACCTCTTCTTCTATAAGAAGAACATAGAGAGAGGGAGAGAGAGAGTGGGGGGGGGGGGTTGATGCTGAAGTGATTTAAAATGTAAAATTGGAGAATAAATGGAGCTTTCAACAGATATTCTCATTTTTTACAGTGAAGTGTAAGATGAAATCCTTTGCAGAGAGAAAGAATGATTTGGATATTTGGGAGTTGGGGGGGAGGAGAAGAAAAGGTAAGAACTACCCCTGAGGTTCGTGTGACTGAATCAATCAAGGAAAAATAAAAACATCATGTACCACTGAGATCAGATAACAAATTTGTAATGGATGCATCTGGTTAGCACTCTGACTTCATCCATGGGTGTTTAAAAGCTGGGAAGAGAAGCAGAAAAGGCATATAATAGGTGGCAATATTCCAGACTTGGGATGTGAAAAGATAAAGGAGGGTTAAGATTTTGAAGGTGAGGCTGGAGCAGGGGTGATGGCTTGGGAAAACCAGGCTAGAGTTGGACTAATTGGAAGGTGGGGTAAGACCTGAGAGTAGCTTTAGGAAGGATGAGCTGCAAGGACAGATGGAAGGACAAGAAATCCTGGACAGAGGAAGACAGTTTACTTATGAATTGTAAAGAAGTGAGCACGAAGGACCAGATCAAAGGAATGAGTATCTCTGTATGTGATGGGTCAAGTGAAGATATAACGCATGGAAGTTAGAGTTGATAATCTAGGAAGGAGAAGCTTTGATTGAAGGGGGTAACAAAATGTAAATTGATGCTCCCAAGTGTAAAGACTGAAGCAGAGAGGAAGAGGAAGGGGAAAGTATAGAAGTGACAATGAGTGATGGGGAAAATGCTTCTGATCAGGGGAAGGGAAGGTTCAGGTATAAAATGAGAATCATGGAACCTATCCTTCAAACCTAATGGTATCCTCAAATATAGCAACTGGAATACTGGCTCTCCCATTTACCTATTTGTATAGATCATAGCCTCAGTTTCTTTCATCTACAAATTGATGGGGATACTGGATGATCTCTGAGATCCCCTTCGACTCTAAAATCCAGGATATAAACATTTGAATGGCTTTAATCAGGCTTAATATCAAATGTGACATTGTATGAAAGCCAGATTTCCCCTTAATAATTAGGCCATTTCAATAGGAAAAAAAAGATTAGAAAAGCATTTGCTAAATAATAAATTCTAATTATGTCTTACTTTTTTTGTGTGTGCCCTATATTTTCTTCCTTTCTTTCTTTTAAATGGCTAAGAGGCCTCCGAAACCTGAATAGCCTAAGCAGTTCTGGACCCCTGAGAGCCAGCCCCTCATTCGACCTGCACTGTTCCATAGAAAATAGAATATAGATAAAAGGTAGATTTGGAAAGTGACAGGTAGGAATAATGTGAAGCACTTACCCACTCTCTGGGAGAAATCAAGTGGACCTCCTGGCTGCAGTAAGGGACCCTTCTGCATCCTGGGAGAAAGGCCTGACCAGAGCATATTGTCTGACTTCTTAACGTTCCCAGAATAGACTCAGGGAATGTCAGAGGCAGAGCTGGAAGGAGCTTTAGAGATCATCCTACATTTTACAGATGAAGGATCTTCAAGGATCTGAGTCCTTCCCTCCACCTCCCTCTTCTCATCATCTCTACAAACTCCTGTCTGATTTCTAACGGAAACGTGCCTTGATTTTGACAGGAAGCCCAGACATTTATTAAGCTTTCTAAGTGCCAGGTACCATGCTAAATGTTGGGGATTCCGATATAAGCAAGCAAGCCAATCTTTATCTACCAGGAGCTTATATTCTAATGGGAGAACCAAGCCACTGCAGGGGGCAGCTTGGGAAGTGAAATGAAGGTTTGGTTCTGAGCAATATGAGGTAAAAGCTTCTCTCTCTCTCTCAGAGCAAGCATCCTAGAGCTGAGCTCCAGCCTTTTCTTCCACGCTCACCCAAGGTCTGTGAGAGCTCTCCAGAGTCACTTTAGCCCTGGACTTTGTTTCCTCATTTGTCGATAAAGACCCCCATCTCTAAGAATTGTTTTTAAGGTTCCAGAGTCTTTGTAAATCACCTGACCGACACTAAAGCCTTGGGAAATGTAAACTATTGTCATTAATGGTTACCTTACCTGAATCAGACTGAGCATTCTGCTAACTTAGGTCCTCTCCTTTCCCACTGGAGTGCCTCCCAAAGGGAGGATGTAGGTATTAAGCTTTTTTTTTTCCTTATCTCTTTGCCAGGGTTGGTGTCCAGCCTCACTCCTAGAAAAGACCTCCTCCATCAGTTCCGAGCAGATGCCCACTTAATCCGAGAAGGAGGAGGAGGAGCAGTCGCCTCAGAAGCCTGATGAACACACCTGCCCATGTCACTGGTCTGCTTCACAGAAAACCGGCTCACCACCTGCCAGAAACATTTCCCAGCTTCAGAAAAAGCAGCAAGCCCCCCCAATCCCTCCCTCATGTTTTCTGAATCTTGTTAAACTATGGCTTTCCTCCTCTGTTTACTGCTGCTGCTGGTGCTGCTTGGAGGTCCTGTTTCGGAGGGGCAGGCGGTGCACCGGACAACCTCTGGAACTCTGGATTTGGGGTACCTACCTGCTGGGAACTATGAGACTAATGTCCATGTCGATTCAGGGCCAATCGAAATTTTGTTCCGAATCGTCCGAGCCTTCCTTTTGGTGGTGCAGCCCAACCCTTTCCCTGAAGGTAAGTGACTCCCCCATTTTTTTTCAATCCTCTATATTGCCAGGAATCTAGAAGAACTAGTACCCAAGCAGGAAGGCTAAAGTGTGGACAGACAAGCAAGATGAGCTGGAATGGGTTCAGTATCTTAGACCACAAGACGGAAAGGAAAGAAGTAGGATGTCAAACTCAGGATGGTGGCTTTTGTATTTGGGGGGGTTTCCTTGGCTTATTGTTAAGAAGTAAATCTATTTGGGAGTGTACATGTAGAAACTTAACCGTGGAAACTAGTAAAGTATTTATTCCTTTTAATTAAAGATGAACTCCATAATGTTTTGGAACTGGCAGTTAAAATTTAACTCCATGGATCAAGTGTTAGGTTTTGCTCACGGCAAGGGGAGTCCAGGCTAAGCTTGTTTAGTTGCTCATGTGTTAAATGAGATGCATGTACATATGAGTTGTAAACGGGTTGGGCAGTGGGGGAAGGGGATGGTCTGGCTAACTTGGGGTGTTTGCATTTCATTGTGCACATATTAGCTATTGGCCCATCTTCTTAATCCTATCCTCTTAAAGTAGTTTATGTTTATATTTTTGGAGATGAGATTATAAATTAAAAATGGCCAGTGAGAAGTATGTTAGATTAGGTATGGAATTTGTATATATCATTGCTTTTATTTTTAGATTACCTATCCATTGAACTTAAAAGTTTCCTTATAGTCATAGTATGCTTTATTTTTTTAAAGCAGTTTTCATTTGAGGAATTGCCCTAATATTTGGACTATTTTAAGGGGTAGTCATTGATGTATGTTTTGAAAAACCTTTTCATTAAATTAGCAGGAATTCACATTTCAAAAATTATATAAAACAAGTCAACCACTTATCTTAAAAGGGGTGTGTGTGTGTACATATACACAGATATATATGTACATATACACACACACACAGTAAACTATTATTTGATTTTTTTTATAGAAAAAATATGGTTTTCTTAATTGAAAGTCCACTTCCCCCCCCCACACACACACACACACACTTTTAATTTACAAACTTCTCTGCTACTCTGACCAGGCATAGATTGATTCAAAAAAAGTTTTTGGCAATCATAATTCCATGCCTGCTGTGTCCAGAGCCCCAGGGGCAGGTAGTATGTATGTTGGGGCTGGGGATATCTAGCCACTGGGACGATGAAGTGAAAGTTGTTCACTCACTTGTTCAAGATTTAGAGTTCTAGGAAAAAGGATCACTTTGAACACAGTGTCTATTTTTAATTAAAGAAAGTGGAGATAACAAGTCAGACATTTATGTTATTACATTAATATTCAAATACAACACTATAATCATCAGAAGAAAAGAAAAAGGAATTATGAATAAGAAGTTTATGCATAATAATCACTATATGCTAACAAGTTATTTCTGAATAGTTTCCAATTGCTTGAGGGTTTGTTTTTTTTTT
>JAJPUD010004030.1:26629-45720 GCA_023553655.1 Myrmecobius fasciatus
AATAGGTTTACATTTTAGCAGCAGGACAGCTATCAGGGCTTGTTTTCAGAGCTGAAAACCTTTACTTTTAGAAGGGATTTATTGAAGGAGATTGTGAAATGTTCTTCCCCGGAGAGCTTTAAGCCTAGCCAACTACCTGGCAACCTGGGATGTTTTACTTGCACCGGAAGTGGAAACAGCTTTTAGTTTGTAATCCAGTAAACTTTCAAATGTGCCAGCTTGGGGGAAGTAGCTTTTTGTTGGCCCCCTATCAGTCATTTAACCTTCCTAAACTGATACTATGGTCTGCAGGTAGGATAAAGTACCGCTGCTCTGCCTTTCCAAGTATTTAGCCAGCCAGCTGCCCCCAGGAATCTCTGAATGTTGCTTTCATAGACTTTTCTCCAGATTTCCTTGGCGTTTCCACAAGCTCCAGCATGGGGTGTAGCTCCCGGTCCTGGCTTTGTTGTGGGGATGGCGAGGGTGGGAGGCTGGGGGGACCATTCCACTCCCTGAGACCAGGAATGTCATTTTAAGGCTTCTCCAGGGATGTTCCAAGGAGAGCTTTTTGGAGTTCAGAAGATGAAGGGATGGAGGATTGGGTTGGAGAAGGGAGATACATTCATGGCAAGAAAGGCGACTTTAGGCTGTGGTAGTAGTCCATTCAAGGAGGTGGGTGGAAGGAAGATGCTTCTTATGTGTATTACTGAAGAGGAGTGAATTTTAGGCCAAAGTATATGGGCAAGTTATCAACTGGTAGGAGAGCCTGCCATATTGGATAGAAAGTTGTTCTTGGAGCCAGGAAGACGTGGACTACAGTTTTAGCATCTTAGTGTCATAGGCAAGGCTCTGATTTTCTTAGTTATGGATCTGAATCAGCGGAGGGAATTTCCATACTGGAAGTCCTCTATAGGTCTGCTCCCTACTCTTTCTCCCTCCCCCTGGTGACAACTGAGTATCTGTCCTGAAGCCCAGACCAGATTAATTGGAGGATGTCATCATCACTTTGGCCACAGGAGAATAAAACTTAAGAGAATATGGCAGCCTTCCCAGACCCCTCAAAAGGTATAGAGGGATTGTGATCTGCATTTTTGGTGAAGAGAAGCCCAACACTGGCCAAGTCCCAGATCCTTCAGATGTTCCGATGTACTCCAGGTCAGTGGTTAGGAATGCGGAGATGGATGAGGGAGTTAGTCATTCAGCTCCAGGGCAGGAAGCTTACCTTCTAGGATGAGGACATTCTAATGACATGCACAGAGATGTATTTTTTGAGCGTGGTCACAAAAGTCACAAAATGCTATGATACAGTTTCCAAGATTTCCATTTCATTTTGGATCAGGCAGTTCAAAAATGGTTTCATGAAAAAATATTGCAATTAAGCTGCCATTTAAAGGTAATCTAGGAGGCAAGTCAGGAGATGGAGAAGAGGGTAGGGCTTTTGGGGTGACCCAAGGATTTTTAAGACCCAGGAAGAAATGGAAAAGAGAGAAACAAATTCCTACAGCAGTGCAGACCGTCTTAGTCTGAAAAACCTGTTTTGTGGGTCTGCCTTTTGTCGAGGGATTTCTGTTGAGGATGTTCTCCTCTTCCCTCAGGCTTCAGTCTGTGCCTTTTTAGAATTTTCTCTCTGGAAAGTTGTTGTGATGGAAACATTCATCTTCTCTGTAAACCCACTGATTCCTCCTCCTGTACACACTGGAGGGAGCACTTTTGAGCCAGAATTCAGGGAATTGTACAAAAAGATGAGTTGTACAAAAGAAGGTTAGAAAGATAAGTTCTTGCTAGATTGTAGAAAGCCTCAATGTCCTTTTCTCTTTGAGGGAGCCATTTAGCCATCATGAAGGGCAGATTAGTTTATAAAACTTGCAGCTATACAAGAATCATGGTCTTTTTTTACTGTTCAATCTGCAACCCATTTCTTCTAGGTGTCCCTCAACCCTAGAATGCTTTTTTTTATTCAACCAACACTCATGTAATTTTCCCAGGTAGAAATCTTTAAAACAAGGATTAAAGGGATAGTTTTGGCTAGCACTGTCAAATTGGCTTCTGGTTTTAGATTGATTCTTCTATCACTGTTTCTAGAGATTCCATAAGTGGGAAATATTGTTTGAACCTACTTAAGAGGACTGGAGATTTGGGGAATGAGGAATGGTCACAGAAGCTTGAAACTCCCCCCAAAGAAACATCAAGTGTCCAACCAGCCATCTCCCACTGACCTCATTGAAATCTGAGTCTGTCTCACTTGGATCTTGTCCAAAAGAAGTCACTAAAAATGCTTGAAGACACGTTTACACTACAGTCTCATTTATAAGTCCCGTTAAATTGACCAAATATTTGTCGAGTGCTTGTTGTGTGTCTGTTGCTTTATAAACAAAAACCTATTTCTGGCCCAGGGAGTCAGGAGTCCTGGACACCAGTGTGATCTGTGCTGCTAGCAGCTCTGAGACCATGGGAAGACCAAGTCTTCTTGCTTTTGATTGTCATAGAATAACAAAATCTCAGAGTTGAAAAGGCCCTCAGAGGCTGTTTAGCCATCCGACATCTGAACAGGGATGCTCTACAGCACTCCTTGGCAAATGGCCATTTCTTCTTCACTGGAAGACTTCTGATGTTGTGGAGAGCCCCCACTGTTCCCAGGCAGCCCGTTTCTACTTGGTTCTCATTCAGTGCCTCTTAAAGGTTTTTTACCATGGCATGTTATTATTCTTGCCTGGAAGAATTGTGGGATTTCACTGGGAGACCTGGGCATGGGCTGAGTTTGTAGCTCTAACAGACAATTCATGGCATGTCTAGGGCAGCAAACACCCCCTTTGAGAAACACTGATCGCCCCGATCTCCTGGTTGGGAAGTTTTCCCATAGCATGTGACCAAGTGCTAATTGGAGTATAATGCAGTACACCTTTGTTCATTATTCAGTAAATATTCATATTCAGGTGTGGGAGAAGTAATGATCAAGATGGGAAAGGGGAACATTTAGTGTGATTTCAGTTATCAAAGAGGCTTTCTGTAAAGACATGACTCTTAACTAGCCCATCCAGGAGAA
The DNA here is from genome assembly GCA_023553655.1 of Myrmecobius fasciatus. NCBI lineage: Eukaryota > Metazoa > Chordata > Mammalia > Dasyuromorphia > Myrmecobiidae > Myrmecobius > Myrmecobius fasciatus. Next base: position 29,652 of record JAJPUD010004030.1, read on the forward strand.
GTGGTAGTAGCTATGGGAAGGGCACAGTGGATAGAGTTCTGGACCTGCAGGCAAGAGGACTCACCTTCCTGAGTTCAAATACTAGCTTTGTGACTGGACAAGGCACTTAAGCAGGCTTGCCTCTGTAAAATGAACCAGAGAAGCAAATGGCAGACTATTCCAGTATCTCTGCCAAGAAAACCCAAATAGGGTCACAAAGAGTTGGACTGAAGACCGGCACCAAATATTGTTAAAGTTATAAAATGTGGGGAGGGAAGAGTCTTTTTAAATAACATGAGAGGGCTGTTCTCATGACTAAAGGTAATCTGGGGCCTGAGTGTTGTGGTACAGTGGAAGGAACACTCATTCTGGATCAATGGGACCTGGAGACCCCAGTTCTGTTGTTGACTGGCTGGAGATCTTGGGTGGAACATTGAACCCCACGGGTTCTGCTCATCTGCAAAATGAGAGATTGGGTTTTACCTCTTCAGTCAAGTTCTTTCAAACTAAGGATCAAATTTCAGCTGAATAAATCTGAATTTTCCCCTGAACACAGGGGGCTTTCTCCTCTTGTCCCATCATCTTCTCCCCCCCAAATACCATGTGACATATAAATTTAGCCTATAAGGCACCTAGATAAGGTTTCTCTAATCATAGAATTGTCTAGTCCAAAAGGAACTGTTTGAATTATAGACTTTTAGGGTATGCAATGGACTTTGGATGCATTTTGATACAAACACCAGACTAGATGTTTTAAAACCTGATTTTCGTTCCTAGCTGTGTGACCACTGAGTAAGCTATTTAGATGTAGAGTTTTGAACTGGAAGAACTTCTTTGTGAATTTTCCCATGATTACTACCCTTCCTCCTTCCCACTCTCTACCCTGCCTTGCTCCCCCCCCCCCACTTTTCCCCTCCCCCCACATACACCAAAGCATTTCTTGGCTGTCCTGATCATAGAGACCCTGGGTGAGGAGGGGAGGAAGGAGGAATGGTACCTATACCAGCTGAGCAAGGCTTTAAAATTTGGATTCAAAGGGAAAGAACTAAAAGTTTTTGAGAATATTGATTGTATTTCTTGCAGCACTTTGCCCGAACCCCTTCTTTCCCCACTCTCCCTTTACTTTACTCCTTTTAGATTGTAAGCTCCCAGAGGGGGACTATAGGGTTTGGATCACCTTTATATCCCAGCACCATGAGCAATGTCTTGCTGGTTGTGGGCACTTAAGAAGCGTGCATTTAGTTGAATGCATGAAGGCACTGTTCCAAGCTAGAAGAGTAAGTGGTGAAAATGGCTTAGACAGAAGCAGTATATAGCTAAGATGTTCAGATGGCAGGTACTTTGGCTAGAGAAGCAATGGCCAAATGTGGGTTGTCTGGCTGTCCTCAGTCTGTGTCCAGAAGTCTATCCTCCTCCCATGAATAGCTTTTCAGATTGTTCGTGTTGTGAATAGGGGAGTTTGATTTTGATCAGGGAGAAGCGAAGGCTTGGGTTTATCTATCAAATATTCTATCCTACCTATTAGCCTCCTTTCCAGGAAAAGGATATTTTTGTTTACTTTATGGCTCAGGCTGAGGAGGATATCTGAGGAGACTTGGGTTTGAGATAGTTCTATACAGCTCCTTTTCAGAAAGCTACAATTTTGTTCTGATGGTCAGGAAAACCAGGTATACTCATTACAGATAGTCATAAAACCATTTTTAAAACCGCAAAGCCACAGCTTATCAATTGGAATGGCTTTTAATGGACCAAACAGAACAAAAAGTCAGAATCTCTTTTTGTTAGATTGATTTCATGGATAACCATTTAAGTTGAAGAAATAAATGACTCTGCAGAGTATTTCTGAGAACCAGAAACCTTGGAGCCAAATATTGATAAAGTGCAAACTTTTTCAAATGATCATCCCAGACAGAACTCCATGAATGAAATTTGGAATTATAATTGTTCTATTAAAAAGGAGCAGCTAATGTTTTTAGTTTGGTGCCAGTGTTTATTAAATATAGCACGTTTGATAATTGAGCCTGAAACTTATAAATGGATCCCTTCCAAACCTAATTGCCCTGAAATGACCTGGTGTGCCGGGGAAAGATGGGCTGTAGAAACTGCTTAATAACCCTGTATAGGATGGATAACTGAGAGGCCCGAAATAATGAGATTTGGACAGCAGGACTCTGAGGAGTTCGATTGACTATGACATTCTGCTTAATGCAGCCACATCTACCCTAGTATAAGCTGACTGAATCCCAGAGGAAGCCTGCATAGCATGTAATTGAGTTTCCTTAAAAGGTCATTCTAAACTATTGCCCGTGAATAGAAATAAAGACATTGGAGTTATGTCTCACCGACTTTAGAAACAAGATGTACACCTTAGATGTTTCACTGATTTGAGCACTGAATTCATAAGGAAATAAGGTTTCTTAGTCACCAAAGCATTTTAGAAGTTTTAAGGATTTCAATTAATATTTACCATCTCCATGAAGATCTTCCTCTTAGGATTTTTTTTAATTTTTATTACATGGAACTATTGGCTGAAAATGATTCATGTAACTGAGTAATCACCTACTCAGGTGTGGAGGGGCTTTATCAACAGAATCTTTGCCACCCGCCATTGATTTTCACTGGCTACTTTAATGATTAAAGAACCATTGAGTGGAGTTAGTTACTTTGTTATATTTTTCTTTCCTTTCCCTTCCCATCTTTTCTTTTTATATGTGCAAGTACATATACATTTATATGTTGGGTAGACCCTGTAGTAGATTAGTTGGGTCCAGGATAGAAGAGGAGGAAGAGAGAGCATTTAGTTGCCTTTGGGAAATTGCAAAATTATTATAATGACCCTACAGTTCCCCCTAAAACAAAGACTCATCCTTTTAGTACCAATAATCTTCTGGTATTGTAAGTCCCAGAACACTGAAGTTTCTAAAGAATTGCCAGATACTGAGCCAACACTATATACAGATATTATCTCAGGTACAACATACGACCTTATGAGAGATTTTATTGTGATCCCATTTGAGGAAACTGAGACAGACAAGTTAGCTGGGGAGGCAATAGAGATGTGTCTGGTGAGTGTGAGAAAGTCAAATCACCGATGAAGAACTGAAGGGAAAGGTGACATCAGAGTAATGAGTGATGAAAGAAAATGAGCTGGTCAAGGGGAAATGCATCTCCCCTACTCTCTGGTGTCCTTAAAATGCTGGTGTCCCCAGAATTTTTGCTGTTTTTCTTGTGCTAACCTATGGAATCCTAGGGAACGAAGGCTACCTGGTCTGGACCATCGGAGAAAACATTCACTCGGGTGAGATCATGGAGAGTGGCTGATGGAATGCCTTCTAAAATTCTATGTTTATAATAGAAAACCATCTAAAGCAACCCATGGCATTCAGTGTCCTGGTTTCCTGGCTGGGGGTCTGAGCTAGAATCCCCCTTTCTGCAAGGAGGCCCCTTTGATGCTACTACCTCCATTTAAGGTTATCTCCAATTTATCCCCTATGTCTTGTTTACTTCACGTTTGCCTGTTATCTCCTTGATTCCATTGTAAACTCCTTGAGAATAAGGACTTTTGGGGGCCTTTCTTTGTACACCTGGGGTTTTTCACAAAGCTTGGAGCATAATGGTAGGTGCTTAAGGATTGTTGGATGATCTGATTTTCTTATTATGAAGCTTTTTCTCCTTGCAACTCATACCCTTTGCTCCTGATTCTGCCCTCCAGAATCAAGCATCAATAAACCAACAAATATTGATTGTTTGTCTTTTTGCCAAGCGTTGGACTTGGCACTGAGGATAAAAATAAAGTGTATGAAACAATCCCTGCTCATGAGGAATTTTTATTCCAGTGCAAGAACACATGCAAACTTCCCAGTATTTAAAGGTAGATAGCGTGTCTTTCCTCATCTTCTCCCCAATTTTTCTTTTTCTAAGCTCACTATCCTTGATTCTTTTAAGTTCATCTTCATATGGTGTGGTCCAGGATGAAGCTGGCATCTTTGGGAGCAATGGATGCCTTCTAGCCTTCAAGACAGGGTGAAGAAGATGGTGAATAGGAAGAAAATATAAAAACTAACCAAACTTTTACATTTTAATTTTTATGTATTTAGGTTGTTTATTTATTACTAAATAAAAAAAGGAGTCTTAGTGAGCAGGGAAGAGAGAGGGGGGATTTGAGAAAAGGTAAAGACAAAGATATCAAAAGAGACCATTTGAATGGTTTGTTATTAGAGAAACATGAAGTCTAAATCTAGGACAGTCCTCCCCATGCAGAAGCCGTGATTAGAATCATCCATGGAGAGGTCATCTTGGCTCTGTTTTTAAAAAAGCATGTAGTGTTAGAGCAAGGGAGATCTTATTATATTGTTTCTCAATAGGGATTTTGTGGTTCACAGGCACCGAAGGGGCTGAAAATGGAGTTATTGCTGAGATTGCCTGGGGTGCAGCTAATAACTTTTTCTAAATTGCATCTACAGGAATCTCAGGCAGGGTGTAGATCTGTAAACTCTGCCTTAGTTTGTCTAAGTGCCTGGCTGCTGCCCTTCCTGAGCTTGGTCCAAAGCACCAACCACAAGCTTTATGGACTTTCCCCATTTGGCCCCTGTTGAGGATTTGAGTCACGATCATTTGTCATTGAGCTATCAGGAGAGAAGCTGGCAAGGAAAGTTCCTGCTTTTTCTTTAAAGGTCTGGACTCCTTTGCTTTCTTCTCTGTTGTGATGTTATCAATGTGATGTTATCTCATTCCGTTGACTCTTGATTGCCTTGCATCAGGAAGCCCTGTGGGCAGTTGAAAGAGCCTTAAAGACTTTGGGATTACCTCATTTATTTGGAATTGTTTGGGGGAATAAGCCATCCCCCTGAAGCCAACTTTCCGGCTAAGCAAAGCTTGCTCCCTTAAGTGATAAAGCTATTTATTTTTAATCCCTTGTTGCTTGGGCGTCCTGGCCTGGTGGGAAAGGTAAAGAATAGTTACTTAAAGAACTCCGGAGGCAGGTCTGCCACTAATTATCTGGGAGCAGACACCTCCCCCCCAGGGGCTGCTATTTACTCTAGTGCACCATAAAAATGTGGGAGGGTGGGCTCAAGGATTCCTCAGCTTCATTCCAGCTCTGACATTTCATCTGCACTTTCTTCTTCCTTAATTATAATGAACAGAAACGAATCTTTTAGTTCTGGCTGGTTTTTAAAAATCGTTTTTCTGACTTCTCATCAAGCAGTGGTAGCTGTCCCTTGTTCTTAATTGTATAGCTTGTCTTTTTTATTTGATTGTTTCTAAGCTGGTGTGGACTGGCAAAACCCAAGCTTGTTAGCATAGTGTCTAAAATAAAGGTTCTTAGGCTGGAAAGAAGAACATAAGCAGCACCAGAGCATCTGCTTTGTCGTCTCTATTTTGGATGTTCCAGGGTTTTAGAGCCCTGAAGTCCTAAAGTTTCTCTGCTGTGTTTCAGACAGGGGAGGCTGTGAGAAAAGTGAGAGATGAAGTAATGAGGTTATTTCTCCACATCTACATTGCATTCACTAGCAGGGAGAAAGTCTAGAAACCCAATTCTTAATTTCTTCTTCTTCTCTCTCTTGGCTCCTAAAGAAGAAATGAGGCATTTAGACAAATGCAAAGTTAGGCAAGTCAGAGCTGAGCCTGGATCCCTCAGCCTAGCCTGGGGAGGAGGGATGGTGAGATTTTTGGGATGGGAAATCTGGGTAGATTTTGAATTATTTTAAATACACATTATTAATAGATACAATTAGTCTGGCTCAGTAGATAGAGTGCCGGGTGTGGAGTCAGCAGGACCAGAGTTCAAATCTAGCTTCAAACACTTAAGCTGTGAAATCCAGGGCAAGTCACTTAATCATATTTGACTCAGTTTCCTTATCTGTAAAATGAACTGGAGACTTCCCTCCAGGATCACTGCCAAGGAAACCCCAAATGGGATAATGAAGAACTAAGACAAGACTTGAAATGACCAAGTGGCAAAATGTAATTTATGACAGTGAGGAATCAACTTTGTTTCCCACATGTGATTCTTTATTTCCTATAGTATATGGTTTATATGATATTTAGGAAGTTCTAAAATAGCCAGGGCTAGATGTCGTAATAAAAAAAATTGAATGGAAAGAGTACAGGATTTGGAGCCTGCAGCCCTGGCTGTGGAACCCCTAGCACCATTCTTCCCAGGTCCCATCATCAGAAGCCTCAACGAGGCAGCCCCACTCTGAGTGACCATGAAGGAGAATGGACATTTGCATTCCCAGTGCCCTCGTGGGCTGCAGTCCTGCCTTGGGCACCTTCTGCTCCTCATTTCTCCATATTTGTGGAATAAGCTGATTGGACCAGGGGATCTCAGAGTTCCCCTTGCAGATCCTAAATCTGATCTAATGAGGTATCATATTGAAGAAAAAACAAGAAAAAAAGACTTCTGGATTAAGAACACAATGGCGTTGGGAGAATAGTTTTTGTTTAAACTCCCATCTATAGATCTTAAATTATCTTGTCATGGGCCCTCTGGCAATCTGGTGAAGCCCTCTTCTCAGAATACTCTTTTTATAAGGAAAAGATACTAAATTTCAGTTAGTGAAATTAAAGATGTACTTTTCCCCCCATCCAAGTGCTGGACCCCCTGAAATCTATCCACCAGCCCCCTGAGGCTCTGTTTCCTGATCTAAGAAGAGCTGACTTCAAAGTGAAGGCATAGCCTGCCCAGTATTGGGAATTGCTTGGAAAGTGTGTTAGATGAAGCATTTTAGTACAAAGGACAGTGTCATGGGAATAATGTTCTAAGGAAGGCTTTATATCCTATTTTACATAGCTTTTTTACATACTCCAGTTACTCCTTTATATGCCCTCAAGCTGAAGGAATGGTTTATAGTATTATTGATTTATTAGAGTTGAAAAGGATACATTTGAAGTCATTTACTCCACTTTCATGCCATTTTATAGAGGAAAAAACTGATCCCCAATGATGTGAAATAGTCTGCCCTAGGGAAGACAGATAGGAAATGATCAGAGTCAAAATCCCAGCCCAAGTTTTCTGGATTTGCAAATGCAATACTCCTTCACTGCAGACTTGGTGGATCCCATGGTCCTCTTCCCCCCCACACACACACAATATTGAGCTGAAGAGAGAATTTCACGATTCTCTACTGATAGGATTCTTGCCAGTTAAAGCTGGCAAGGGCACAATTATGTGGGCAGTCATAGAGAATGATGCTACCTAATGCTTCTCTTGGCTATGTTGTCAAAACAGTAGATGGGGACATGAAGATATGGACTAGACACAATTGGGGCTGGTAAAGGTGGTCATGATTAGCCAGCTGCTAGAATATCAGCCATGGTCAACTCTCCATCCCATCAGGCTCGGGTTACAGAGGGGCTCAAGAAAGAGTATCTTCCATTGTCAAAGTGGGTAGAAACCTTTTGCTTGGAGTTGATATCTTGGCTGAGGTCTAGACATTTCCCTATGGCAAGAGGTAAGTTTCCTAAAGATAATAGGTTTGGTTTTCTAGGCAAGTGACAGATTTCTTAGAATTCCCTTAGATAACCTTATTCCTGGTGAAAACTTGGTCTTAAAAAGCCTGATTTCTTAGTGTCAGAAGTGGGATTCTGCCTGAACCTCTGCCTGAAACACCAACCTCGCTATTTTAAGTATCATTGTATTTTCTTGACTCAAAAAGGGCAGCTTCTCTGGGATTCTTGGGTTCTTCACTGATACCCTAGCATTATAAGATCATAGAGCCCAGGGGAGACCCAATCAGAGGGAAAGTGATTTTCAGATAGTAAGCTGTAAAGCCAACATTTAATTTCAGGTTTTCCTATTCCTAACTCTTGGCATTATATAATATTTTCTTATACCATATTCTTCTATATCAAGGATTGGCTTGCTTAGGGGTTCCTGATGAGTACTTTTAAACTCCTGGGCTACATTTTCATTTAGCAAAGAATTTTGGAGCCTTCCTTCAGTTCTTTGAGGTAGGATAAAGTGATTTTTTTTTTTGAAGAAAGAAATGCATAAATGCTTGAAATGAGTACATTTTGTATCTTAGAGTGTAATTTGTAGGTGCTGGATTTTAAAAAGAAAAATGCCCTAAGGAAATGTTAGTTTATTTCAAAGGGTGGTTAAGGCTTTCTCTAGGGCATTTAAAATTCACATCAAAGGAGATTACCTAAATTATGGGAATTATGAGGATCTAATCTAAAGAGTAATTAGAGTAAAGGTAGGAGAAATATCAGGAAAGACCAAGGGGATCCCAGTGGGGGCTGGGGGTGGAATAACAATAATAGTGGGGAGATCTTGAGTTAGGAAAGTATTACCAAGTTGTGAAAGCCCAAGCCCCAGTATTATGACATCCAGCACACAACAGGGGTGACATCTGTCAGCCCATTCTTTGCCAAAATGTTATATGCACTTAGATGTGAGGATTTTTTTTCCCTCATTGAAATAACTCCAACTTTATAATGAAACTAGGTGGGGGTTAAAAAAAAATAGAGGATTTGCTTTACAGCCAATTTTAGTAAATTACATCTTTTCTACAGAGGGATAGCCAGGCTTGTGTGTTGTTCATTCTTGAGGAGGAACATGACACAAGTTACGCTGATATCAAGAGAGGTCTTGTGGCCAAGCTGGGACGTTGGGACAGGTTTTGTGCCTTCCAAATCCAATATTCCTAAAGAAACAATATTCTTTGGGGTTTTATGGCACACTTTGTAAAAGATATGGCTACAAAGAAATGAGAGATTGCATGGTGTGTGGGAGAGGAAAATAGTCGGGAAGAAGATGAGTCTTGGTTCTGTCCCTGCCTCACTAGGGGATGCTGGGAAAGTCACTTGGTTGATGTGCATCTTAGTTTTTTGATCTACAAAACCAGGGAGTTAGATTTGATCCCAAATCCTATGATCTTATTCGTGGCATGAGACAGACAGTGTGGTAAAGTGGTTAGGGAGATGGACAGTGTGTGGTTAGAGAGTCAGGAAACCTGAGTTCCAGTGCTTCCTCAAATGTTTAACTAGGTATGTCCTCCTAGGCTTAATCTTGTTCTGCCTCAGTTTCCTCCTAGATAAAAAAAAAAGTGGGGAGAAAACAAATGTGACTTTACTCCTTTTAGGAGGGGGTTAGAGAAAAAGGAGAAAAGGAAGAGGTCCCCCGGAGTCAAGAAAGCAATTGGCAAATTTTTCTTAGTGAGGGCTCCCCTCTGGCTCCCCTCCATCAGTTAACTTTTCCAGGCCAAAATTGCCTCCTAAGTAGAAGGAAATTCTGGCCTGGAAAAGTTACCCAATAGAGGGGAGCCAGAGGTTTGTGGATGGAAGTCCCTTCTCGGCAGTGATTACATCCTCAAATAGAAGCCGAGATTTGGGAGTGAGAAAGGGTTTGCCTTTGGCCTGAATGTTCAGTGAGACTATATGAGGAGGCCCATAGATAAACAGGAACAAGATAAGGGAGCCCTGCCTAACACCTGTTGGGGAGGAGATGTCCAGGATGCTGTTTGTTCTTCCTTCTCCAAGAGAGGCAGGACATCAGGGAGAAGTTGCCATGACATTCGAGTGAGTTGGATTTGAGGGAGGCAGGGCTGGGCAGGGTCACTTGCCTCACTTTCCCCTCCAGAACCATCTGGGTCCAGTGGCCAGAGATAGATCAGGATGGGTGGAGATGACCCTGGATGAAAAGGGAGATCTCAGCCTTTTAAAGCTAAGGTGTTCAACAGGTCTGAGGTTGACTGAGGCTGAACCCAGCCAGTGATGAAGGCTAAGGACTAATTGAAGCAAAGAATCTCCCCTTTGACCAGAGAAAGTGGACAAACACCCCACAAACCTGCAAGAACCGGCCTTGAGTGAAATCTTCCTAAGGAGCAACGTGGGTTAATGGGTGATCTGGAGGAAAGTTTGCTTTTGGACAAAGGCATAAAAAACCCAGCATCTTGGGGAAGATGGGGTATGGAGGGTCTTAGAAGCTGGTACATATAACCTTCCTACTGAAGAGACAGAAGTTAGTGGGGAGGCCCACAGAGGCTCAGGGATTCAGAGGCAGCCAGATTAGGTGGTATAATAAAGGCAGTTTGCTTTGCATATTTATAGGAAAGATTTTTTTTTGGTGCATTTATTCACAGTGGGGAAACTCGGGTGTTCAGGCTAAGTTTTAATAAAGTATTCCTTTTTATCACAATCCAGGCTTAGGGGGTTTCCTATCTATTACAACTAATGAATATACAAAAACCCACTGGAGGTTTGACATAAGTCTCCCTTCCCCCTGCTAGATGGGCCCATCTCCTGACATTAATAAGTGTGTGTGTTGAGCCAAACAAAGGAGCCATTAAGATTAAACAAACAGAATTAATATTTGTAGTGGGCTTTTGTGGAAGTCGTCTCAAGGGCTATGGGGTTGAATCTACTTCCCGTTTTGGATTTTTTGCTAGAGAGTCCTATCTCTTGGGAAGGAATAGATTACTGTTCAGCAGTCCTCGGTGACTTCCTCCTGCCACTGGGATTCCCACCTCCTACAAGATGGCAACCTTTCTTTCTAGCCATATCTCATAGTATTCCCCTCCAGATTCTCCATATTCCAGAGAAACTGAACTGTTTGATCTCCTGCGATGGATCATTTGTGAGTATCTTTGCCCAAGTTATTCCCTATGCAGAGTCAAAGAACTTTGAGAATCATAAGGAACGTCAATCACCATCTAGTCAAAGCCATTCCCAGAAGGACTCTCCCCAGTAACATAGCTGACCATTGGTCAGCACCTCTGCTCAAAGACCTCCAGGAAGGGGAAATTCTACCACCTCTTGAGGCAGCCCATTCTATCTATGGATGACTAATCAATTGTTAATTAAGACCAAACTCATTTAGGGGCACAGGTGGATCTGAGTTCAAATCAAGGCTCAGACATTTACTAGTTGGGTGACTCTGGGTGGATCACTTCTCTTCATGTCTGCCTCAGTTTCCTCCTCTGCAAAATGAAAATAATAATAGCACCTCCCTCATAGCATTGTTAGCAAGATCCTATTTGTAAATCTTAAAAGCTGTGTAGAAATGGGAGCTATTGTTGTTATGAATTCGTCTCTTGGCAACTCCCATCTCCATTCTTTCTTTTAATCTGTCGTTTGAGATCAAAGGGACCAATTCTCATACTTCTTCCAAATGACAGCTCTTCAGATCGTGGAACAAAACTATTATCTCCTTCTCCCGTTCCTTTTGCTTGTTGAATTCCACCTTTTCAATGGCAGCTTCTCAGCGGATTGGACCCCTCCCCACTCTCCCACTTCTACCTTGGGTTTCATGTAATACTTGGATTGTGCCTCTCTTAGGCACTAATTGTTTTGTATTATAATCACCTATGTATGTCTCATGTCCTCCACTAATAGACTGGAAACTCCTTCTTAGAGGGGGCCACATCTTGTCTAAACTTCGTATCTCTATCTACGTGGAAGATCTTCATGATAAATGTGTGTTGAATTGTATTAAATTAGTCTGTGCCTACTTTACCATTTCATATCAATGTCCTGGTAAAATATTATATGGTAAAAATATTATAGAACAGGTCAGCTATGTATTCCTTTTCATACAGAGTCATAAGCAGAAGTACTTTGTTCATTTCTTTTGAAAAAAATATGATGCTGACTCTCTTAAAAATGAGCAGTTTTGTACCAAAGTAACCCAATGAAGTTAGATGGCATGGTGGATCAAGCACTGTGCTTGGAATCAGAAGGATTTATCCTCAAGAATTCAAAATCCAGCCTCAATTAGCTGTGTGACCCTAGGCAAGTCACTTAACTCTATGGATTTCAGTTTTCTCATCTGTAAAGTGATCTGGAGATGGAAATCTATGTTTGCTTAGAAAACCCCAATGGAGATGACCATGACTAAGGGCTCAATAACAAGTACAAAAACCCAATACATGAGTCTTCCTGAAGACTTGTGTATGTTATAGTCTAGGATGATTGACTCCTCAAATTGAGCTTAGTGAAATCAGCTTGGATTTTTCAGATTCAGTTCTTGGTATGGAAGGAACAATGATTTTAGAGTCAGAAGACCCTTCATGAGCTTTGCTTTCTACCACCTGTGGGAGGAGGGCAAGTCATATACCCTCAGGCATTCAGGTTTCTCATCTAGAAAATGAAGAAGTTTGATTTAGCCCCTGGGCTAAATTCTCTGATTCTTACCTAGCAGTCTTTAGTAAGAACGAGATCAGATGCAGGTTTCCTATGTCCATGTCCTGTAGCCTAAGGAAACAAACTTTTGGAGCTGGTATTGGTTAGATGGAAGACGATAACATCCCCTAAAAAGCTTTAAAAGAATCCATTTGTAGGCATTCGATAAACACTTGGGAATGAAAATCTGTTGTCTGTGAACTATTTACAGACATTGCAGTGTCTCAGAACTGACAGTGGCAAATCTATCTGAAGGAGACCCCTTCTCTTTTATCTCTGACAAGTGATCATCCAACCTTTGCTAATGATGGGAGAAGATAAGTCCTCCTGTGGGAGCTCATTCTGCCCACGAATCGCTCTAATTGCTAGAAAGTCTCCCCCATGCTGACCTTAAATTTGCCTCAGTGAGATTTCCACTCTTTATCCCTTAGTTCTGTCCTTGGAGACTCAGCAGTCCCTGACCAATAATAATCTTTCTCCCACATGACAATATTCAAATACTCAAATATGACAATCATAGGTCCCCTGAATCTTCTCCAGATAAATAAAATCCCCTCTTGCCCTATTCAATTTCCTCATCTGTAAAATGAAGAGTGTCAAAAGTGAGATGTGGGTATGTAAATCTTCCTGACTGCAGGTCCAGCTCTCTATGCATTCTGCCACTCTCTTGATCTGTTCCATCTCAGTCCATGCCTATGATGGAAAATCCTGAAACTTGGTACAGTAGACCCAGTGTCCTTAGTAGGTGCAACATTAGGGTATAAATGTAGTGGAAAAAAATAAACAGCCCCAAATCAAAAAGAAAACAACTCAAAAAAGAGAAAAAATAAGATTTCCAGCAAAATGGCATGTTGTAATGAGAGGTGGTGGAGAGATACCAGAAAGGACTAGGAAGGAGATTTTTTAAAACATGAAATCACTTGAGGATTGTACAGAGGGAGAGGTAGGGCTCGTGAAGATGATGATTGGCTTGATTCAGGTAGGAAAATGACTGTGCTGCCATAATGCCTTCTTTCCTCAGAAGTAGGTTGAAAGATTTGTTGTTTTCTAGGGGGAAGAAATTTTGAGCAGTTGAAATAGCTGTCACTAAGCCCATTCATAAAGATCCAGATACTTGGGTGAACTTTGGATTCAAAGACCCGAGTTTGTGCCAGCTCCATTATCTGTTTCCTCTGTGATTTTGGACAAACTCCTTAACTTGGGTTTCCTTATCTAGGAATTTTGGCAGTGTCTACCACACTGGATTGCTCAATTAGATAAATCTGTGTATGCTGGGTACTACAAAAACAAAAATGAAATAATCCCTGCTTTCAGAGGGCTTTTGTTCTCGAGACTTTTGTGTGTGTAATTACAAACAAATACAAGCTAAGGAGAGAGGGAGAAGGGGGAAGAGAAGGAAGGACTCACGTAAGCAAAAAAGTGGTGATTACAAGAAGGAAACTAGGGATTTGGAAAGAAATTTCAAATATAAATATCACTGGGATTTGTTCTCAGGTCCCTTCTGGTTCTCTCTAAATCCTGGGAGTCTCAGTTCGGGATTCTAAGGGATTTGGATTCCCAAATTTATAAAAGATTAGAAGTGAATAAAAAAGTGGGTAGATAGAGATGCTCTCTGGGCAAGTATATTAACAGCAGAAGCCATATCTAAATGAATGTCATATGTGATGAGAGAGGAGAACATTGGGAGATGAAGAATTAGTGAAGTTCACCAATATGGGGACATTCAGTGGAGGGGCAAGTGCTTTACACATCATACAACATTTAGAATTTTTTGCTTGTGTATATATAAAATAAAACAGTATTGCAGTTCATTCATAATTATGAGGCAGCATGAGAATATCTTATTAGTTTCAAGACGCTATTTTAAGAAAGCATGAGGATGGGCAAGTAGGCGGTACAGTGGTTAAAGCACCAGCCCTGAAGTCAGGACGACCTGAGTTCAAATCTGGTCTCAGACACTTCCTAGCTGTGTGACCCTGGGCAAGTCACTTAACCCCAATTGCCTCAGCAAAACGAAAAAAAAAAAAAAAAAGAAAAGAAAAGAACTGTGATAAAATCTGGAATCTTGGAGTTGTGAGCTTCAGTTCTGCGGAATGTTCACTTATATGGAACCCCTCATGCCCCAGTGCTACGGAAAAAAAGCCTTATTGTCCACTGACTCAAAGAAGGCTAGCAGCCAACAGGGAAAGACCAGTGTTTCCTGGTGTTTGAGAGATTTTGTTTCATTGTGGTTTGGGGGAGGACAAGGATAGGGACTAATTCACTTGCTGTGATTGCTTTCCTTTGGTTTATAATCATTATATTGAAGCAAATTGATCTGTCAACAAGCATTTATTATGCTCCTATTATGTACCAGGCTCTCTGCTAGGCACTGGAGATACAAGGACAAAATCACTTTGGAATCTTTTGGGGGACTCAGACCAGACTTGGGGCTCTTGTTAATTTTCTCGATGAAGCTGATGGTCTGAGTTGCAATGAGTCCACTTAGTTTTACAGAAAAGTCACTCTCATGGGGTAAACAACTTCCTGGAGCATCTCCACTGGGTTGAAACATCATTTTGCAGAACAGAAAGAGACACAATCGTTTTTAGACATTTGGGAGCTAAGCAGACTTGCCTAGGATGTGTATATTCGTACACTTAGTATATAGTGTACAGTGAAAGTATCCCAGGAAGAGAGTCTGTCTCTCATTTCTCTTCTCCTTCCCTTTCTCTTCTTTTTTCTAAAAATAATCTTTAAAAATCCACAGTTATTTTTCACTGCAGCTGTCAACGCTTTCCTCTGTGCTGTTTTCCTACTTTTAATTGAATGACTAGAGTACCTTTTCCCCTAAGAGCTGACATACATTCATTATGTCTTACTGGAATTAATAATGGGGCTGTCTCTCGTATCCAGAGGAAGGAGCTCAGGAAACCCCTGTCATTTCAGTCGCTGTTGCCAAAATATTTGGCCCCGTTCAGTTTCCCTTTGACCCCCCATCCATGGCAAGCACTCCTGTTTTGATGTTGCTTCATGCTTTATTATGCATGAACATATTATCTAGCCCAGCCTTCCACTGTGTTGGAGTGCCCCTTTATCACTGATGGTTTTTCAGGGTAAGCAAAAGCTTGTGTTTTATAATGGAACATGGTCCAGAATAGAAATATTGTCCCGTGTCGTTTATTAGAAGCACATGGCGATGTGTGCTTGGAATCTGACAAAGCAGAGGTCCAGATAAAGGTCCTGCAGGATTCATTTGCCCCTTTTAGAAATGATCGGCTGTCTTAAAAGGCTTGTGTTCTGGGACTGAAGAACAGCAGCTGGCTTTGAGATCAATTCAAAAGGATTCTGCTCACTGGATTGCAGACAAGAGGCAACTGAACTGTAAGAGCAGAAGGACTGGTTCTGGGTACGAGGGATGCAGCATCCAACTCTAATCCTAACCCTAACCCAAAATGCATTTTTGAAATGCAAGTTCCTTGTCTGTAAATTAAGGATCGCTGCCTAATTTGAAGGAGTGTTGTAAAAAAAATGTTTTTCAAACTGAAAAGAACCATATTAAGGTGCTGGAGTGATTAATAGCATTTCTTTTGATGAGTAGCATTCAGCGGTCATTAGAAGGCAGTGCCGTGTACTAGAAAG
The DNA here is from genome assembly GCA_023553655.1 of Myrmecobius fasciatus. Taxonomy (NCBI): domain Eukaryota; kingdom Metazoa; phylum Chordata; class Mammalia; order Dasyuromorphia; family Myrmecobiidae; genus Myrmecobius; species Myrmecobius fasciatus. The sequence goes on from JAJPUD010004030.1 coordinate 45,375, forward strand.
CGTGTAGGACTTGGAATCAGGAGGACCTGGCTGGAATTTGGCTCTGTGATCTTGAGAAATCACTCACGTTGGATAAGAAGGACACCTACTTCTCAGATTGGTTATGATGATTACATGAGATAATACCCATGAAGCGCCTTGAAAAGTACTTATATACAGCTGAACTATTCATTTTTTTAAAATGATTTCTCTGGCAGAGGGAGCTTCCAGATGAGACATTCCCTCTATCAACACAGGCCAGCTCACATTTGGTCGGTAATTTACTGTCTCAGGGTTGTCTGGGAGGGAATGAGAGTTCTCTACTACTACTACTACTACTACTACTACTACTACTACTACTACTACT
>JAJPUD010004030.1:45730-192681 GCA_023553655.1 Myrmecobius fasciatus
ACTACTACTACTACTACTACTACTACTACTACTACTACTACTACTACCATTACCACCGCCACCACTATTACTACTACCACTACTATTACTGCTATTACTACTACTACTACCACCACTACTACTACCATAGCAAATCCAGCATTTTTCTGTATTTGGATTCAGTCTATCTTTTAAGGGAGAATATAGTCACATTATCAGCTGGGCTCTAGAAACGTCGTCCATTTATTCCCCATATTAATTGGTTGGAGGCAGCTGGTGTTCAATGGAAAGGGCACTAAGCCAGGAACCAGGATCTGAATTCAACTTCAGCCTCAACTACTTCCTAGCTGTGTGACCCCGGACAAGTCACTTAAGCTATGATTGTCTGACAACATGGGTTCATTGGATCCACTGGAGAGCAAAATGGCAAATCATTCTGGTATCTTTGCCAAGGGAACCCCAAATGGACTCTCAATGGGTCAGACCTGGCTGAAAACAACAAAACTGAATGCCTAGAAAGACTAATTCCTTCAAGTCACCCTATGGTGTAGGGATGGAATCTAGTCCAATCTCCTAATGAGAAACTGAGTCTCAGAGAAGCAAAGTGACTTGCTCCAAATCTTACAAGTTCAATGTCTGGGATTTAAATCCCCCATATTTGGAATGGCTAATTGGGACGCTAGGCAGGTGGAAGACTGTCAGGAAGGAGACTAAGGTTCAGATCCTCCTTCAGTGGTTTGGTGTCTAAATCAGCTGCTCTTTTCACTGTGCACACTACTTTCTTTTGTGTGTGTGGTTGTAATTCTGTTACGCAGTTGTCAAGTCCATTGTTGTCTTGGAAACTTCAGGTTCTTGGTGGAAGTTTATCTTAAGGATCTTTGGAAAGGCAGTGGGATTGATGAGATTCTTCAGTTTCCAACAACACAGCCTCTACTTTTACTTGTTTCTTGACTCCCTTTTGCTGTGAGAATATCTTAAAGCCTAATGGTACTGATATGGGAGAAAAGGCAAAGCTCTTAAAATTACAAAAATTGAAAAACTCTAGTTTTTGTAATTGTGGACCGCAGTTCTCTTAAATAGAATCAAAGAACAAGCCAACTTTACCCAGTTGCAGTGGGTACCATTTGATTTAACAATCAGAAATGCCCTGGTCCTTGTAGAGACAATGACAGAGATATTCAAAATGTTAGCCATACCCCAAAGACAATCAAGGGAAGTGATTTAAAAATGCAGTGCTTGCAAAAATCAGCTTTTACTCTAAAGTATGTGGCCAGATGCATAGGTCATGGGAGACAAAGGCAAAACGGGCTCTCTGCTTCTGTCGGATTTCTTGAGTCTGCATCATTAGAATGAGCCCCAGGACTACAAAGGTCCTTAGTGACCATGCAGTCCAATCCCTAGCATCTGATAGATGAGGAACCCTGGCCAAGGAAATCAGCTGATTTGCCTACCCAGGGCCATCCCCTGAGTAAGCAGGTACATGGGGAATCTCCAGGCCCTGTGCTCAACCCACCTGCCAGGTTGCCTTCTCAGGATGCAAAGAGACAAGCTGAAAGATAAAATAAAAATTCGTATTCACTTTCAAATGCATCCAAACTCCACGTATTTGGGACTGCTTGCCTAGGGAGGGTGGACTGGGAAGGGATAAGGGTAAGCATGTAGGAAGAAGCAGGATGGTTTTAGACCCCATGTCTAGTTATATGAACTTTGGAAATGACTTCTTGTCTCCAAGCTTCAGTGTCACAGAATATGGATGAGGAACACACTTGTAGTAACTTGTAGTAAGTAGATCTGACAAAGCTGTGGAGAAAGGGCACTACAAGCTTTAAAACACTATCTAAATGTTAGAGGGGTGTGTCAGTATGCATGGGGGTATACAAACATAGTTTAATATATAGTTTAATAGTTAATAATAGTTTAATAATTTAATAGCTGAACCATGGACTGTATTTTAAAAACATATAACATGGCCGGGGCCACGGGGTGGGAGGTACACTCCCTGTAATTCCTGCTAAATGTTTCAGTTGGGATTTCTGAGGTGCAGCAGGCTAAGGTTGATGGAGTAAAATACAGCAGCAACATCCTGAGCCCCCAGGTGTGGAGGGCCACTCGGTTGCCTAAGGAGGAGTGATTCAACCCAGCTTGGAAATGGAGCTGATCAGGGTGCTCATTTGCCACTGCACTTCAGCTTTAGAACTGGATGGGAAGACCCAGTCCCAAAAAGCCAAACCCCCCTCTTCCCCTCACAAAACAGTCATTTAAAGCACATTCACAACTAAAAAGGAGGCTAATAGAAGTGTTGCCTTGTAGAAGTAGCCATAATGAATGGGTAAGAATCTATGATTAGTCCTTCAATCGATGGCATATAAATGGCTACTTGGAAGAGCTTTGATGATATTTGAAAATAGTTTCTTGAGCCTGAATGAGTAGAGGGTGAATGAAATTTTTACTAATTGATTCATCACCTTTTAAAAAATAAAGCCAGTTTATTGTCTTGATTCTGAAGTAGAAATAGCATTAATCTGCTTAAATATATACATTATGGTGATTTGGAGAGAATTCAGATAAACAACATTTAAATGTGTGTGTGTGTGTGTGTGTGTGTGTATTTTCAAAAGCTATTCCATGGTTCAGAGCAAAGTGTTTTTTAGAAACATAGAGCCCTCATTTTCTGTCCTTTCCAATCTGAAACCTTATCTGTTGTCCTCTATATTTCAATCCCTTGTTCCTTTGTCTTAGTGATATTCATTATGTTGCCAAACCCCCTTCTCTGGTCTATCCTATCATGTACCTCCTACTCACATCTTGCAGTTTGGTATTGGAGGAAGTCACAGAATCACGCTTGCTGACTCTATGGCAGATTTATGATGTATAATCTCAATTGGATCTCACTACTCTCCAAATGCTCAATCAACTAAGTTTTTCTCAGACCTGATTATTCTTGACTTGTACAATAATAGATATTGTTTTTATCTGCTTTTCCTGGATCCTCTGTCCTTCTAGGGTTTCGTGATGCTGCTTTCTCCTGGCTCTCTTCTTATCTGTCCAACTGCTCTTTTTCAGTTCTCTTTGCTGAGTTTTTGTCCACATTATGGACACTAACCAAGCAAATGATTGCTTATCTATGTATCCATCCCTGATCTTGTTTCAGAACCATATTCACTTATCTTCAGTTTACCTCTTGGACATGTCCAGTTGAATGGGATGTAGACATCTCAAATTCAGCTTGTTGAAAAGAGAACCCTTTTTTCTTTTCAGCTAGACTCACCCCAACTTCCCTGTTACTGCATCACCATCCATTTACCCATTCAGAATCATCCCTGACTCTCCCTCATCCCACTTTTCCAGTCCATTGTTCCATCTTGTCAATTCTGCCTTCACAATGGCTGTCATTCTTCTCCCTCCCTCTCCTCCTCTATCTACAATCCTAATTTGATCTTCCCCACCTAATTTCTAGCCCATTACAATAGTGCCCCAAGTCCAATCCAGCCTCCAGTCTGTGGCCAAGGAGAATTCTTCAAGATAGCCATCTGATTTTATCACACATCCCCCTTTTCCCCCAGCCTCCTTCAAGGAACTCTGGTGGCTCTTTATTCTTCCCAAGATCAAACATAAAGTCCTTTCTTTGAGTGACATTTTTACAACTTGGTTCCTTTGTACTTTTCAAGCTTCTTTATACCTCATGCCCTTCTATTCATTCTATAACCCAGAAACTCTGGCTTTCTTGCAGTTGCTCAAACATGACCCCATGGCTCTTCTCCATCCCTGGAATGCTCTGTCCCCCCCCCTTATCTCTGCCTCTTAGTTTACCTTGCTTACTTCAAGGCTTAGTTCAAATCCCCTCTTCTGCAGGAAGTCTCTTCCCAAGCCCCCTCTTTATCATTCCTTTCCATGTCCTCTATCAGCATCTGGTATGGACCTAGTTATGTGAATCTCCTCTGTCCCCTCAGAATGTTATCTCCTTGGGAATAAGGACTGTTCCCCCCTTTCTTGGTATTCCCTAGACTTAACAGAATTCCTGGCACATAACAAGTGCGTACTAAATGCTGTGGGTTAACTTTCTGACTAGTCACCAAACAGTCCTTTCCCCTTCCCAGATGATTATCGCATTTCCCCAATTGTAATAACTATTAAGTTATAAGTAATAAGTTATTACAATTTTCTTCTTTTCCTCAAGCCTCTCAATTACCTCTTCTACTCCCCCTTTTTAAGAGAGGCAATGACTTCCTCCTTTCCTGGAAAATAATAGTCATTACTTCTCATCTATCTCTTTTCCCCATTCTGCATCTCAAAACTTCTTGACATACTACACATAAAGTGTTCTCACCACTATTCTGTCCTTTCCCCCTTTATTCTAATCTCTGATGAAGAGGTGACCTTTTACACCAAGCCCAGTCTGTGCATATAATCTTGATCCTGTTCCTTCCCACACTATCTGAGAGTTGGCCACCATATTGCTCCCCTGACTTCTGGCTCCTTCTCTGCCCACCACAAATATGACCAAATCTTTTAACATGCTTGTCAGATGCTCTTAGTCTCCTGAATTGGGCAGTGCTCATCCTGGAGTCAGGAACACTCATCTTTGTGAGTTCAAATCTGCCCTCAGACACTTCCTATCTGTATGATTCTGGACAAGTCCATTGAATTTGGTTCCATTACCTATAAAATGAACTAGAAAAGACAATGCACTCCAGTATCCCTGCCAAGAAAATCCCAAATGGCATCACCACTGAAAAATAACTGAACAATAAATCCCCTCAAGCTGTCATCCAATGTCTCTCCTCCCTTTCATAATTAAACTTCTAGAAAAAAAGCCATCAAGAATTGTCATTGGTTCCTCTACAACATCATGGACTTCAACTGCCTTCTCTCCATTCATAACTACCACTCAAGCTCATCCTTATCACCTCCAACTTGCACTTTTGCATTAAAATCCTAATCAGATCTCCTGTTCTTTTGTCTTTTTATTCTTTAATCCGTTGCTCACAAAATCCCCAGCTAACCATGTCTCTTCCCTTCTCCTCAGTCTCTCTCTCTCTTGCCTCTATTACAAAACATATGCTCCTCTTTTTGCCTTTAAATCAGGCTTTTCAATCTGGAATTCATGGTCTGGAACTTGGATGGAGGGGAAAAAGTACCATCTTTCTCTTTTTCTTATCTCTAACCAACATTGAGCATTTCCTTCAGTTATTTAAAAGTGGTGTAGTGAATATAGGGCTGGCTCTGGAGAGAGGAAGACCCGAGGACCCTTGCAGACCTAGCTTTATGATCCTGGGATGTATAATTCATTCCAGGAATTGATTCTAGCGAAGATCTGCTGAACTCTAACCCAACAAAATCTATCAAGAAGTCTGGCCTGCCTTTCAACGTCCTTTTCTGTAAAATGAGGGGATTGAACAAGATGATCTCTTGTGATTGAACAGCTCACCACGTCACTCGCCTGTCAATTTCCCTGACCTCTACTTTGGAAAAGCATTTTTATAGTTGTACAGAGTGCATTTATTTGTGAGATCCCGTTCACTTTTTTTCTTATTTTTATAAGCAGTGAGCTGTTCTTTCCATGTTATGCTACCAGTCAAAGACAAAAGAAGGCATGAAAGAGAGAATTTAATTTTATTCACAGCTTGGGTAGATTACAGATATTGCATAAAATGATTTTTATGGCAGCCTGAGAATTGCCACCCTTTCATAAATGGATCATCTCTTCATGTTTCAGTTATCATTTACTTGCTAAATATGAGCTGCTCTTGCCTCTGAAGCTGTTAAGTTCTTAATGAAGTTATTCCAAGTGTGCTGCTTTGTCTTATTGAAATTTTATTTACATTCATTCCCTTTTCAACTCTCAAAAAAATACTTTAGAAAGGGGAGATGGCCGACCTACCCTTCCTTCTGCAAGCCCAGGGGCAATTTTTCAATTAGAATGGACCTGTAATAAAGAATAGGTTATCCATTCTAGAAGTAAAACCTTGTAAACATTTCAGTTGAATTCAACAGTTATCTATTGTGCAACTAGCATGTCCAAGGTATACAATAATGATGATAAAATAATTATGGTAGGAAGGATAATAATACTGATTACATTTATGTAGCATTTTACTTACATAAAGCGCTTTACAAACGTCCCATTTTGGCCTGACAATAATCATGGAAAGCAGGTGCTGTTAATATTTTCATTTTACAGGTGAGGAAACAGAGACAGACAAATGAGGGAATTTTTCCTAGAAGGTATCTCAGACTGGATTTGAATTCAGGTTCTTTTTAACTCTTGAGTCCAACGTGCCATTTTTTAATGGCACGTGCCCCAATAAGTATTGTAAGGCAGGAATGGAGCCAAACAGAGGTCCACATTTAGAGAGGTTCCAAGGAGAGACTACTTCCATTTGTGAATTTGGGTCAGGCTTCCCGGAAAATGAAGCTCCAGGTTGAGAGAAGAAGTAACGGGCTTTCAGGGATGAAGGATGGCTTGCTTAAATATACAGAGGCAGGATGGCATCAGGCCTCTCTAAGCAATCTGATTTAGCTAGAATGTGGAGGAAACAAAGTAGAACCCTGCAGAAATTGGCCGGAAACGTGGATTTAGAACCAGCTAAATGCTCAGGAGTTTGTATTTTGAATGAATGACTGAAAAAATATTTATTAAATCTCTTATGTAGCTGGCACTGTGTGAGCAAGCAAACACAAGCAAACAAGGCAATTCTTATTTTCAGGAAGCTCGTGTTCTTCTGATAGATGAAAACACATATGAAAGGAGCTAGAAATGATAAGAAAACAAAGCAAGCAGCAGAGTAAGAAAATGGCCTGGAAAAGGCCTGGTGCTGGAGCCAAGGAAGGTGAAGGCTCATGTATTTATCAAAACCCAAGGGCACCGGAGGTGGAGTCTGAGTTTGTGTGGGAGCAGAATGAAGAGGAAAACAGCTAGCATGCTTTGGAAATGGCATTTCCAGTGACTGGAAGGGGGCTAAAAAGAGGGATGGGGCGGGGGAAGCTTGATGTTCAAAATAACTGAAACTGTAATATAAATTTGTAGAAGCTCATTACCAGAAGATTGGCTACCATTAGGTAATTCATTGAAAAAAAATTCAGGTGACAAATTTCTTGTAGATTAGATAATACTAATTATTGATATACTGATATCTTCTATGCATTACATATCTCTCTTTCTTTTTTTTAAATTTTATTTTTTATTACAGCTTTTTATTTTCAAAACATGCCAGGACAATTTTTAATATTCACCCTTGCATAACCTTGTGTTCCAAATTTTTTCCCTCCCTTTCTCTCACCCCTTTCCCTAGATGGCAAACTACCCAATGTATGTTAAATATGTGCAATTCTTCTATACATATTTCCACAAATATCATGCTGCTGCACACAAAAAAAACAGATTAAAAGGGGGGAAAATGAGAAAAAAAAACAAAATGCAAGCAAGCAACAACAAAAAGAGTGGAAATTCTAAGTCAGTTCCCACAGTCCTCTCTCTGGATGTAGATGGCTTTCTCCATCACAAGATGATTGGAAAGAGCCAGGTCTAACAGAATTGAGCATTGTATAATCTTGTTGTTGCCTGGTTCTGCTCATTTCACTCAGCATCAGTTCATATAATCTCTAGGCTTTTCTGAAATCATCTGGCTGAGGACAAAATAAGCAATAAAGATAGCAATCTAATGTTTGACAAACCCAAAAATCCCAGCTTTTGGGATAAGAACTCACTATTTGACAAAAACTTCTGGGAAAATTGGAAACTAGTATGGAAGAAACTAGGTATTGACCCACCTAACACTGTATGCCAAGATAAGGTTGAAATGGGTTCATGATCTAGACATAAAAAATGATATTATAAACAAATTAGAAGAACATAGGATACTTTACCTCACAGATCTATGGAGGAGGAAGGAATTTGTGACCAAAGAAGAACTAGAGATCATTACTGATCACAAAGTAGATAATATAGTCAAAATTAAGTTAAAAAAGTTTTGTACAAACAAAACTAATGCAGACGAGAGCAATAAACTGGGAAAACCTTTTTACATTCAAAGGTTCTAATAAAGGCCTCATTTCTAAAATATATAGAGAATTGACTCAAATTTATAAGAAACCAAGCCATTTTCCAATTGATAAATGGTCAAAGGATATGAACACACAATTTTCAGATGAAGAAATTGAAACTATCATATGAAAAGGTGCTCTAGATCACTGTTGATCAGAGAAATGCAAATTAAGACTACTCTGAGATTCCACTACTCACCTGTTAGATTGGCTAAGATGACAAGAAAAGATAATGACAAATGTTGAAGGGGATGTGGGAAAGCTAGGAATCTGATACATTGTTGGTGGAGCTGTGAATGGATCCAACCATTCTGGAGAGTAATTTGGAGCTATGCTCAAAAAGTTATCAAACTGTGCATACCCTTTGACCCAGCAGTGTTTCTATTGGGCCTATATCCCAAAGAGATCTTAGAGGAGGGAAAGGGCCCCACATGTGCAAGAATGTTTGTGGCAGTCCTTTCTGTAGTGGCTAGAAACTGGAAACTGAATGGATGCCCATCAATTGGAGAATGGCTGAATACATTATGGCATATGAATGTTATGGAATATTATTGTTCTATAAGAAACGATCAGCAGGACAATTTCAGAGAGGCCTGGAAAGACTTGCATAGACTGATGCTGAGTGAAATGAGCAGAATCAGGAAATCATTGTACATGGCAACAACAAGACTATATGATGATCAATTCTGATGGACATGGCTCTCTTCAACAATGAGATGTTTCAAACCAGTTCCAGTTGTTCAGTGATGAAAAAAAGCCCTATGCACCCAGGGAGAGGCCTGTGGGAATTGAGTGTAGACTACAACATAGTATTTTCACTCTTTCTGTTGATGTTTGCTTGCATTTTTTTTCTTTCTTTTTGATCTGATTTTTCTTGTGCAGCAAGATAACCGTATAAATATGCATACATATATTGAATTTAGCATATATATTTTAACATATTTAACATATATTAGACTACTTGTCATCTAGCGGAGGGAGTGGGGGGAAGGAGGGGAAAATTTGGAACAGAAGGTTTTGCAAGGGTCAATGTTGAAAAATTACCCATGTATATGTTTTATAAATAAAAAGGTTTAATAAAAATTTAAAAAAGAAATCATCCTGCTGATTGTTTCTTATAGAACAATAATATTCCATAACATTTATATACCATAACTTGTTCAGCCATTCTCCAACTGATAGGCATCCATTCAGTTTCCAGTCTCTTGCCACTACTAAAAGGGCTGCCACAAACATTTTTGCACATATGGGTCCCTCTCCCTTCTTTATGATCTCTTTGAGATACAAGCCCAGTAGAAACACTGCTGGATCAAAGAGTATTATGCATCTCTTTCTTACTTCATTTCTTTTTATTCCTTAGATATTGCCAAGTTCCAAGGTCATTATCATATAGCATCAATGGGGAAAATATTTGTTTTTAAAAGGTGAAGTTTTTTTTTTGTTATTGTTGTTTTGTTTTGTTTTGTTTTTGCATCAGGGAAGAATTTGAGATCCTCAAGCTCACTGCACAATTTCCCAAATACAATCCGAATCTTTCTCTTCCTATTCCTTCCTTTTGGACCCAACTCATTTTCCATCTGCTTTACCAGATTATTCTAGACATGGGGACTTTGTTTTGATGTAATAAACTGGCTGTCCAATTTCTTGTTTTAGCCTGAATAATAGATCCTTTCCTTCCATTAATTCTTTCTGTGTTAACACTGATGATTTTTTGGGCAATCCAGGATCATGTTAAAGAGACCTTGGAAATGTTGGACCCTGATGCAATCAGCCCAATCCCTTGCAAACAGGATCACATGAAGGCACTTATTGTCTTTGGGGAGCTCCTTCCATTTGGACTTTGCCCAGGATGTACTCCATGAATGCAGCAAAAACCTTTCGCAAACATATATACCTCGACATTTTATGGTTCACTTCCTGTTTCTAATCAGGTCATTAAACATAGTTATCTCTATGATTGTGTCTCCCACCATTCTATATAATTGTAACAGATGCTCGAGACACCCCCTTGTTGGAAGATACTTTAAAAGACTGTTTTGCTCTATGAAATCAAAGTACTTTTTTTCATGTATTTATGAACAAACTTTAAAAATAGTGGAAATTTTGTCCTCTCTGCACCTTCCAGTCAGCAGTAACACTGCTCCAGATCGTGCCTTGGGAAATCACTGGTGAAAGCTTGTATCATGGAGTAGCCTTGGGACTGTTGCATCAGGGTTCCAATTCGGAAATTTCACTGCTAACCTAAGTTAAAAGCACATCATTATGGAAACAAATCGTTTTATTACATTTTCCATCTTTTTGTTGCACTTTGACCTATGAATATTCTCAGGTTGTGTGGTCATTTGGTCTCTTGCCATACTTGAGAAACTGTTTTTACATCCACTGTTTCAATTAATTTAAAGATTTTTATTGTTGTTAATCTCTTACATCATCTTCATTTTCCAGTATGTTCCTCCCCTTACCATTTCTGTTATTTCCTCTTATTTAAAAAAGGGGGAAAAAGAAAGAGGTAGAAAAACCAGTTCTGTAAAACCAAACAATGGCTCAATCAAGTCTGTTCCATCTACCTGGTCTCCAACCTTTGGAAAGAAGGGAAGAAGGAAAAAGAAAAACAGACCAGTACAACAACTATGGCTACTCAAGCAAAATAAATTTCCAAATTGTCCCCATCTATAAAGGAGTGAGAGGAGAAAGGATAAATAAATGCTTGTTAAATGCAAATAAGTAAAAGGCGAAAAGCTCTCTTATTTCTTCTTTGGGACTAAGCTTGATCACTATAATTTCATAGTATTCAGTTTTGATTGTTTTATTGTTGTTTTTCCTCAACCATAGTATGGTCATTGTATATTGTTTCCTGGTTCATTTTGTTCAAATGGATTTTTCATTCAAAATCAACATTGTTCTTGGCTGCCATGACTCCCTGTTTGGCAACATGTACCTTCAGAAGTCAATAAAAGGTAATTTGAGGAAAGAGCAGCTGGGAGGATCAGGGGCTTTATAGAGGGGCTGACCTCTGAGCTGAGCCATGAGTATTCTGAAACTTGGAGATGAATAGGGGGCATGTTTCAGATATGGGGATGGAGAAAGCTGCCATGCAGTGAAGTGCATGAAAGGGAGTAAGATAAATAAAGCTGGAAAGGTAGATTGGGGCCAGATTTAAGAGAGTCTTGGACTTGTATTTTATCCCAGAAGTAATAGGGAGTCACAGAAAGCTTTCTAAGCAATGGGATGATGGCCAGACCTTTGGAACATGCCTTAAGAATATTATCATGGCAGTTATGGGAGGGGCACATTGGAAAAAGGGATAAATTAAAAGCAAAGGGAATAAGCATCTCTATAATACCTAGTAAGTGCTAGGCCTGTGTGAATCACTTTTATTAATGTTATTTCATTTTATTCTTACCACAACCTTGTAACCTAAGTGTGGTTCTGTTATTATCCCCCATTTTTCAGCTGAGCAAACTGAGGCAAATAGCAGTTAAGTGAGTTGCCCAGAGGCCATATTTAAACTTGGACTTCTAAGCTAGGGCTTTTCTCACTGTATCACTGTGCAGGCCATTAGAATATTTAGGCAAGAGGTGATAAAGACCCAAATTGGGAGAGTGACTTGGTGAGTAGATGGAAGAGGACCGATTTAAGAGCTTTTGTAAAAGGTCTAATGAACAGCACTTGGCAGCTAATGCAGTGACCTGTCAAAATAGGGAAGTTGGAAGGAAGGGAGAAGGGGGGAGGCAGGGCCAGTACTTGATAATTTGTAGTTTGGAAATGTCGATTTTGACATCTTCTCAGAATTTTCAGTTCAAGATGATTAGCAGTTAGTTGCAGTTGTAGAGCTAATTCAGGAGAAATAAGGGGACTTTTCTGCCTCAAACTGATCTTTCCCCTAACTTGTTTCTGCTGATGACAGGATAATACCGCCCTTCCCAGGACCTGAAGATACAGGCTCAGGAGTTGTTAGCCAGTCCTCCCACTATCCCCTCGTTTGCCAAATCTTGATTCTATTTCCCTAGTGTCCTTTCCATCTATTCTCTTTCTTCCTGCTACTCATGTAGTTCCTGGCTTGCTCCCTCTCTTTCTTCCAGGTTCAGTTCAGGTCCCATATCTTGATCTGCCTCCTCTCCCTTCACTCCCTTCAGTACCTACCCCTCCTGGAGATGGAGGCTGTATCTGTTACAATCCTGAGGCTGGATACTTTGGATATATTTTGTATTTATTTATAGCTTTTCATATTGCTTCACCCTCAGTAGAAAGAATTTGTAAACTTACAATTTGTAAATTTGTAAAATGTAGCAACTTTACTTGTGTAAAGCTGTATGGGCTTTGTCTCTGTGCCCCAGTATGCAGCAAGCACTTAATAAAAACTTAGTAAATGAATAAGGATTTGAGAATCGACAGTGAATACTTTTCATTAGTTCTTTTTGTTTCAACTTTGGGCTGATGTTTTACATCTGGGGACAATCTGGTTTAGAAATTTTAACAGTAACCTCGTTTGGGGGTTACTGTTCTACTTCGGAAGAAACTCAACTTGTCACACAAAATAGAAGAACCGTATGAATCTTGGAGGCCATCTGGTGTAATCCCTACATTTTAGATTAGGAAACAATTTAAGTAACTTGTCTAAGGTCCTACAGGGAGTCATCATCAGAGGTGGGATTTGAACCAGAGTCTTCTCACTCCGTGATAAGAGAAGGAAGGTCGGAGCTTTGGTTGGTGGGTTGGAGTAAGACGCGGATCATGTTCAGCATTACTAACTGTTGTTAATTCAGCCGACATTTATTCAGTGACGCTGAGGGCTCTCTGCTAGATCCTGGGGAAATCATAGAAAAGATGGCAATGTCTCTGAACTCCTGGAGTTTCTCATGTAGCAACAGAGTGAAAACCGCGCTACAAGGTAGAATGTCAAAGTCCAATGGTACCATTGCCCAAGAGCCGTGGGCAAGGACAGATGGCCGTTGCCTGTGCATGGAAGTCTGGGAAGAGATTGAAAGCATTAACATAATTAGCTCTGAAAATGATCCCCAGCAAGCAGATCTTTTTAACTCTCCTTAGAAAATATGTCAGGCATTAAGGTCAAGGATTATCAGCGCTCTAAAACTCCACGCACATATGCTCACTTAGAGAGGTCTCCAAGGTCCAAAGAGTTTTGAGTGTAAGGTTTACTTTACCCATATTTCCCTGGTTTCCATCACATACAATCAGAGACACAGCATGGTAGAAGGGAGAAGATGCTTTTTTTCTAGGATTATTCACTTATCAGCAGTCGGTATCCTGGAGCTCCAACAATTGAAAGAGACCAGTGTTACACTTGGGTGAGAGATATGGAGGGAGACCCAGGGAGACACTGTGTGCAACTTTATGATATCGGGATTTCTCTAGTTGCTTTTCTGGAAACCCAAGGAAGGAAAGTTAAACTCACAAAGGATTTTAAAATTGTCCATAAAAATGTCCATAAGCATATCATAATGAGCAAAACCTTTTTTTTTCTTTCTTTGATAGTTGCAGGAATATCCAAAGGTCCATGAGACCATTTTAGGGAGTCCAAAAAGTCAAAACCCTGTTAATAACAATATTTTATTTTGTAATATTTTGATATGTAAATAATAATTTAAATTTAAATATTTTTTAAATATTTTAATTTGTAACATGATAAATATTGAGAGAACCAAACAACCTGAAAGCTCTTTGGAGGAAAGAGTTCCCAATGGTTTTTCTTCACTTAAAGAGTCCTAAGACAGTCTTTATTCTTTTTTTTTTTTACACTCTTTATTCTTACTTATACCAAATTAAATGACTTCTGCAAAAAGACAAAACAGATTGTCATTGGGCTTTTTTCTTTCTTTTTCTTCCTTTTTTTCCCCTTGCTTTTTGCTGAGGCAGTTGGGGTTAAGTGACTTGCCCAGGGTCACACAGCTAGGGAATGTTAAGTGTCTCAGACCAGATTTGAACTCAGATCCTCCTGACTTTCAGGGCTGGTGCTCTATCCACTGCCCCACCTAGCTCCCCCAATTGGGCTTTTTTTTTCCTATTCTTTTTTTGTCATTAGACTTCTGGAGCCATATTTGTTCACTGTAAGTCTTGCTGCGTTTCTCTGAATCCATCATCTTTGTCATTTTTTATAGCCTAATAATATTCCATTACAATCACATCACTATTTGTCTAACCATTTCACAAGCATTGGGGGCCACTTTATCTCTTATTTTCCCCATTCCCCTCATTTTTTTTTGACTAAAAGAAAAGATTATGCTCTAGATGTTTTTGTAATATGGGTGTTTTCCCTCGATCTTAAGCCTCTAGGGGATATATGCCCAGAGGTAGGAGGTAGCTCCAAATTGCTTTCCAAAACCGTTGAAAAAAATCCACAACCCTATCAACTGTGCAGTTATGTCCCTGTTCTCCTTCAGACCTGCAAATAATCAGAATTTTCCTCTTTTGTTATCTTTGAGTTGCTCAGAGTTGTATTTGTATATCTGTTATTAGTGGCCTGGAGACCTTTCATATGGCTCCTAGTTTTGATGTTCAGCCACTTTTCTGTAAGGTCTAACTGTTTGTGAACCCATTTGGGGTTTTCTTGGCAAAGATGCTAGAATGCTTTGCTATTTCCTTCTCCAGCTCATTTTACAGATGAGGAAACTGAGGCAAATGGGATTAAGTTATTTACCCAGAACCACAGCTGAGAAGTGTCTGAGGCTGGATTTGAAATCCAGAAAATGACCCTTCCTGACTCCGGTCTAGCATTCTATCTACTGTTGCCTACTTAATAGTTTATATTTCTTCTTAAAAATGGCTACTTATCATCTATTGCAGAATCCTTGTTTGTATCAATTCCCTGTAAACTTGGGAGATCTTTGTAGGAGTTTAAAATTTATACAGAGAACTCTCCCATATTCTTTCATTATTGCAGTGTTGAATTATACACTAGAATGATCTAGGTGTGAGCTAAGAGATTGTAAGAATCAGAAAGGCAGATGTTGCCCTTGTCTAAACTTTATATCTACTCCAAGTGTTCTCTACATGGAAAGCACTTAATAAAAAAAAAAATCAATGAATCCATGAGTGGTAGTTAACATGTAGTGCATTAAAAAGGAAAAGTGAGTTGTCCTTGGAAACAGTAGAAAAAAAATGAGTTTAAAGTTTAAAGATACAGCTTTGGAGGAGAAAAATCCTATCCCTAACTTGTTTTTTGGTTTGTTTCTCCCTTTCTCTCTCAGTTTCTCTTTATGTTTCTGTCTCTGTCTCTTTCTGTCTTTGTCTTTGTCTGTCTCTGTCTTCTCTCTCTCTCCTCCCCTCTTTTTTTTTTCTATCTCCCTTTTTCTGCCTAGACTTTTACTCTTTGAATTTTGGTAGCAAAGTGTGAACCTGAGTATATCCAGATGCAACTAGGATTAATATTCTGATCATCAGATTTCTTGATTTATTTCTCTGCCATATTGAATGTTAGTTTCCCCTGTATTCTCTGTAGTTCCACTTTCCATTTGTTATTTTTATTTATTATCATGGAAGGAAGGAAGAAAAGTCCTAAGTACACAGAAATGAGAATGAAGATGAGACTGTGTGTAGGAGAAGACTTCTCTGTGACTACCCCATATAAAAACTACAAAAAAACAACTGGAGATTGTGTGTGTGTGTGTGTGTGTGTGTGTGTGTGTGTTGTCCTACTATCTTTATCAGTGCTATTTGCTATTAATTATTCAGGAGCAGAAAAAAATAGTTTTTTTTTAATTTAAAATTTTGAAACAAATTTGAAATATTGCACAGGTTTTTGGCTTCTGGAACTTCCTGTGAGTTTTAAGTTAGGTTCTATAGGTGACTTTCCATACAACCCTCTGGGAAATGGACTTCACAAATGTAGTTCACAGAGTAACATTTTTTTCCCAACCCTATCCCCTCAAAGTGAAGTTTCTTTTTCCTAAGCATTGTGGGAAATGGAGTCTATACCAATTTTCTCTATATGTATTGCCCATGAAGGGGGTCATTGCCTTGTTCTTCTACTCTTTTGAAATAGTGGGAGAGAAGACTTGACTCTTGAACCCTATGATTTCTGCTCTGTTCCTTTCCCTTTCCACACATTGCTCCAGGGCCCCTTCCTCAATTTCTGCCTCTGGGGATCTGAATGATATCTTTTCCTAAGTAGACCCCCAGGGTGTTTTTTGTTTGTTTGCTGCTTTCAAAGTCAAACTTTTTTTTTTTTTTAAAGAGAATGCAATATTTTTTTTTACCACATTGTTCCATTTGCATTTCAAAAGCAACTCTGTGGATCACAGCTCTCTGTACTGCAGGTAAGGGTTGTCTTTGCCCTGGACTGTTATTGTAGCTACACTGATGACATTCTGATTGCCAGGCTTCCCTTCCCAAGTCTTGTTGACTGGTTTTCTGAAGCGTGTGCCATTTGTTTTTTTATTTCGTGTTGTCAAAACTTCCACAGTTTTTACTTTTAATTTGCATTTAGATTGGCAGTCCCACGATGGGATTTAGGAGAGACCTGAGGCTGTCCCAACAACAAATACAATTAGAAATCGTCTGCTTTGGGGAGGATTTCTGCACATGCTGAGCATCAATTTCATGTGGATTTGTGTGAATCTCTTTCAGAGGATTGTATTTTCTTACTTTGTCCTCAGATTCAGGGAGTATGCCCTCCCATCTTTTTTCTCCAGAAGGGCAGGCTTCTAGGTTTTGAACACTTCTCAGGAAGCTGAGATCATCTGTTTTTAGATATCACAAGCTTCTTCCAGGATGGGAATTGTGATGATGCCATGGGGTGGGCCCATGAAGTAGCAAGTGATGTTATTTTATTTTATATAACATATATATTATACTATATTACATGTACATATTGTATACATAGTATGTGTGATGTAACACATTTGATAATTATGAACAGTGATATCCTTCTTAATTCCTTCATGGTCAGTTGAGTGTAGATATAGGATAAAGTCATCATCTCTGTTTCCTACAGCATTTAACTTAAGGAAATGGCTCACTGGAGAAGGTGAGGGCAGAAGAGGACTTCTCTGGACCACATTTAGTATACTACTATATGGGAGACTATACAGTAATGATCTCACTCAGTGCATTTATTAAACACCTACTGTATACGAGGACTGCTTTGTAAATTTATTTCTTTTGATCCTCGTAATTAGATACAATTATTATCTCCACTTTGTAATTGGAAAAAAAAAAAAAAACTGAGCCAGACAGTTGGTGACTTTCTCAGGGTCATAGTGCTAAATAGTCTGAGGTCAAGTGTAGATTCATGTCTTTCTGAATCTTTCTGTGCCATTACACTTTGAACCTCCAAGCCTTACCATGTCCAAGCCCACCTCCATGTCTTCTAGTCCATTGACACCATTCTGAACCTTCTTGTGTTATCCAAAAATCTCTGGGCCTTTCTATCTGTTCTGCTCCCCAAACTGGAGTACGAGCTCTCTGAAGGCAGGGCTTGTGTTCTTTTTTCCCCTTTGTAGCTAGCATTTAGCATCATGCTTAGCACAGAGCAAGCTCTTGCTAAACACTTTTGCATTTATTCATTATATGTGTGCATATACTATACATATGTACACACACATATGTGCAATCATAAGATTTTTGCTTATTTCTTGGGTTTGCTTAGACATTCTTAAACCCTTCCCTATAACTTTGCAGCCCTCCCCAAGACTTGATGGCCCGGAAGGTTTGTAGATACTTCATTAGATAGCAGATAATGTCAAAAGCTTGGATTCTCCTGAACTCCCATATTGAAAACCACATTAAAATATGATATATTTATACCTACAATACTGAACCACTTTCCTCTTCTCATTAAGACTGAAGATAACTGAAAGTAGGATTGTTGAGGTCTATCAAGAGGGGGCCATCCTGACCTTGGGATCTAATTGGATCTAGGTCTATGATTAAAGATCTCAGATGAGTATTCTGGGTCCTACCAGAAAGAATGATAGTCAGCCTTTGCATAATGGGTTTTTAGAATACATTTCCAAAATTTCAACACAAATTCTGTAATTCACCTGAGAATCGTTCCCTTGGAAGACTTTCTTTGGTGACATAAAACTAAGGGACTGGGAATTGGGTTGGGATGGCTACAGAGAGAGATCAATTGGGTAATTCCTTAGTGACTTAATGACATATTAAAGAGAGAAGAGGAAGAGAAGTCAAGGAGAAAGTACCGCAAGATGACATAATCTTATGACTCTTGATGCAAGATCTTGGGGCTTTTTTCAATTGCATACAAGGCATTTGTTTCTGCAATAATGAAGGGATGGGTGAGTGGAAGCCCCACATGCTGGAGTCAGGACTTCCTATTTCCAAGTCAAGTGTTAAGTCAATGAATAACATTTATTAAGCATCTACTAGATGGACCTTCAGGGTCTGGCACAATATTATATATTTTAGAAGAAAAACTATTAAACATTAAAAGAACATAACCAAGGTTGGGAGCGTGATAAGGTAATCTTTAGGGATCTGGAAAAATCATTCCCCATTAGTGACAGATATATAAGGGAGTCTGAACTCTGACTTGCTTCACGTGATCCTATTTAACACCATATACCACATCAAAGCTTTTCAAGGTTTGCATAAAAAAGAAAGAAAAAGAAAAAAGAGGAGGGAGCTTGAATGAATGAGCCTTTGAAACAAATTAAAGATGCAAAAGAGTAGGGTCTGTTATGCTTGAGTTTGGGGGCTAAGATTGGACAGTTAAGTAAAATTCTGATAGCTAATACACTTTTCCTGGAAGCAATCCTATCTCCTGCACACTGGGAGATAAAGATGCTCAATGTCCCAAAACAACCTAAAAGCAAATCAAAAAGCACATTTGCCCTTTATAGGTGGGAAAATATTTTGTGGAAAGTCTAATAAATACAAGTTTATATCTTTTTCACCTTACACGAAAAGTTCATTTTTTCTAGTGCTTTGCACAGTGTATGGCACATAGTAGATATTTAATAAATGTCTAGATTGACTGACTGACTGAAAACAGATTATCATATTCTAGAAAGATTATCCAGAGGATAAGTATCTGACTCACAGACCTGTTGGGTAAGAGAATTACATCTAGCAATTTGCAGACCTTACAAGCCCTGTGGAAGGGCAGCTTATTTTATAACTATTAGCCATAAAGTGCTATGTAATTATTGACTGTTATCTGTCATTATCTACATGCCCTTAAAAATAAAAATGAAATAAAAATCTCTGGGATGGCAATTTCGGAATACAGACATCAGTTATTATAAAATCTTTACTGACCTTTCCACTGATATTTATCATTGTTCTGATGGTTCTTTGTGTCTCTTTTTTATTTCTAGACATCATCAGAAAGACTGTACAAGGAAAGTTTGAATATCAAAGAGATTATCAGAAGGTAATAGTCTTTTCAGTCTCTGCGTGTCATTTGTGTTTTTTTTTTCAAAGTTGGAATGTGCTTTGTCTCACTTGAAATCAGAGCTAACCACGTAAATGACTCATACTGATTTACGTCTGGTGCCCACTTCGATTTAACCTGTTTGTGGGAAAGTTGAGTTTATGGCCTTTCGGGATACTAGTCAAAGCTCCATTACTGGAATATGTTACATTTTCCAAACTAATAAAATATTTTAAAAGCAGGACCTGAAAGCAAAACTTTGTTCAGAGTGGATTCATTTCAGATCGAAATTCCCTAGGTATTGATTCGACGGCACTTAGCAAGGCATAAGCCCATTCTGGGTAAGATGAAGCCTCATAATGATACTTCTGATCTTTAATCTTCAGTTGACTTAGTGTCCGTTGGGCTTGGGAGAGTGGGATTAGGGGTGAGGGGTGCCCAGAGTTTATGTATCCTGGGTGGTAAGGTCCCCAACCAGCCATCGTGTCCTATTTATGGGTTCTTTTTTCTTTTTATGTGATTTTAAATACCAACATGATTTCTGAATAATGTCACCTGAAAAAGGAAATTGCTCGGTAGCTGAGCTGGTACTTAGTGAAAGTCAGCAAGGTGCTTTTAAAAATGGAGTCACTGATTTATTTAAATGACGGCTGTGTCCCAGGAGTGCAGAAATTCTAAAGGGACAATCCTTGGGGCCACCAAATGAGGCCCCCTGTTACTGGACAGTGATACTCAGGAAAACACACACTCAGAAACTCCTGGGAAAAGGTCAGAGGATGCCTGTGTTAAGGAAAAGGAGATTGCAGAAGAGATAAAGCCAGTTCTCCCCAGAGCTTTAAACCCCTTCTGGACAGTAAAGCGTCATCATGGACGTCATACTTAGGGAGGTATGTTTGCCATTTTGAGGCCCCTGGTTTTGTTTATATATCTAACAAATGTGCATCTGTACGACCCATCCCCTCACCCTGGGAAGAGAAAGATACTTAACTGTGTTTTCCCTTAAAGAATGAATTGGTCTAGCCGTGTCAGCCTGCAATAAATAGTATGGCTACACGCAAGACTGGACGGAAGATGGGAGAACAGGCGTTTTTACCATTTGGCAGGCTGCTGAAGCCTCTGGACCACTTTCTCAGAATAATATTTTGAATGCTAAAGTAAATAAGATATTGAAATACTGTAATCAAGATATTTTAAAAGCAAATGTAAGGCTCCACGTTAAGAACCCCAGTCTAGGAGACGGTTCTAAACTATAGAAATGGCCCTGATAGGCCTTGGGGGCAAGATGCTAGATTTTAAGAAGAGACTCCTAAGCTAGAAGGATGTGATATATTGGTTGGGTGGTAGAGCTGGGGCTCTGATGGTCTTCAAGGAGACCCAGGACCTGACTCCTTCCAAGTCCACCCCCTAATTGGATCAGCAATGACAATAAGGCTGAGTATATTAGAGGCAAAGGACCTGAGCTTGAGAAAAAGGATTGAATTCAGTCATTTACCATCAAACTCCATAGAATGACTGAAGACTCTAATGTCGATCCTTGGGAGAATGTCTGCTGGCATTATGAGCTCTACTCAAGTGTGGTCTGGTGTAAAGAGGGCCAGATTTGGAATCAGGAATCAGGGGGGGGTTGACCCCCCACAGCAAGTTATCTCCCTTCCTAAGTTGTATAATGAGATTGGAGGAGAACTGTGTGGCTCTTTGAATTTCTGGAACTTGTGACAAAACATTAGGATGGGGTCGGGGTCGGGTGCTGTGGTTTCTTGTTTAGAAGGAGGTTTCCCAGGAGAAAAACATTCCCTCTACTAATGCAGACAGTCCCCTTCTCTCTGATGTATAGTTTCTGAGATTAAGAGGTTAAATACTGGCTCAGTATCAAAGCCAGAATGTGTCAGAGGTAGGATGTGAATCCGGGGTTTCCTGGCTTTGAGACTCACTCTCCATCCACTACGCCATGATGGTGTTCATGATTTAACATACATTCATGTCTCCCTAATGCATATATATCTCTATATATGTATATATATATATAGTATATAGTATGTACACACATATACACATGTGTATATACATTATATATTACACATATATAATATATATTATATACACATTATATATTATATACACATATATAATATATATTATATATACATTATATATACATATATAATATACATATTATATATATACATATATATAATATTACTGATACTTAAAAAAACACTGCTACTTCCAAATAGCCCTCCCCCCACACCCTTATCATACCAGAAAGTAGCTTGAAGAAAATAAACTGACACATTTTCTGTTCTTTTAACCTGAGGCCTTTCAGCAATAGGAGGTGCGTATGTGTCATTAGCAGTCATCTGAAATCAAGATTAATTATTATATCTGAAACCACATTAATTAATGCACGACCCTTATGGCTTATGTTTACTTTTAAATAAGTTTTCTTTCTGCCTTGGGTTACGTGGGTAAGTGTTTTTTGAGAGCCATCTTCCATCTTTTCCTGTTTGTCTCTGCTATAACTGCAGAGCCAATTAGTAAATAAAAACTTCTTTCCCCTCCATTTCCAGCCCCTATCCCACCTGGGGTCACTTGAGTTTTTGCCACCTTTATTATACTGTTCCTGTCCAAAATAATCTCATCTAATTGGGTTTATGGATCCAGGAGGGTTTGTTGTCATAGAAGGAGATTGATTCTGTATTCATACTTAAGAAATTCTAAGGATCCTTGGAAGCCATTAGAGGCTTTAAGAAAGTCACACTTTTAGGAGATAAGAGTGACAATGTACCTTTGGCCACAAAAGGGCCAGCTAGGAAACTGCCCTTTAATAAGATATTTTAGTGCTAAAGATGGGCAGAGTCATATAGTGAATAGATATATAGGTCCGAGCCTCCTCTGACACTTGCTGGCAGTGGGATCCTGAGCAGTTATTTAGCCCTTCACAATCACAGTAGCTCTTTAAGATTCTCAATTGGGGCAGAATTGCAGATCTGTATTAGCAGGACAGCCTGAAGTTAGCGTTACAAACTACTCCAGTAGCTCTGCCAAGAAAACCCCAAATGGGGTCAGGAAAAGTCGGACATGACTAAAACTACTGAATTATTAGAAGTTTTCTTCTTGGAGTATCCCCTGAAGCACTTAAGTAATAGGTCTCTACCTCTAAAAATAGTATGACTATAAAATGGACTGATTTTTAAAAGAGATGGACAAAATTAAGTTCCACCAACCTTTGGAGGCTTGATATTTATTCCAGAGTTGTCCAGCAGATTGGATTAGATCAGATCAAATAAAGCACTTGTTGAACATTCACTAAGTACCATACACTGTCCTAAATTGGAAATAAAACAAAAAATAAACTTGAATTTCTTACCCTCAAATGGGGTAAGGCAACAAATACATAAAAGGCAGGTGGAAAGTTGAGATCGAGAGGGTGACCTGAGCAGGGCTAGATGGAGAAGTAGCTGGGATTTTGAGGTCTGAGCCCCTGTTTAGAAGAAAGCATGATCATTGTACAGATACTTTCTCAAACCTACCAGTCAGAGAAGGAAGCCTTAAGATTGGAGGCTGGGAGAGGCTTTACCTTCAATGCTGTTATCCATGCAGCTTGAACACTCCTCTTATGATCGGATTGGATTTTATTTCCCTTTGAGCCATTTCAAAAGAAGCAGCAAATTTTGCCACCACAGAGGCTATTCAAAAGTTCCCATCTCAGGGTCCAAAAGATCTCCCAGCTAGGAAGTCGGCAAACTTTTCTGCCAGGGCAGTCCATGCCTATGGAAGAAGTGTATCGGGCAATGGGGTGACAGCTGGGATAGAGCCTGGAGTCTGGAAGGGATGAGTCCAAAACCAGACTAAGAGGCTTCCTAGTTGTGTGATCCTGGGCAAGTCACCTACCCCTATTTACCTTAGTTTCCCCATCTGTAAAATGATCTGGAGAAGGAAATGGCAAATCATTCCAAGATCTCTGCCAAGAAAAGCCCAAATGGGGTCAGGAAGAATCAGGCATGGCAACAGCTCTTATAGCAGGGTCAGCACTCACTTGACTGTAGAAGTTCTGATTTTTGATTTTTTTCTTTCTTCAAATTCAGCACCATTACCTTCTATTCACATCCTGGATATGCTATAATAATGAAATGTATCCTCTTTGGATTTTGTTGGCCAAACCTCAGATAAATGTCCTTTGGCCTGTATGACTGAATTATGAGTGAATCCAAAGGGAATCTGTTGATTTTTCTTTTCATTCTGTTGATCATTTTCATTGGAAATCTTGAATTGCCTTATGGTTAATTCCACATTCATCATGAGTATAAGAGCTTTCCCTTTTATAGTCTATTTCCACTGATCATCTGTTCACTTTATTTTTTTCCTGGACCCATGTTTAATATTTAAATTTTCCTTGTTTATTTAATCATTGTTATTTTTTCTTTCCTGAAGTTTCTTCTTGGACCAGGTCCCGTCTTATTTTAATTTCTTGCCAATGCCTTTAATTAGGCTTTTTTGTTTTACTTTGATACTTATGATTCTTTAATATTCATGAAGATTATAATTGGGTTTGTAATGATTGGTTACCCGTATCTGAATAAGGTAAGTCAACTTCATTGTTCTTTGTCAGGTCAGGATGATCCATACCAGTCCTTGACATCCTCCTTGCCTTGCCCTGAGAACAACAGATTCAGGGGATCCATAAAGGACAGAGAACGTGACTCTCTTTGGTACATTCAGACATACCTTAAGTACCTTAAGAAATGTTTATTAAGTGCAGATTGGCAGACATTTGGAGTTTCTAGCCCCCTAGCAATTATTGAGTGCCTATTGTGTACCTGCCCCAATATTTCTTTTAGTGCTGTGGATGAATCAAAAAAATTAAAAGTTATAATTCCCAGGTTCAAGGAATGGTGTCCATAAACCCTGAAGAAGAAGAAGCCCCAAATCAGATTGCTGCTTCTGGGTTTCTATTGTTCCTTTATATGACATAACCAGTTCACCTTTGAAAACAAAGAAACAAAAATAAAAAAATCTCCCAAGAAGTTGTTTGACTCAATTGAGGAAAACATCTTGTTTTGCTAAGATTTAGCTATTGTTTGCAAATGCTATTTTTGAAATTTTAGACTTTTTTTGAAAGCTTATAGGTGGTCAGAGTAGACTGTGTGATACCTGGAAACTGGACCTGTCAGGTCCACAGAATGTACACAGAAGGCCTGGGGCCTTGGGGCTTGTGCTGCCATTGCAGGAGATATGACAGGTTCATCACTTGATTTGTTGGTTTTTTGACATTCCCATAATTCCATGTTCCCATGTTCATCCTGTTATTAAATGAGAATATCCCAGGAGTTTAGATGTGTTAAACAAGTTTCATATCTATTGCAAACACTGCTCTTTCCAGTCTATCAGGCCTGAAGTCTGAGGAAGTCATAGTCAGAATATTCTGTTTTCCCTTCACCTAATGTTTTAGGGTTCTTTGTTACCATTATTACCATGTTGGAGTAACAACAGAATTATAAATTTTAGCATATCTACTTTTTATCTCTTTTTCTGTCCCCTAAAACCACTGCCCCCCAGAATCTCAGCACCCCACCCCTCGCCATATCATCTCCTATTTTTTCACAGCAATAGAAAATTGAGTGGGTAAATGACATTGCTGCCTTCTAACTAAGATGGAGATGATCCTAGACTCTCATAGGTTCTACCAGAGTGAAAGCTCAGAGCAGTCCCACCAGCCTGGAGAAGTCTGGATTTCAAACCTGGTGACAGATTGATTGGATTTATTGACAAAGAATAAGCCCAGCTAAAGCTCAGAGGCACATGTCCCCAGGTCCCTTCCAGGGTGATGAATTTGGGGGTTACGGCAGCTCTCAGAGAACATCTCCTGTGCCTCAGAGGGCTCCCCATCTGAACTACTCATGGTCAGAGCTGCTTGAAGTGCTACTGAAGAATGAGATAGGGGAGCTTTAGTTGGTTCTTGGTGTGCCAGACATATGGCACTCCCTCTCCCATTTTCTTGCTTTTCAGCAGCTGTCCCCATCCCTGGAATGCTCTTCCTCTTCATCCCTGCTTCCTGGCTTCTTTAAGCCTCCACGTAGTTCTAGCTTCTTCAAAGGGCCTTTCCTCATCACCCCCCTGATAATTCCTTCCCTTTGGGAACACTTCCCATTTATGTTGTATTTCTTGTACGTTCATAGCTTTTTCGTGTTCTTTCCTCATTAGAAAATTAGCTCCTTGAGATCAGAGATCGTATGTTTTTCTTTCTTTGTGTCTCACCCCTTAGCACAATACCTGGCACATGGTAAGTGTTTAATGAATCTTTGCTGGTGATGATAAAAGCTGTGTACCCCTCAGGATTCTACAGATAGGTTTCAGAGGCTTCCATGAATTTGGATGTGAAAAAAAAATAGACCTTTATTTCTATATAGTTGGTTTTCAGCCTAATCTTATGTATTATTTGCATTTTTGACTCCCAGTTTAGGTACACAACAGAAAAAAAAAGACTAAGAAATCTAAATTTGGAGTCTGCAGTAACTATACCTAAACAGTGTATCTATCCTGTGACCAAAAAAAAATCATTTACTGAGAGCATTTAGGGAAATTAAAACCTAAAACCAAAGAAGTTCTCATACTTTGTAATTCATTACTGTGATCTCTCTTTCTTCTGCTTATTTTGCATCTTATTTCATATTTTTAACATGATTTTATGAGTTACCGGAGCCAATAAAATTCCTTAGCTGGTAGCCAATTTTCTGTTTCTGAACTTTGTGACGCTGGTTTTGTATAAACTTTCCATGTTAGGCCCTTGGTGGAGGTCCATCTGCTTGGGAGAGTTCAGAACGTAAAACTCCATCCAATGACGAAGAATTGAGAGAACAAGCCATTGTGTTTTTCTGCATCCCTCACTTTTATGTCTATTGTTGATCCCTTCTCTTCAAGATAACTTAGTTTTAGTTAGACATTAACTATTCCCATGATTTTTCAATTGTGTATTTTGTTTGTTTTGTTTCTTGCTGCACGCTTCATCTGCTTTGACTTCCACAGCCAGAATTTATAGTGTTGACACTGAAGGTAATTGACCCTCTCACTATTATTCTATGGCTATTATGTTGTACTTTGACAAAAAGCAGCAGAGCGATTTTTTGCTAAGATGTCCTGATGTAGTCTTTGTTGTGATGGTTTCAATGAAATATACATGGATTCTAATTTACCTTGATATCTTCTCTAATGTTTAAACCATGACTTTCTTTTCATTTTAAGCTTTTGTCAATTCTTGTACATGTGTATGTATGGATACATGCATTTTACATGTGAATTTTGGTCATACATACAATATTAGAAATAAACTATTCCCTCTAAAGTTCATTTTTTCAGTATATTAAGAAATATCACTAGTCTTAACAGTCACTGGAATAGAATTAAAAAAGTGTGTGTGTGTCTATGTGTGTCCACACATACACACATTCACACACAAAAACATATGACTGTTAGCCTCCAAGGTTTTAGTAAGAGACATTAGATGGAAAAAGTAACATAAAATATTATATATACCTGTGTTTGTCTTCTGTTTGGGCTCAACGGCTACTGGGATATAAAGAATTTCAAAAAATTTATGAAGAGAACTAGAAAATTTGATATATGTGAGTAAAAAAATATATACCATTAAGGCAAGAACTCAGTGTGTATGTGGCCGGATTTCTGACAGTGTGGTAGCTCTAGAAGTGAAGTTACAAAAGTTGTGCTGCTTTAAATTTAAAGGGTATTCCAAAAAAGCTCATATTGTTTAAAGTTGGCTCCAGATGAACGGCAGGTCAAGGGTGGTTCTTGGGCAGTCCATATAGTCTGGGGAATTTTTAACCTTTTCAGCATGAGAGAAGGCAGCTTCAAGTATTCCATTCTCTCTGACTCAGTATCGTTTAGAATTTTCTTTCAAATTGCCAATGGATGCCCTTAATCAGAAAAAGAACAAAAAACGCACAGAAAAATCCCCTTTGTTTTTCCTTGCCCTGCTGCAGAAAATATTGTTACATTGAGTTGTCTAGCAAATGTAAACTACAAATTTCCTAGTTTTTCTTATTATGCAAATGGATTGCTTTGAGCCAATAAGTAATTTTCTGCATGGACTCCAAGAATAAGATGAATTTTCTGAATTAGACACTTTTTTCATGCTATATTTTTGCTATCCTGCCCTCTGGGTTTAAGGTAAGATGAGTCTGCACTCAGGGAAGAGATTATTGGGTCAACTAATTATATGCCAAAATCATCTCGGCTCTTAGGAAAGTAATAATAAATACATGAGCCGCCATGTTGGGTCATGTCTCTACTCTCTGGGATATTTTGTCAGCAGAAACCCTGAGAAATGTACTATGGAGGAAGGGAAAAAAGGGATGAGTATATTCCATGTTGTTAGAAAAGATGAGATCTTTTCTTGTTTTTTTTTAATTAAACTTAAAAAATTATTTTTCATTCCAAATTCTCTCTCTTCCCAATCTATTGAAAAGACAAGCGATATTGTGTTCATTATATGAGCGAAATCATGCAAAATATATTTCCGGAATAGCAATGCTGCAAAAAGGAAGAAAAATAAAGTGAAAGAGTATTTTTCAATTTGCACTTAGAGTTCATCAGTTTTCTCAGTGAGTTCTGTTCTAACCTGTCTCATCATTTGGGGATTTATCATTTTAAAATTCTACAATCCCTGTTTTGAATCCATTTGTACCATCCCTTGGTTTTATCCATTCTGTAAGTCTGCTACCCATTGTGGGAAGCAGTATTTCCCTTTCCCTGCGTTAACCTAAGCATCTTGGGCAGTCTCAGAAACAAGACCACCCCTGTCCTAATTTGCTCAAGTCA
Organism: Myrmecobius fasciatus; assembly: GCA_023553655.1. Classification (NCBI taxonomy): domain Eukaryota; kingdom Metazoa; phylum Chordata; class Mammalia; order Dasyuromorphia; family Myrmecobiidae; genus Myrmecobius; species Myrmecobius fasciatus. The sequence continues at coordinate 73,938 of JAJPUD010004030.1, forward strand.
AAGCATTGATGGCTTTGGATCTTGGAGCTGTACATTATGGTCTCTATAAATTCAAAGGGAGGGGCAGCCACTCAGGAAAGTCCCATCCTCCTTTGTCCCCTTTGCCATCTTCAGGATAACTCCTTTTTCTGTTCTCTCGTGGGTTTGAAAAAAGAGACCCACACGTGGGATGGTGCAATGGGGGTCTGGGCAATGAGATGTGTGGGACTTGCCCTAGCTAACGCCTCCTGTTCCTTCTGTGTGACTGCCAGGTGGTCCACTATGAGCTCGGCTTTATCATCCTGGCCGGCCTGGGATTGCTGTTTGTCGTGCTGCTGCCCCTCGTGGGGCTGTGCTTCTGCATGTGCCGTTGCTGCAACAACTGTGGAGGGGAGATGCACCAGCGACAGAAGAAGAACGGGGACTGTCGCCGGCGCGGCTTCGCCACTTCGCTCCTGGTGATTTCTCTGATAATGAGGCAAGTAAGGGAAGGGGCGCCTCCTCCTCCTCCTCCTCCTCCTCCTCCTCCTCCTCCTCCTCCTCCTCCTCCTCCTCTCCTATGCTTCTGGCCGCTTTGGAAGCTGAAATGTGCTTGGAGGTCAGTCTTTTCCCAGAGAAACAAGGGCGAGAACACCGGTCTCAGAGTGAGCAGGGACCTGAGTTCAAATCCTCCCTCTGACGCTCTCTTGGTGTGCACTTGTGTCCTTTAAATCATCTTGACCTGTTTGCTCCTGTGCAAAATGGGATCGTTCTGCCTCTGGGACTTAGTCTTCTAGGAAGGAGTCTGTGAGAAACCCATGAGATCAAATATTCAAAATGCTTTGCCCATCTTCAGTCCCATGTCATCGGCCATTTCATTGCGCCTTTCAGCTTTGGGCAATCAACAAATCTCGGCATTGAGAGAGATCTTAGAAATGATCTAAGTCCAGTCTCCTGCCTCTTGGAAAATAAATATCTTGGAAAAGTGACCATCTCTTCTCTGACTAAATAGTGGAAGCAATGGGGAACTCCCTAACTTAAGATGCACTCCATTTCCTTTGGGCATGAACTCTTTCCTAGAATTGGTTTTGGAATTATCGTAAACGTCCTTCTTGCAGGGAGCCAAAATCTTCTGCTTACTAATATCCATCCATTGGTCCTGCCTGAGTAAATTTAATGACAATGATCTTAAGGAGAACTGAATTTGTTTGATGGCACATAGCTAGAAATAGTTACCCACACATATAATAATGATGCTTTTGATTTAAAGCAAAACAAAACAAAATGAGTGTTGGATAGGGCTGTGACATGGAAAATCTTGAAGGAATCCATGCTGACTCACTGATTTATGGAACAGAAATAGATCAAAGGGTCTACTACTATTGTTTTCATTAGATTTTCTCTCTATGGTGTGCTCAAAAAGAAACTTGCTCTTTTAGGCTAGTTTCTAAATAAATGAATGTATTGCATAGAATACCCCCACAGCTTCAGATTCAGGTTTTGATAACTCCTAATTCACTTGATTTATTATTTTTAAATACTGCATTTGTTTCATCTTAATAAACCTATTGTTTTCTAACTGCTAATATGCAGGCTCAGCTTCAGGATATCAGATTGGACCTACATGTAAGATCAGCAAACTAAACTAGAAGGGCCCCTCCTCTCCTTTATAGAGTGATGTGTATATACATTTTATATGAAATAAAGCATAAACATCATATATAATAGTATTTGTGCCATTTCTGTCTTTATCTCATCTCCCTCCATTCTTTTCTCTATATCCATTTATCTAATATATATATATATATATATATATATATATATATATATATATACACCCACCTATCTTTCTGTCTGTCCATCCATCTATCCATCTATATATCTATCTGGTAAGAGCCACATGAGCAAAAATAACAGGCTGTGTCTATACTTAGGATCATCAGGTTTATAGCTGGAAAGACCCTCGGTTCCTTCATCAAGGGGCTTCTTTAAAACAAATCAAAGTTAGTTTTGTTGTGTAATATGGTAAAAGCCTATGGGCCAAGTTTATTAAGTTCCTTGGGAGGGGTCATCAATGCAATTTTATTAGAAAGTTCTTAGTTGTCTACCATGTTTGTACTGAGCTCTCTGCTAGACCAACTCAGAGTTATGCCTTCTGGTATGGATGTATACTAGTATTATTTTCAAATAGCAAACATTTATTAAGCATCTACTGTATATTAGATGCTAGAGATACAAGTATAAAGAATGAAACAATCCCTACGTCCAAGGAGCTCACCTTCCAATGAAGGTACATGTACACATACAAATACAGATAGCATAGATATGGAGTGAGGAATACAAATAGGTACTAAGTAGTCATTTACAAGTTAGCGTGGGAGGGAATGCACTAGGATTTATATGGAAGACTTCATACAGAAGATGGTTTTTGAACTACATCTTAAGGAATAGAGAAAGTCTGAGTTGGGACGTAAGGAGAGAATAATCAGTTCCATGCTACTTAGATGAAGATGGAGTATCATGTATTGGAGTGAAGATGAGGTGTCATGTGGGAATAAAAGAGTAAAAGAGCTCAAAGAGTATAAGAGGGAGAGTTGTGTCTAATATGGACACACAAAAAAACTTGTGGGTGATAATGTAATGGAGAGAATGACCATCTGTGTGTATTGAGTTTGAGTGATGGCCCAAGTTAAGAGAGGTGAAGAAGTTGGTGAAATGGGAAGTTTTTCAAAGTATCTGAGGGGGGGTCTCAATCAGTATGTGCATGGAATCCCCAAATATGAGGGCTGGAAAGAAAGAACATGAGAGACATTAAACTCAAACAAGAAAAAAGTGAGGGGAGGGTTTTAGTAATCCCCTTAAGGAACAAAGAATGCACCTGGTCCTGATTCCAGCTCAGTGTATTGGAGCAGAGCACATCTGGCACTCGAGAGGGTGGTCAGGGACACAGAGTCTTCTGGAAGGCTCATTCAGATTTTCATGATTAGAAGGAGATGGAAGGAGTGTGCTCAATCACAGAGATTCAGAGAGAAGGAAGATAGTTAATGTTTGCTAGCCATGGAACCACAGATAATAAAGTATGCTTCTGGGTCCCTGCTCAGATGTTGCTTGCATTTTCTCTCTCTTTAAAGGGGTTATGGTCTTGGATTGGTCATTGTGGTCAAATGGTGAGAAGCCTTGTCAATGGCCCTTCTTGATTGCAGAGTGCTGAATTCTAATTAATTTGCACATCTTCTTCATCAGGAAAGGCAGCTGAGCCTTGCTGATTTTTTCTTTGGGAGTGCTGGTGATGGAAGGGCATAGGGTACAATAAGTTACCAGTTCTAAGGAGTGGGGGTTCCACATATTTTGGTGGGGAGGCTTTGAGTCAGATGGCAAAACTTGGGTCAGTCTAGCACTTTAGTGGCAATTGTGTGGGGGTGAAGAAGAAGCAAGAGCCTTACATATGGTAGGAGGGTGGTTCAGAAAAGCATTGGCAAGACCTATATGAACTGATGCAAAGTGAAATGGGAAGAACTGGGGGATCATTATTGACAGTAACAATAATATGGTAATAATAATCTATTATGAAAGCCTTGGCTATTCTGCTCAATATAGTGACCCAAGACAATTTTTAAAGATTCATGATGAAAAAATTAATTTCCCTTCCAGAGAGAGAACTGATGAACTCTGAGTATAAACTGGAGAATACTTTTCTCATGTTCTTTCTTTTTCTTTTTTTAAAATAATGACTAATATGAAAATAGGTTTTGCATGATTTACAGGTATAATTGATATATTGTTTGCTTTCTTGGTGAGTAGAGTTGTGGGTGTAAGGGAGGGAGATAATTTGGAATTTAAATTTTTTAAAAAATGTTTAAAATAAATTATAAATGTAAAAAAAACCCTAAAGTTACAGATTGCTGATTATGGGAAATCCGTTCTGGGCAAAAATAGATATATTATTAAATATCAGCTTTATAAATATATGTAAAGCTATATAATTGGTTTTTATCATGCAAAATTAGAATCCTGATTATTAATTCTGTTATCTTCTGTTGCAGCAGGAAAGGACTCAGTTGTATTTTGTGCTTGCTGTCTCTTGGTGAAATTTGGCATCAGGACAGCATAAAAGCATATAGTGTAGCATCATGTCTGAATTCCCCTCACACTTTGATGCTTAAGGCAGTCTGGGATAGAGTCAGTGTTACCACCAGATGCCTGGCTGTCACTTCTCCCTCTTAAATGTCCTTAGGAATGAACAGCTCCTGCAGCTGTGGGAGATCTACCACCTCCCTAGCTACAAGAGAAAAAAATGTCAATTAAGGCCAGAATATTTGTCATCCCCAGCAAGGAGCCCTGAGCATTTCCTGTAAGTCATGAAATCCAACTTCATTTGCAGACATATGGTATAGTGTTGCTGATTCTGTAGACATGTCCTTACTAATCAGCCCTAACTGAGAAAAAATGTCATTCTGAAAAACCTAGAAATAGTTTGGTTTTCCCAAAACCTTTTTAAAAATTTTGCTTTAGATAAACAACAGCCGCCTGTCTCATTCCTGTTTGAGATACTCGAGATAATTTTCAGAGCATGTTTTCCCTGGTGTCTCTATAGTTAGACGTATATCTACATCTAAATACATGGATAAAATAATGACCTATTTATTTGCAAAAGGGCTGTTTCTATTTCCTATTTGGGGTTTTTCTTCTTCTGGAATTCAAACCCATAGTGCCTGCATCTCCTAGAGAATCTTTCTTAAGTGGCTCAATTATTTCCATCTTATTTAAAATGTCAAAATATATAAAATTTACAAATTTTTCAAAGAAATATGGCTGACTTCCATTCATGCAAATAATGAAGGCTAAATTTATCTTGCTTTTTCTCTTTTGCTCATGAGAAATCATTAGCATCAAGCATTCAGAGGACTTTTTTTTTTGTCCATAGAATTCTTTTATTACATAATTTGAGTCTGAACTAGCTTATCAGCTATTCTAGTCTTTCCTTCTTTCCATTCTCCAATTGGAACCCAACCTCAATTCAGTTTGGCTAACATTTTTTAATTTAGGCTCTATGGAAGATAAAAAGTCCCAGTTCTCCATACAGACTATTGTAGCTCCCCAAATATCTAGGGTGGGATTATCTTTTGCCTCTTTTCATATCCTTAGTCATTAGCACAGAGTAAGTGCTTAAGAAATATTTATAGATGAATTGATTGAGGAGAGCAGGGAAGACATTATGTAGAAAATGGTATTTGCTTTGGTCTTTTAAGGCAATGATAGAAAGTCCACAGCCTAGCGCTGGAAGGGAGTGGAGAGCTAGGGATTTCTGAAGGAGAGCGTAGACGATGTATGAGTCAAATCTAAGGTCCTTGATTTGGATGAGACTGCCCCAAAGAAGGGTAGTGGATGGTTCAGAACAAGAGGCTGAAATCACATGAGAATGTGTATGGATACATATATGTGTATACATAACAACTGTAGAGATGATATTATGTATATATATGAAATATATCATTTTAGAGTTTAAAAAAATGTTTTATATGTATTATTTCATTCAATCTTCATAATTCCTTCTATGAATTAAAGGCTACAGATATTATCCCTATTTTATCAATGAGCATCCTGAGATTAAGATGAGTTGGGCAGACATTTATTTCCACACTGGGAAGTGCCAAAGTCAGGATCACTGTCTTCTCATTCGATATTCTCCACCACATCCTATTCACCACCTCTTTAAAAATGTCACCTGTGATTATTCTAATTACAATCTAAATGAGCTTGACCTTTGAGGGAGTTTTCTCAGCCTCAATCCATCCTAACAGTTAATCCATCTTTTTTTTAGGTGGGGGGGACTCAAAATATACTTTAGAATTTGCTTCCTTCCTCTTCAATACCTCTTGGTCCTTTTAAGAATTTCTTCAAGTGTCTGTTGACCAGTTTTTAATTGCTGCGGGGTTTGGGAGAAGGACTCAAAGGTGAGGGCTATAGGAAAAGCAGATTTTCTTTGATGACACTAGATGGAAGAGATTCACTACAAAGGTGAAGTTAATGTCGACATGTAGAAGGGACATCCCATATGTTCAGATACTGTAAAGAAGGAAAAATCAAAGGAGGGGATGATCATACAGGGGAAGCATTGGGGTAAACCACTTGTTCCAGGAAAAAAACAAAACAAAACACAGCAATGTGTGTGCTGGAATCTCCTTCCCCCATCTTTCTCCAATAGAAGCAAGATATTTTATTGTTTGTTGATTTTTTTTTAACTTTCATCTCTGTACAGTATAATGTTTGGTAAAATACATAATAGATAATGCAAGGATTGTTCAATGAATGGAAAGAGACTAAGAATCAGAAACCATGTGTTCTGCTTATAGATCTTGCTCTGTAACTGACAGCCTATGTAATTGTGACACCATCACTTTACCTTAAAATGAGGATTTGGGGCTGAATGTTAGCTTAAATCCCTTCCAACTAAGGGTGTGCTGGAGCCACTTCATACTAATTGTTAAATTATCAGTGGGAATATTTTGCACCTCAGACATCAGCAAACACTAAAAATTATGGCTTTCTTACTGTTTTATTGACTTTCTAGAATTAACAACACAGATTAAACATAAAAGTGCTATATACATATAGATATGTATATATGTACATATCTCAATCTCCATCTATATATTGGAGGGCCCCCTCTTTCCCTTCCAAAAAAAATCCATGATCTGTAAAATGGGAGTAATATCATTTGTGCTACCTACCAATTCTAAATGGTTTTGAGGAAAGTGTCTTATAAAAGTTAATGTGTTAAATAAAGTAAGTAAGTAATACTAGGGTTCAGATTCTTTTATCTTTAAAATAAAAATAAAATTAAAAAGGGAAAAAGACCCACATGTGGAAAAATGTTTATAGCAGCCACTTTTATAGTGGCAAGGAACTGGAAACTGAGTGAATGCCCGTCAGTTGGGGAATGACTGAATAAGTTATGGTATATGAATGTTATGGAATATTAATGTTATATAAGAAATGATCAGCAGGCTAATTTCTGAAAACTCTGGAGAGACTTATAAGAACTGATGCTAAGTGAGCAGAACCAAAAACACATTATGCTCAGTAAAAACAGGGTTATGTGACAATCAACTGTGATGGCCTTGGCTCTTTTCAATAAGACAGTGATTCAAAGCAGTTCCAAAAGTCTTGGATGGAAAATGTCATCCACATTTAGAAAGAGAACCATGGAGACTGAATGTAGATCAATACATAGTATTTTCATCTTTTGTTGTTGTTTTTGTTTGCTTGTTTTTTTTTCTTTTTCATGTTTTTTTTCTTTTGATCTGCTTTTTCTTGTGTATCATGACCAATACAGAAATATGTTTAGAAGAATTGTACGTTAACCCTATGTTGGATTTCTTGTTGTCCTGAGGAGGAAGGAAGAAAAATTTGGACCATGAGGTTTTGCAAAGGTGAATGTTAAAAACTATCTTTGCATGTATTTGGAAAAATAAAAAGCTATTAGACTCTTTGTAAAAAAAAAAATAAATGAGGGCAATGTTGATGTAGTAAATAATGAGCGCTAGGAGTAAAATCAGGAAAACCTGAGTTTAGGTCCTAATATTTAAGACAAATACAAGCAATCTCTTGGTGTCTCTGCCAACTATCTAGCACCCCAAATTATAAGTCGGTAGCTAGACTGCATCAGTGGATGATATTTACATACCTAGGGTTCTCCATAGTGATAAAACATAGATTCAGAGAAAAATTTTTAAATAAAAAATCAGTCAACATAATCTTTAATAGCCTTTTGAATCCTGAAGATTCTGTCTCTGTGATATGTGAATTAGTCATTTAGCTACAATTATGAGGATTTTGACTTTACAGCACTAAAAGAAGAATTTCCATGAATTGGTATATTTCCTAGTAGTGAGTCTTTTTTTTTTTTTAACTTGCAGAGCTTTCCTTTTAAAAATGAGACTCTTAGCTCACCTCATTATCTGGTTCTTCAAGAAGATATTAAATCCAAGGATAGAGTCCTTCACCATAGATTACATTTGAAAGAAATTGATTGATATTTCATTGTGAAAGTTCTGGTTGAATTTTTTCTTTTCCCTTTTCCCCCTTTCTTTTATAAAAACGAGCAGGTCTTGGGGAAGAATTATTTTTACTCTAGGGAATCTTCTATCTTGCCCTTTCTTTGTTTGAGCTATTTTCCATCTGCAGATATGGAGAGAGCTAGAATTCCAGCAGATCAGCGAGGCTCACAGCTGTTCATGTAATCTGTCTGGCTATCACTTGAAGATGGAATACCTTCCTTTCTCTGAAGTGACTAAACAGATGTACCTCTCTTCATTCTGTTCTAGAAAATGTCAGGTTCACCTTCACTCTTTTCCTATCCCTTGTTTCCTGACACCTTCACCACTGCATACTCACTGAGCTTTTATAAGTGAAGAAAAACCAAATATTCCCTCGGCTTGTCCAAATTACTAAGCTAAATGAGGTTTCCAGATATGAGTCAAATAAATGACTTTTGGTAACTCATCATTAGTGAAATTTGAATCCTGGGTGGCTTGGTTTTTTTTCCAGAAAATTGAGTTTATTCTTGAGAGGATGCAATTACTGATTCCTGACTTGGTGAACACAACCACTTTGGGATACAGAAAAGAGCTAACCTACAAACTGAAACGGTTGAGTGAGCTTGGTGGGCCTTGAGGATTATTTATTCTGGGGGGAGAGAAATTCATCTACAGATAAATTTTTTTTTCATTTGTATAATCAGTGCTAAGTATTTAATATTTAATATTAATATTTAAAATTCACTCATTAATATAGAGAACTGATTGTGGATATGTTCATAAATATCTCTTTCATCATAGAGATAGACATTAGACATATGGTACGTCACTTTACTAATGCGGTGAAATTATATAGTTACAGTACACACACACACATGATTTCTTTTGATCAAAAAGGAGACTGAAGTTTTCCTTTATTATCTCTGCAAATTGCTTAGCCAAGGTGATTCATCCAAAATCACTCTCACTTTTTTCAGATATGTGAGCTTCATTATTTCTCATCATAGAATTCAGATTATTAAAAAGCCTTTGTTCAAAGTGGGTTTCCTTCACAACTTTGCCTAGAAGGGGGAAATCAAATCTGACTGACCATTCTTGCTTTCCTTAATGAAGCAAGTTTTCCCAAAATGAAGGATTCCTTTGAAGGAAAAGACTCACTTGAGGTTCTTTCCAACATTGGGTCTTATGTTGACAAAGGACAATTTTTGGATTGACAGTGTGAAATCAGTCTTCAAATCAAGAGTGAATACCATGCCAGTGGTGCATCGTGGGGTTAGTGGACAAATACAAGACCTGGACTCAAGGCCTATTTTTGCCATCCTGGGTAAATCAATGCCTCAGTGATCCAGGAAAAGCTGCTAGTTGCAGAGTGTAGCCATGCATGTATAGATGAACTTCCTCACCCAATAATTCCCTGGAGTCTCATGGAATGATGAGTCTTGTCCCTGTTCCTTATGGGATTTCAGAATAAAATTTCTTTTTAATTATTTTTAATGTTTTGATTTAAAAAAATTTTTGATGCTTTTTTGATTTTTCTATTATAGGCTTTTCTGGATAAAAGGACATGAAACCTTCTCCTCCTCTCCCTCTACCTTAAACTGAACCCTTATAATAAGAGAAAAAAAAAGTTAAATCAAAACAGATTGCCTGTACCAGGACTATATGGCAGTATATGCAATATATGTAATCCCTTAGCTTTTTTGAGAGGAGAAGGGTGCTTTTAATTTTCTTTTTCTTCTTTGAGATCAAAATCAGTTATTATAATTATCTTAAAGTTAGCATCATCCCTGTATTCTTTTGATTTACAACGTTCTCCTCGTTGCATATCGTTTTCTGCTTATTTCACTGAATCAGTTCGTAATGTTTTTTGTATCATGAATTTCTCCCCTCCCTAACCTTGGCAGCTTGGAAAAACCCACACAAGCCCTTTCTGAGAAAAAATGATTTTAAATGCATAAAATAAAAATAAAATACATGGGAATTCAAAAGAAACCAATTATAGTAAACAAAATCTTTTTTAAAGCAACTCCAGATTGAGCCCCTACTTAGGTGGATGAGTAGCTAAATATAGAGAGAGTGCCAGGCCTGGAACCAGGAAGACTTCCTGGCTGTGTGACTGTGGATATCACCTTTCCCCATCTGCCTCCATTTTTTTCATTTGTAAAATGATATAGAGAAGGAAATGGCAATCCACTCCAGTGTCTTTGTCAAGAAAATCCCTCATGTGGTCAGGACATGATTGAAATGATTAAATAAGAACATTAGGCATGTTATGCTTAATTTCTTAGTGGATAGTATATATATATATGTGTGTGTGTGTGTATGTATGTATATATGTATGTATATCATAGGACAGCTACTTTTTTCTAATTTTTTGTTAGCACAGAAAGTAATGCTTTATGAATGTAACTCTCAAAAGTTAAAGTATATTAACTGTACTTTTCATTGTACATTTGAAAAATAGATTTTTCTTGAAATGCTGGCATTTTAGAGGAATAAAAAACAGAGAGAACAGCTTCTTCTGTCAAAATAGCTTTAAGTCTGGTTATTCTTGATAATAACATTGGATTTGAAGTGGTTTAAAAGCACTTATGCCAAAGTGGGAAGAAAATACATAATTATAAGCCCTTGATTTAGAAAAAAAAAGTCATTTACTTTTTAGCTAGTTCAGTGCAAACTATGAGCAGAACATGCAGCATTTATATCTCGTTCATTTGTGATGTCTGTTTGCTCAAAGAGTGATCTGCATTCTGACCAGACTGTTCAAGGAAACCTATTTCAGTTACTATGTCTAAACTCTTTATTCTCAAACCCCATATTACACTCTCAGTTATTTGAGGACAGAGACTATGTCATTTTGACCTTTTTAATCTCCAGTACCTTGCTTATGGTAGGCACCTCAACAAGTTGACTTCAAAGATTCAATTATAGAATCTCATAACATCTTAAATTTGTTCTGCAGTTTAGCACTGAAGGTGACATTCAGTTGTGGAACATCTATTTCTCATTCTGTTGGTTTTTTTCTTGATTGAGATCATTCTGGATCAGCAGGGACTTGGACACCCAGCACTCAATATGCATCAGCTGAGTTCCTTTGTTGATTGCTGCTCTTCATTCGGTAGGAGTTAAAACAATTTCTTGAAAAAGAAACAGAAAGAAAAAAAGCCTATGACTTACATATAAATGACTACCCAGGGGTGGGCTGTTGCAAGAGATCCATTTTCTTCCCAGCAGCAACATTGCTTCCATTTCTAGACATTGGAATCATCCAGTATCCCTTCCCCATCACCCATGTTCACTTCTCAGTTCTAGGAGGCTTAGTGTGGGTCAAGAGTGAATGTTTATAAGTGAAGCTGCCCTGAATCAAGACATTCAGGTGGAAACAGAATTGCATCTGGAAAATGAACACCTTGGTTCATATCAACTTTGCCATTTTCTATCTCAGTAGTGTTTTTCTGCAAATAAATAAATAAAATAAACAACTCTGTTGTCCCCTCCCCCAATTATTTGGTTCATTTCCCTTTTAATAAAATGAGGAATTTTAAGAAAAAAAGAGATCTACTTGCTTTTCCATATAAAAAATCTGATTCTAGATTAGACAGAAGAGCTATTTTTGCCTTCCTAACCTGGGGAAGTTTCTACTCTAAGTCCTGATCATCTGCAAAAAAAGGAAAATCAATGATTCCCACATTACTGACCACACAAAGAGAAGCCCTGGTTTTGGTCCCAAGCTGGGAATCTGAAAGCCTTTTTTTCTCCAATGGAAATAGTGTTATACATGATAAGAAGTTCTGGTAACTATGGTTACCAAAGGATTTCTCTCCCCCCCCCCCCAACAGAGCTTCAAGTACTTTGTGTATAGATTTCTGCCTGTTTTACCTAGGAACCTAACCGCCATGGTGACCACTGTTTTTGGTGGGGAAGTGCAGTACAGTGTTCAAAACAATTTTTTTTCAAATTAACATTTGCAGCATATCCCTTGTAAGGTGAGAACTATCTGTAAACTTAATGCAAATCTCAGCAGTAGCTTTTGTCCAGAAAAGGAAAACAGACAAATCTGTTTTTCGATTGGAAAGTTGCAAACGTTCTTCCTGGCCATTTTGGAGCTCTGAATTCAAAGGGGGCAGGATTCCCTTAAGCTAATACCTAGAGGGAAAATGTACCTTTGGTACTTTTGTGAAATTGTATTTGATTCCATACCGCCACCTAGTGGTTAAATGAATTGGATGTCAAAATGACCCATGGCTTAGAGTAATTAACACTTATTAAATTTAATTTTTAATTTCTAAATGTTATGTTTGAAGTCTTAGAAGTGCATAGGATCAAAGAGCTAGAACTGGAAGGGACTAGTTAGTCCCTCCCTCTTTTTTTTTTTACAGATAATTTAAATGACTTTTCTAGGATAGATTCTGTCATTTCACTAAATGACTTTTTTTGGCTTCATCATAAAGAACAATGGTCAAATAAATTTAAAGCAATGAATTACTAAGGAATGAGTCATACTCAGTTTGAAAAGGTCAATTTAATGCATAAATATTTAGAAGATTCATTAGATTCATTTTTCAAAAACCCACTTAAGAATTTAACATCATGTGCGTGCTAACATGATTTATAATTCAATTCAACACATTTATTAATATCAATACATTTATTATTAATGGGAAATATTTTTGAGGTGCTTTAGGCTCAAAAATGAAGAAAGATACAATCTCTGTTTTCAGGGAACTTAGAGTTTTTTGGGGGGGAAATATGCTGTTTGGCAGTGTATGTGTGTGTTGAAAGGAAGTAAATAGGAAAGAAAAAAAGAAGGAAGAGAGAAACAGATCTCAATTCCTTCACTTATGTGACTTGGGGGTTAATCATTAATCTGTATCTTGAGTTTTCCTGTAAAAATGGGTTTGGGGATTTGGTGACCCCTTGACATCATTTCAGATATTATGTGGCAAAATATACATATTACAATGCCAAGGTAAGAGTCGGAGTGTTAAAAGAAACGTGAAGGGGGGGAAATGAGGAGCCAGGGAAGGCTTTGTGGAAAGTGGGCAGCTCCTAAGAAAGGGTTGGATGTCTTTCAGGAGAGTATCTAATTCTCTGCACTGCGGGTCTGTCCCAGAGGCTGTGTCCTGTCCTATCACATGGAAAAATCTCTTTCTTTTCTCCACAGTATTGGTGTTTTTTGTGCCTTTGCCACAAACCAGCATCTCACCACGCAAATTAAAGGAGTTCGGCCGCTAATAAAGAGCAATTTTAAAGACCTGAGAGCTCTTCTGACCCATACTCCAGAGGTAATATTGTAATATCTCGGTGTCAGACCACAAAATCCTGCTGTGTTATGATGATCTGACTTTTCTTTGCAAGAGGAAGTAGTGACTTTTAAATGAGGGAGTGTGGTTTACCAGCAAGAACGCTGGGTTGGCAATCAGAAAGTCTGATTTTGAATCTGAAGGCTGCCCATCTGTCTGACTGTGGATGCGTTTTTTCCACCTCCTTGGGCCTTAGTCTCACCTTTGCAAAATGGCAACGATTCTAGTTGTTCTACCTCACCCACAGTAGTGCAGGAAAGTGTCCCAAAACCCTTTGTGGGGTTTGAAGCTATTAATATTTGAAAGCTTCTGAGAAAAGCTTGAAGATGCACTGAGACTTTTGGAACCCCCTGGGCAAAATGCGATTTGCTATTAAGATGGATCAAATAATTTGATTCTTGTAGTAAACCCTGTGTTGTAAGCAGGGTAGCCGTTTTTGGAAGGCATCACAGCAGAGCGAGGAATAATATATGTGTGACCCCGAGTAAAGTACTTGCATGTCGATTTTCTGAGTGTATCGTACAAGCAGAGCCCTAGATTTGAGAGCTAGAATACTGACTTATCTACCTGTCCTGATGTTCCCCTCTCAGGGCCTCAGGTACCTCACCTGTAAAGTGAGGATGTGGGGGCAGAGCCCCCACACACTGTAGAGTGGCAAGGATCTGGCACTGTTTGATTTTCTGGGACATTATTCATTATCCCAGGGGCTTGAAAATATTCTGTCTAATGAGGGTTCTGCTCCCTAAGTATTCAAGACTATGTGTTGGGACAAACAATAATATTCAACATTTCATTGGGTTTTTAGTAGTCTTATAACAGAAAGGAGTCTACATCTTGTTCAGAACAGAGAACCAGGAGATTAATTTTATTCTTTACTTGTTTGTTAGGAGTGTAGTATCTTCTCCTTACTTACCTTGCAATTTTAACCATTTTCACAATTTCTAAGGGATGGTTATTAAAATTTTTTCACTTAACAATTGCCAAATGATATCCATCTGAGTATGGTTTGCTTTTGCTAAAAGCTTAGATCCTGGGTGGGATTCAGAATCCACCAGTAAACATTTATTGTGTGACAGGTACCATCCCAAGCCTTGAGAATATAAAGGCAAAAGCAAAACACTTTCTTTCCCTCATAGAGTTGATATTCTAATGGTAGAGACACCATATTTACATACAGTTATACACAGAATAGATACAAAATAAGTACAAGATAGTTTGGGGGAGAGATGCACTAAAACCTGATGGAGATCAAGAAAGACTTCATGTAGAAAGCAACACATTTATGAGAAATGTTTAATCTGTTTCTCTATTTTTGTTTTCAGCAAATTGATTATCTAGTGAACCAATTCGATATCCCAAAGAATCAAGCACTGTTAGATCTTGACAGTAAGTATTTAAAGGTCATTTTATTTTATGTAAACACTGAAAATCTCCCATTAAAGTAGAGAAATAGCTATACTATTGATATATGCAACATAAAGTTGATTCTGTGATTTTTTTGTTTTGCTCTTCAAAGCCTTTGAATATGGTTTTGCCTTTTTAGTTGTTCTGTAGTCTCAGTGTCTTATTTGCAATTTGTCCAGTTCTTTCTGGAGTCCTAGTATCTCTAAGGCAGAAGAAGCTTTTTCTGCTTCTGCTTCATTCTTGTTCCTGCCAGAAAAGAGTTGATGGTGTTAGAAGCTGCTCTCAGTATGAGTCTTCTGGTGTTCCTGTTGCTTCTCATCTCTCGACATGACCTTTTAAAAGCATATTATAATAAAATCCAAAGCCTTAATAAATAAAACATGTTTACCCACCTGAAATTGAATCCAAGTCTTACACAACAAAATACGGTAGGCTTGGCAGTTAACTTGATAAAACAGGATCATAATAGCTACAAATCTGAAGACTTTCAAATCTCTGTCATTCAAGTTAATTTTAGAGAGAACAAATGCAAATTGCTGGGGGAAAACAATTAGTTTCATCTTAAAAAGAGATGCCATTTTAATATTTTAATTCATTTCAGCCAGAATTTATTAAATGCCTGCTAAGTACCAAGCCCTGGGATGAATGGAGAATTTTCTAATGTTTATAATTCAAATACATTTAAAACTGATTGTCAACCAAACTTTTCCAAGTAAAAGCTTCCTGACCTTATTCATGAAAGAAAAAAAAAACACATTTGAAGTGATTTGTAAATTAAATCACTATACTAGAATCCCTTTTAAAAAGTTTATTCCTATAAACATGTGTTTCTTCTAATTTTCTACATACACATCACAGATTTGTGTGGGGCACTCATTCTACTGACCAAATGTCTAAATCAATTTTGGCCAAGCTAAGTTCAAACTTGCACAGAGATTAATGAATGGTTTCCAATTCTGAGAGACTTAAGTCTTTTTTTCTTTGCCCCCAATTTTTTTGGTATAATTTAGAAGAACATAATTGTTCTTTTAATTTATGTAAATATGGATGGATGCTAAGATCCAGCCTTCCATGCACTTTAGATATGTGCCTGAAACATGCCTGGGAATCATGATCCCAAAGGCTGAAATTTGTCCAGTTCAGCGTGTCCCGAGAAGAACCGTGCTTATTACTCATGAGCATTTAGCTAAGAAAAAGCCTTCAGGTTTTAATTTGTCAGTATTTCAACTCCATTGTGAGTATGTTCAGAGTCTTAAGTAAATGTCTCTTCAAGGGTCATCCTGTAGGACGAGGAAGGACGCACAGCAGTTCCCCCTCACGCACTTTGGTTGCTCTCTCACGCAGATATTAGACCATTACTCGGAGGCCGAGTCCAGGATCAATTAGGAAAACATGTCCTCCCAGCTCTTGATGCAGTTCTAACGATGGCAGGAGGTAAGCCCTTGTTGCATGTGATGACTGGGAATCAGCCCTGTGCCTCATACACAAAGGACATACCCGGTGGAAAGTCACTGTAGTACTTGCGATATCTTCCACGGATGTGGCCGACTTTGTGGCCAGAGCACTTTTCTCTATTTCTGCTCTTAGGTGATTATGTTTATGTTTTGGATCTGGACTGGTGATTTCCTTTGTCTTCAGAACTCCTGGTGTGAACACTCCCTCCACTGATACAGATCAAATATCTAGAGTTAGAAAGAACTTCACAGGCCATTCAGTCCAAATTGCTTCTTTTACAAATGGGGAAACTGAGACACGGGGAAGGTAAGGGATAGGCTGGCAACAATCTGTAATCATAAGGGAGTTGTCCAGGACTCAGTGAGATGGAAGGACTTGCCCATGGTCAGGCGCCTGGCTTGTGCCACAGACAGGAAATAACCAAGCTGGCTCCGTCCACTCTGCCATATTGTATCTCCCATGTGTATTTCTAGCATGGGGACTTTGCTTATGCTTAAGGAAAAGTTACTGTTATTGCTATGGTTCCAAAATGAATTATTCTAACTATTCTCTGGGAAATCAGCATTGAAAAGGCTCCTATGCAAAATCTTTTTTTATTAAAGATATCCTTTTTGTAGCTGTATAATCAAATACTACCTAACGGTTTTCGATTTTCCTGTACTGCCCTTTTTCAGGTATCTAGAGATCCATCCTTTTGGAACCTTAATAATAGGACTTGAGTCCTATCTTCAGTCTTCAGTCAATAATTTTTGAGTCTCCTTTGTCTGCAGAATACCCTGCAAGGTGCTAGGAGAGATGCAGAGATCGGAAAAGCTAGTCCCTGCCTCCTGAGGCTTACAGTCTTGCAGGGGAGGATGAGGGGCAAACAGATAATCAGCAAGTGCACACCTGAGACATGTAATAGAGACAGCTGAAGCTGCAGGTGAAGGCTATTACTGAGGGGACATTTAGGGACATCTGGGAGAGGAAATAATAATACTCCGTGGGATTTATAGAAATTCAGCAGGTGAAGATTGGGAGGGAGAGCATTCTAGGCTGGGCTCAGGGTCACACAGCTCTGGAGTGTCTGAAGCCAGATCTGAATTTAGGACCATGAGTCCTCCTGAGACTCTACCAGTGCTCCTCATTGGCAGGACCAAAATGGGCCTTCAGGATCAGGAACAACATCTTGCCGACAAGCTTTGTGAGCTCCATCCAGTGACCTTGGATGTGAAAGGCAACTTGGAAAAATGGATTTGAATGAGGAAGACTTCAGTTCAAAACCCATGTCAGACACAGCCTCTGTGTGTCCCTGAATGTCTCTGTATCTCAGTTTACTCATTTGTAAAATGAGATTTTCTAAGATCCTTTCCAACTCTAAATCTATTATCCTATGAAATCACTTCCCATTTCTTGGCCTCAGATTTCCTCATCTGTCAAATGAAATGACTTTATTCAAGGACTTCTAAGGATCTTTTAAAATTACAAATCTATGAGCCTATGTAGTTCCTTAGCATTTCGTTTTCTCATCTGTAAAATAAAGCACTTGGATTAGATGATCTCCAAAGACCCTTCTAGGCTCTGAATTCTGTGATTTTATGATATATAAGCATTAATTGATAAGAATACTTTGGGTTCCCCAAACCGCTAATGTGTGGAAGATGCTTTTATCTCCAATCAGTCATTTCCCTTTTCTGGTTACAAGTGATTGGTGGTCACCACAAGTTAATCCACTTTTATTTTTGCCCTTCTTGACTTTTGCTGCTGATAATATTTTCCCTTAGTAAAAATGCTGTGTTTACTAGGGGAAAGAATAACTCTACCTGTCTTAGGTGTCTCATTCCTAAATTTTAGGTGGCTGCTCTTGATTTGCTGAGCTTCCCATGGCTAAACTGAAGAAAAGGCAAATTGTCTAAGTAAAATTTTAAAATCCTTTCCTCCAGGCATCATAGATGCTCAAGACACCTGGGTTAGAGTCTTGATTCTTCCAATAACTAAGTATGTGTCCCCTTGGAAATTTTCTCGGCATTCGTATCCTCCTTTGAAATTAGTGGATTAGACTAGAAATCTCTAAGGTCCCTTGTAACACTAAGTGTTGCATATTGACATGAATTCAAAAGTTCCACTTCAAATTTTTGACTATTTCAAATCACAGAACCTCCAGCTTCAAGAGGGGAGAATTGCTTCCTGAGGGTTTTTTTTTTCCGTCAATAAGATGACAATAATCACACATTCAATCTCTGCCTTGGGCTTAAAACAAGTTATACTATTACCTTTTATTTTAAACTCTTAGAATAAACTCTGAATGAAATTTATTCTTTGATTTCTTTCAGACTCTTAAAATAAGGTAAATTTTTTACCTAGAAAATCAGACTGAATCAAAAACCTGGGTCCAATTCTCCCATTAGCCACCTTAGCTGTTGACTTATGAAATCACTTACCTCTCTTAGACCCAATTTCTTCCTCCCCCTCCCATCTGTCTCTCTTTCTCTCTCCTGTCTTCTCCTCTGCCTCTCTCTTCCATTATCTCTCCTTTTTACTCTCTCTCTTCTTCTATCCTCTAACCCATAATTCATGAATTATACTTTAGTATTGTGAAAATTAATAAACATATGCAGGTATGTATTTATTGTCCTAGGGAACCAGGTGAGATATGAAAAGACATTTTGCTCATGATCCTGAAATGTTTTAGGAGGTCTGAATGTGTCTATACCCTAAAAATCTTTGACCAGATCATCATATTTTCCTCATTATCTATCATTCTTTTGCTCTTTTTTTTAAACTTATAGTCAAAGTGGAAAGGGCTACCAAAGGTAAAAAACCCTAAAACCCCAATCCCTGAGTTAAAATGTGTGCTCTGTGGTGTGGAGTCTCTCTTCTAGTACACTGCTCCTCATTTTGGTGTATTTTCTCCTTGTGTGTGCCTAGTTATATCTGTGCTGTGTTTTCTTTTTCTTGGGTAACACAGTAAAGTCTTGGCGGATGCTCTTTATGGTTCAAGTCTCAGGGAAAAGGCCACTTGAAAAAGCCATTCAGCTTGAGCGTTGGATTGATTTGATGAACACAAGCCTGGGCAACTAGAGGCTGAGTTCATTGAATCCACTTGGTAGCCTCCAGCCAGGACTAGGTCTCTGTTATTCAAGTCCGAGCTTCCCTTGGACAACAGTTAATGCGATTATGTGGACTGGATACAAAAAAGCTGACATTTCTGTGACACTTTTAAGGTTTAAAAAGCAATTCCTTTAGAATAACCTTACAAAGGTTAGTTTTGCAAATATTACTATTCTCCTTTCATAGATGAGGGATACTGAGACCCCAAAAGAATCAAATCCCCCGGGGTCCTCATGGGCAAATCCCTCAGGGTCCTCGTGGACAGATGGCACAGGCTGGACTCAAATCTAGGTCTTCTGATTGCAAATCCAAAAAGATTTAGCTCTGCATTGAGTCTTGGCTTGGAATCAAGAGATCTAGATGTTCTAGGTGATTACCAGAGTTTGGTGCATATGAGGTGTTTAACAAATACTTTTATCTGTCTGTGTAATTATGTGACCAAGTTTGCTCAGATTATGGTGTTGTTGCTCTTTTATTAGCTGACCATTTTAACATGTCTCCATTGTATAATTTGGCCAAGTCTCAATAGGCAGCAAGATCGGCCATCTAACTCAATCATTCCCCCCCTTGTGGCCAATTCCTGGTGGTTAAATAATACAGATTTATTTGAATTTGTAGGCACCATGAGTTTGTTTGACTCCCACATTTATCAAAAAATAACTTTTAGAAAAGAGTCTTAACTGTGATCATTGAATTTATTTAGTAGTTGATTCTTTAAAAGAAAGAGAGAAAAGTCATACTGGAAGCCTAGGCAAATGACTCTTTTTATATGGGGAAAGGTAAGAGAGATTTCTCAGTATAAATTCTGAGCCAAACCATCTGCAAATTCAAGGGCTTCTCAGGTCCTCAATCCAGTGTATGGAGTGCTTCTCTGTGGGAGTGCTGAGAGAGCTGACAGAAGTTGAGAAGATTTCATCCTCCTCTATCTTTGGGAGCTTATAGCCTCCAGGGCTCTAGAGGGAGATGGATTTCCTCTCTGTAAGGGTAGCTATAAAGAAAGGCTTCCTGGGAAAGGTTTCATTTGCTCTAAATCTCGAACACAGAAGGAGCAGTAAGATTTTTAGACCTAACTCCATGGCGGGAGGGACACAACTTTGGGACTTCTTTCGTGGTGATTCTCACCCCAGTCCCATGGTTCCTAGCCCATCCAAGCTCCTCCAGAGCAGTGAGGATGCTCTATTGCCCTGTGATAGCTGGGGTATCTGTGATTGGTACTAGACCTGAAGAGAAGCTGTTTCTTTATGGCCTCTTTGCTTCTCCCAGCCTCCAGCTCCCAGAACATCTTTCTGATTGCCTCTTGAAATTACGTGGTCCTCAAATTCGTAACAGTCCCTAGATAGCTGCTTCTTGATGTCAGCTAGTCATCCACCAGCCTGATGGCTTCCCATGTCCTAAAAAGTGTCCCATCCTGCCCACAGCAATCCGAGAAACCAGAGAGTCCCTGGAGAATGTGAACGCCTCCATAGAGATCCTTCAGGAGGGCACCAACAGGCTCAGCGCCAACCTCACCAGTGCCAGAGAGAACCTGAGAAATACCCTCAACGATGCCGCCTGCTCAGAGGCGCAGGCGGCCTCCACCTGCCGCGCCATCAGGAATTCCTTGAACCAGCTGAGCATCAACGCCAACTTCAGCCGGGTAGGGAGAGCTCCTGGGCAGAGCTTCTTCCTCCCTCCAGCTCAGCCAGGGGGTCCCAAGGGAGGGCAGCTTATGCTCCGAAGCCATGGTCTGCCAAGCTCTTTTTGGGAAAGTAGATCAGATGCAGACTTTGTGCACTAAAATTCAGCACTCTCTAGTGTGAATACAACCAAGAGGACCCCCCCCGACCCCCACCCAGCTATCAGAATTGGAGGTCATACAGACCTTCTACAGAAATATTTATGATCTGATTTCTGAGACCAGCTTTCCCTCTCTAGCTCAATCACTGGCTCTTCTAAGTTCACTGCTACACTTCTTTACCCCTTCTTGGGCCACCTGGTACCTCCTGAGGGTTCACCCTATAGATGCCCAGTTTAATGCTGACACCCTAACAATTTAGCCCTGCAGTGGTTCCCACCCCCACTCCCATCCCCTCTTGGAGCATAGATTACAGGCAGATCTCACTGCTCCCTACCCACACTTGTACATACATAAGTAAATGATTGTTGACTTATTGATAACCAGTGTTGTTACATGTTTTGACTTCTTTTTTTGGGGGGGGGTCTGTTCCCTTTTTAGCTTCCACCAGTGACCTCACAGCTTGCCAAAGTCAACGATGTTCTTAAAATTGATTTAGCCCATCTGGTCCAAAAGGTAGGTTATTGGAAATTACTTCAGGTTATTCTGTTAAATTTAGAATGGTAGAAATGTATGGGGCAAGATGGGATGGGCTGGGTAGATTGAGGTAAGAGAGGGAACAGTGAAATATTAGAGATATGATCTTGTAGATGTTTTCTTCAAGATAATTTTAAACAGATATGTTCCGTTGCTGGGACTCTCCTTGAAACTTTTGCAGCCTTAGAGAATCCAGAGATTAGGCTTCTGTGCTATAGGCTTTGAAAAAATAAAACAATCTCCGTGCATTAGAGTGGGACTTATTTTAATGTGTCAAGGTGATTTCTGATGATGGAATCATATTTTCTAATTAATTTCCAGGATAAAATTTTAGTTTCATTGCAAGAGGGAAAACATGTTAACTATGTATTTAAGGATACCGTGGAGGAAATAAGGGAAAGAAAAAGCAGTAGATAGATAGATGAGTGCAAGAAAGAATGGCCTAAGTGCTGAACTGGTACCCAGAAAAATATCAGAAGAACCAGAGGAAATCCTTAAGTGCATCAAGTAGACTTTCTTTGTAGAAAGATGATCAGAAATTTCACAGGTGAAGTGGCAGGGATGGATTGTGATTTGGCCTGATGGAAAATCCTATGGAGATCCCTCAAAGTATCCAGACACTGTACACACATACACATGTCACACATATACACACACACATACATATATGTGAGTATGGAAAATTAGCTTTGTGTGTGTATATTTAACATGCATGCTGTAATGAATGTGGTTGGACTTGGCAATTCTTTCATATTGATCTCTCTTTATCTCTGTCTTTTTCTCTCTGTCTCTTTGTCTATCTCTTCCTCCCTCCTTCATCTGTCTCTGTCTCTCTCATTCTGTATCTGACTCTCTTTGTGTCCCTTTCTGCCTTTCTGTCTCTTACTCTCTTTCTCTGTCTCTCCCTCTCTTTCGTCCCTTCCTCTGTCTCTGTCTCTGTCTCTTTTGTCTCTGCCCCCCTTTTCTCTCTCTCTCTCTTTCTCTCTCTCTCCCTTTCTTTCTCTCTCTCTCTCTCTGTTTCTTTCTCTCTCTCTCTTTCTCTCTCTTTCTCTCCCCCTTTCTCTCTCCCTTTCTCTCTCCCTTTCTCTCTTTGCCTCTCTGTCTCTCCCTCTCTTTCTCTGTCTCTCCCTCTCTTTCATCTCTTCCTCTGTCTCTGTCTCTTTTGTCTCTGCCCCCCTTTCTCTCTCTCTCTCTTTCTCTCTCCCTTTCTCTCTCTGCCTCTCTGTCTCTCCCTCTCTTTCGTCTCTGCCTCTGTTTCTGTCTCTCTGTCTCTGTCTCTCTCTGTCTCTCTCTCACACACACACACAAACACAAACACACAAACACACAGAGTCACCCCTCTAGTTCTTTTTTCTGGTCATTCCACATGTATGAATGTACTCCCTCCATACCTTTTCCACAAGTCCTCTTCCTTTAACAATCAGCTCAACTACTATCTTCCATATGAATGTTTTCCTGATTTCCTCAAGCCCTCCTTCCCAAAATATATTTAACTACCTTGTATTTATTTTAATTATTATTGGTAGTATATATCTTACTTGGCATCTGCCCTGGCAGATTCTAATAAGCTTCTTATGAGTAAGAATTATTTCATTTATCATATGTGTGTGCCCAGCACTAGAACAATGGCACATAGTAGGTACTTAAGAAATGTTCATTTGTTGATCTGTTATTGACGATCTTCATGTATTTAAGCACTATCTATTCCATAAGGCAGATTTTAACCTTGACGTCCCCTGCCCTTGGGAAGATTATAATCTTAGTTACTTCTACAATATGAGGCAGCTGGATAAGTAAAACCATTAGTACACTTCAACAACTATTTAAGTACCTGTTCTGGGTGGGACACTGTGCAGAGCATTGAGGATAGGAAGTAGTTGCTGTCTCCACAGAAAACCTGTGTACTTGGCGAGAAATGACTGGTTTCATTATCACTTAAGACACTTAATAGCTATATGACTCTTAATTTGTCTGTCCCTTACTTTCCTTATCTTTAAAATGGGAACAATAATAGCACCTACTTATCATGGTTGCCCTTGGGATCACAGGAGGTGATCTTTGCAAAGTACTACATAAATGAATGGCAGCTATTACTATTATAATTATTATTGGAAGCCATGCAATTTAGAGAAACTCCAGAGAACGTGGTTTGATATCATTTGAAGAGGGACAGAGCAATAAGTGGGCAAAGGGCTTTGCATAGGAGGGGATAGGGATGAAGAAACAGAATTCTAGTAGTCAGAAGGGAGGTGAGAGTAAATTTCAGACATTAAGGACAGTCATACAAAGGGATGCATGGGAGGAATAAGGTACCAAATTTATGAACTGCTAAAATAATCTAGTAGTAGGTCTGGCTAGATGTATAATGTATAAAAATGATCACCAGGAAACAGGGAATTCTGGAAGGCTAGAGCCAGATTATCTACTGAGGAGTTTGCATGTTCTCTCAGGCTTATAGGGAACCCCTGAATATTGAGCAAGGTAAGGGCATTATGAGGTGGAATCACTGACTAGTATTGAGGAAAGTAGGGACAAGATTAGATTTTTCACCTTTTGGTGGCCATCTGGATGATTGATTGGAGTGAGTTGAGGAGAGTTTTGAAGCAGTGAGATTATTACGAGATTATTCCAATGGCCAGCTCAGGCAAGGTAAGAACTTAACTGGTATGGTAGTTATATGAGCAATGATGAGAGGGTGGATGCAAGAAATGTCCTCAAGAACAAGACTTGCCAAATGGTTTTTGTGAGATTGAGGGATAATGGGTGTGGTCAAGGGTTCCATTTAAGTTGAGTGTTCAGGTAACTTGAATGACTTCTATTTTTGGTAGGAGTTGAGAGGTTTGGAAGGGAGTAAGAGAGAAGGCCACTCAATTTTCATTTTACATATGTTGAGTCTGATAACCTGAAGAGTGATCCTAAAGCAGCTGATGATACAGGTACAGAATTCAGGAAAGAAAGTCCTACAGATCATAGAGATGGCAGAAAATGTCTGAATAGTCATAATACTTGAGCCAAAGGGAGCAGTTCAGATTCAAGAGAGAGAAGATAGAGCAAGAAGAGAGAAATCCTTATGAAGTCTCAGTGAATGGCTGCACGTGGGAGATCATCCAGCACAGGAGAATAAGGATGCTGGGAGAAGAAACAGAAGTGTCATGGAAGTTGTTATGTCAAGATCCTTCTACCTTTTTCATTTATGATCTATAATGTAAAAGTGGTAAAACTGAAAAAAGCTATGATACACACAAAAATCTGACCAAACACTGACAATGCTTAACTTAAGCAAACCTAATATATGGAAATTTATACTTAGTGAAAAAAAATCAAGGTAATCTTTTTCATACTCTGTGATAACCCTACAGGCAAAACAATGACAACAAAATAGCTTAGCAAGATACCAAATGAACACTGGAATTGCCAATAACAGACCCAAAGAAATTCAGTAAATAAGAAATGCAGCAAATGTGTATAGACTTTGAATGGAGACATTTGAAAAAGATTGGAAAAAAAATCTATTTTGCTATATTACGTATACTTTGTGGCTAGTAAAGTTTATTAAATTTGTTTAGTGCTAGCCCCTCTCCCACAGCTCCCTGTGGGAACGGATCTCCAATTTTGCAATGGAAATAAATTGGAAAAATGTTTCACAAATTCACTTTATGGCCAAATTTTCAGGAACATATTTCCATAAAGATATCTTGTACCCTACCTTTATGCGAATTAATTAAGTCGCTCCCTCCTCCTGAGATTGTCATGAGAATTTGTAAGCTAATATTTGTTTTGAGTTTCTTATTGAAGAACATTAATCAAGTTTCTTGCTGGAGAGTGACTTAAAAAAAATCTAAAGTAGCATAGGAAAGTTGTTTGTTCTTAGTGTTATTTTTATCTGTAAGTAAAATGCTACACTTATCTTGTAGTTCATGATAAAGAATAAGTATGAATCAATTTTTTCATTATTGTATGAATCCTTACTTTTCCCCAAAAAATATATTTTAGGGATATGCAGCATTTAATAATACGCCTAAATTGGTGCAGAATCAAACCGAGAATATTCTAGCAGGTAAGACTGATAAAGTACACTGTAATTTTCCATCTCTGGCTGGTGCTTGCATTATAATATCTGAAACATGCTTTGCTAATTAAAGAAGTGCTTTATACTTGGGAAGTGACGGGTTAACTTTCTTTCACTTGAATGGTAGCCATCAGATAAGGATCAGCAAAACAAAAATCGACAGATATTTCGCTTTTTCTTCTGGTTTTATATTTTTAAGGAGTTTATCATGTATTTACTGAGACTTCCACCATGTTATCAGATTTTAGACTAATATCATTTAGATGATTGCCCAAAAGACACGATAAATAATTGAAGACAATGTAAATCAACACTTGAACCTGAGTGACATTAACTGCTAACATTATTCTATTTGTCCTAGTTAAATCATTTTTCTTAAGTACCTAACTCTCCCCCACACACACATATACACACATCCTATTTTTCATCTGGCATTATGTTTTTGCAGCACCAATTAACGCTTAGGTAAGTGAAACATGTATTTTTTTGCTATAAGATTTTAAAGCAAACCGTAAGTTTTCTACATTGCTGATGAAACTGTATTTGACACGAGCATAATTTTTGTTTAAGATTCCATAAGGTCAGATGTAATTTTGAAACAATTCCCTAGGTCTGAAAGTTGGATGTCTATTCCGAGGATATGGTCATTTGCCACTGCAAGCAAGAAAGGACTCTATAATTAATTCTTAGTGGTGTTTTAGTGCTAAACCAAGGTTGATCATCTCACAGAGGCAGTCTGTACAGATAATGTAATAGATGAATCTCTCTGATTTCTAAAACCATAAATCATGCTTTCAATGCCTTCTCTATTAGGCTTGCTATCAAAGCAACATTAAAACATGGGGGATTTCAATAGATATCAAGTGCCTATTATATATAAGGTCCTGTTCTAATTGCTGGGAGAGATCCAAGATAAATACATGATGTACACCCTCAAGGACTTTACAATCTAGTTGGGGAGATAGTCTATGTACATGGATGTATTTCGATTATAAAATACTATTCATCGTTTTTATGACGCTGTTTTTATCACCCTCTATAAAAAGAGCACTCTGCTAAAATATTTTTCTCCCATTGTATGGATTGTTAGATGATTTATGGTGTTTTTTAAAAAATAAAATCTTCTCTCCCCAAATCCCCTTGTCTCCTGCAAGATATTAACAACGATGTTATTGGGTATGTGCTTATGTGCTGTGCAGTATGAAGTGGTGGCTAATGGGAGATGTGCTTCTCATATCAACTTGCTTACTATTCTCTATTTAATTTTTGCTTCCTCTTTGTGGACCTGCCCTGCCAACATTCGCAGCCCTTCCCTGTAAGTTTGGCAAAGTCCTGCCCGTGCTGTGGGAGATGACCTAGTACATACTGGGTGGTGTTGCCCCAAACAAGCCAGAGTTTTCTCAAAAGGCCATTTTAAATTTAATTGACTTAGGTTCCCTCTGTAATTTGCTCATTTTTTGGAGAAGTCTTGGGTCATTGGGACAATAATGAATGAGATCTTACCTAAATGGCCCTGGATCAAGTCCATAGCCTGCTATTGTACAGGGAAAGATGCTGAAAAGAACAACTTTGAATGAAAACTGATGGGGTTAGTAATGTCTAATGTCTGCCAAGACTTCTGTGCAGAAGAGCCAAGGATAGAGGGAGGGCACTGGAGATTAGCCGCAGGCCAAGCTTTCCTATGCAATCAGCTGTCAGTGTCTGTCCAATTCCCACTTATACCATTGATGTGCACCTGCTCTGTGGAATATGAAATAGATCCAGTCACTCCCCTTAAGGAACACTGCTGTTTTTCCTTTCCTGTATTGCCTCTAAGGCCAAATACTGTCCCTAGACCCTTAAAAAATCTTTATAAAATGGTATTCCCAATGTTTTAAAATCCTACCATGATTGCAATGTCACTATAGCTTATACCTTGGAACTTATATGTCTTGCTATTTAAAATAAAAAGAACATATCAATGGGGAAAGTTAATTTGGGGCAGAAAATGAAAAGAAGATAAATTCTAAAAGATAAATAATCTAATCACATCATGTATTTCTATAGTACTTGGACTTTGAAAGAGGTGGTAGACTTTCAAAGCTCATTGAAATGAGCTTTGTTTCATGTCTAACCTTTATCTCTATCAAAGATTGATGACCTCTTAGTTTTAGTACTCTTAGGGAGAACTATGGCAAAGCAGGTATGTATCAGTGATTATAAGGGGTGAAATAGATAGGGTAGATAGAGAAGGATGGAGAATCCAACTTAGGAGATCCCTTCCCCTCTCTAAAAGGTTATACTTCTGTGATAGGGCGTGATTGGCCCAAGTCCATTCCTGCGATCCATGGTTCTGATACCTCATTAACTCATTTCATTTTTGGGAAAACCACATTTTTCTAGTTAGAAGGTCTATTTTGATTTAGAGGTATGACTGATGCTCTTTGGAAAAAGAAACCGAATGTTAAGTGCTTCATTTTGCACCCTGAGAAAGATCACAGATCCCAAAGATTGTGTTTCCTCTGAGAATTAAGTCACCTGGTGAGCATCCAGAGAAATATCCTTGAAAATGACCTGCCACTATTGGGCCATTTCCTCAGTATAGGAAATGCCAGTTTAAAGTTTCTTCATTTCCAAATTAACCTTTTCTTTTTTACCTAATTAAATAGAAAAAGAAAACTCTGGCTTGAGTCCATATTCTGCATCATTCAATTCAGTGTAAACATGGTGTTATTTGGTTAATAATGGCCTTTCAGTGGTTTGCCTGAGTATCTGGCTCTGTTTTGAGTATATAAGTGAGTGAGGAGGGTCGGGGTCAGTACTGGTATTGGCTCATCCCATTCATTTTGCTTCTGACATGTTTTAGTGACTTTCCCCCCTACCCGGATCGGTAATTTTATAACAGAGATGTCTTTATTTTCAGATATCAAAGGTATTTTGGATTCCATTGGCACAAATATCACTGATGTAATCAAAGCGCTTCCTATTCAGAAGATGATAAGCGATTTTGTATTTTATCTTACTCAGACTGAGACATATATTGAAACTTATTACCCTTTGGTTGAACAATATGATTTTTATCGGTGAGTACTTACTTGCCTTAGAGATGGTAAAGATCTAAATGAGATCTAAGGATCTTTTTTAAATTCTAGATTTCTTTTGACAGTCTTTTGGGAGGTGGCTGTTAAGTCTGGGTGGTCAGGACAAATTGATGTATCATCTTAAGTGAAAATGGACAAAATCTTCACAAAATTTCCCATTTTTACAGAATTTCAGAATAGGAAGGGATCTTTGGTTCAACCTATACCCGAATAGATGGAACAGTGGATAAAGCAACAGGCCTCAAATCAGGAAGACAGCTCAAAACCAGACTCAGATCTTTACTAGTTCTATAACCCTGCAGAAGTCATTTAACCCTTTTGCCTCAGTTTCCTCATCTATAAAATGAACTGGAGAAGAAAATAGCAAAGTACTCAAGTATCTTAGCCAAGGAACCCCAAATGGGGACACAAGGAGCTGGTCACGACTGAACAAGAAAAATATCTTGGGGTCCCTTCCAACTCCCCAGTTCTTTGATTCTCTGATGACAAGAGGAAATTAGTGGAGGGGATTTGGCGTAATAGAACTGTGAGATGAGGTAAAGAATAATGGCAATGGAAAAAAGAGAAGAAGCTTTCTGCTGTAATTGGGTGGTCAGTGGCTGAGAAGTGTCCAGAAGGCTGGACAAGCCGTGGCACATCAGTGCCCTTCTCTTTCCTCATCTAAATGGAGGATCCTAACGTTCCCTTCAGCTAAAAGGCAACATCTGCAAGGGAGAGCCAGGAAAACTTGGTGGTTTATTAGATACATAGGGAAGGAATAAAGTTTTCACTGTGAGTTACCAGATGATTCCTTGATGATTCCTTGAGCAGAGGGTAAAGATGAGCATCTCAAGGCTATATCACTTCCTAGCCTCTGCCATTTGCCCCAGAGAACCTGGTTATTCAGTACTTTGCTGTGTCTGGCACATAGTAGGCTCCTCATGGATGATGAGTGATGGACTGCTCATGTTCTTGCTGAGCTTTTACGGGCTGTGCTATTTCCTGAGAAGGACCCATTGTGTTATTGAAGGAGCACTGGAATCCTGAGGTAGACCTGGGTCTCCAAACCTCAGTTTCCTTCTCTGTACAATGAGGGGTATGTAACTGATCTCTGAGAATCTTTTCAGCACTGTGATAATCCTCTCCCAGACAGATGCATCCCATAGAGATAACAAGCAGTATTTATTGGGCACTCACAGTAGTAATAATAATAGCTAATATCACACTTTAAAGTAATTAATTAGTAAGTAATTAAAGTAAACGTAATTATCTTTACATTATTTTATTTGATTCTCACCACTCTTAGAGGAAGGTGCTATTATTGTCTCCATTTTATAGATGAGCAAACTAAGGCTTAGGAAAGTGAGTTGTGTTTCCAGGATTGTCCAGTTATTAACTGAGGCAGAATTCCAACCCAGGTCTTCTATCTCCCAAATTGGCATTTTGTCCACTGGGGAACCTAGAGATCCCTGGATAGAACCTGTGCAAACAGCAGGTGATATGAAGAGATTAAAAAGACAAGCTCGAAAAACAATCATCTTTTTCCTCAATAAAGTTTATATTTATATATGTTATTTTATTTGAACCTTTCAACAACCTTCTGAGGTAAATGTGTAATGACTCCTTTCCCTATCAGCTGGATGGTGCAATGGATAGAGCTCTGAATCTGGAATCAAGAAAATCTGAGTTCAAATCCAGACTTGGATACTTACTGGCTGTGTGACTGTGAACAAGTCACTTACCTTCAATTTGCCTCATTCTCCTTGTCTGTAAAAATGGGCATAATAATAGCACCTGCGTTAAAGAGGATCAAATGAGATGATTGTAAAACACTTAGGATAGAGGCTGGAACAGAATAAGTGCTGTATAAATGTTAGCTGTTACCACCACCACCATCACCACTACTACTCCTACACCTATTCCTATTACTAAATCAACAATTACCCCTATCACTACTACTACTATCACTCCTCCTCCTCCTACTATCACTACTATAATTTTACTACTACTACTACTCCTATTACTACTATCACTACTACTACTACTACTACATTTACTATTGCTATTACTACTTCTTACTACTACTACTACTACCACTACTATTACTCCTGTTACTACTACCACTACTACTACAACAACAATTATTTTTATGACATGAGGAAAATGAGATTCAGTGAAGTTGCAGGTTAATGAGGGTCACTTAGTTATGAGCCCACAGTGTCCTGCCTTGGCGAGCAGCACAGCATTTGCTCTGTCACACTCTAACGAAGAAGTTCTCTGAGACATTTGTCAGGCAATTCAAAGTTAAAGTGATTTCATTCGGTTTTATTTTGTTGTTTTCAAATAGTTGATTGCCTATCTCCCATTCTTGAAGACTCCTCAGCTGCTGGGACAGACTGTTAGAGCTTGTGGGCACGCCAGTTAAAACTAATTGAACATCCGTTCCTCCAGAACGCCTCGGCAAACTGACAGCATGGCTCTAAAATGGAGAGCGACATTCTTGGGCACCTGATTTATGGTGCTTGTCACATTTCTAAATATTTAATGCGTCTGGTTGGTTTTTTCCAGGTTAGAGAATGGAATAATGCTCCCAAAGCATTGTTCCTATAACAGTAGAGTAGCATAGGTAAAAGACCTTGGGAAGAAGCCCTTGGTTCTTAATTATTCTTCCTTTATAGTATAACAAACATTAATAATAAGCTTTGAAAAAACTTGACGAGTGTCATGAAATGCTCACTAAGAGCCTCCAAAGAGGGCTTATTTAGAGAGTGGTATTGCTTAAGTAGAAAGAACATGAGATGGGACTTTCAAGCCCTGGTTTACATCCTCATTCTACTACTGTGACAAGGGCTCCATGGCTTGCTGTCCCTTAAGCTTGGTTTTCCATCTATAAAACCATAGCAGTAGGACCATCATCACCACCCACCAGGTTTATAAACATTGACATGTCTCTCTGGTAAGTCTGAGCTCCTTAAGGGTTTATTGTTGTTGTTACTGAGTCGTGTCCTACTCTCCTTGATGCCATCTTGGCAAAGATCCCAGTGTATTTTGTCATTTCTTTCTCCAGCTCATTTTACAGATGAGGAAACTGAGGCAAATGGGGTTAGCTTGCTGAGGGTCACTCAACTGTTGAGTGCCGGAGGTCTCATGTCTTCCTGACTCTAAGCCCAGCAAGTGCCTGGTTCATAATGAATAGACTGGCTCACGATCTGCCATTACCACATTAGGCTCTGGATGGCTCACTTGACCTGTTCCACAACTCAAGATGGCACTAAATTGGGGGACACTTGCTGCCTTGCAATAGTGCTTGAGTCTTCCTCCTCTCCAGGAGCCTCCTATACTAGTGAAATCACAGGTCCCACAAAAAGCAGGTGGTATATGTAAAATGTGTGATGTAGTTACTAAGCCAGTGCTTTCCAACCCATCGCTCCTCCTAGGGAAGAAACTCAAAAACAAAACAAAACAAGGGTTTCTGGCTCTCACGCTGGGACCGCTTCCAAGTCTGCTATCAGTCCAGTCGAACTTAAGTCAGTAATTATGTACTCAATGCTTTCTATGTCTAAGGAGCCAGAGTCAAAGATAAAAATAAAACAGTCCTTATTTTCCAACTACTTACATACTCTGCTTGGGGCATAGAGCATAGAGTAATTTTTTTTAATAAAGCTTTTTATTTACAAAACATATGAGTGATTTTTCTACATTGACCTTTGCAAAAACTTTTTTTCCCCAAGCTTTTCCCCTCCTTCCCCCCACCCTCACCCCTAGATGACAGTTAATCTAATACATGCTAAATAGGATAAATTATATGACAAATACAATACATGTATACATATCTATACAGTTATCTTACTGCACAAGAAACATCAGATCTAGAAAGAGAAGAAGAAAAAACAACCTAAGAAGGAAAACAAAATGCAGGGCAATATTCATAGAAAGCGTTAAAATGCTGTGTTGTGGTTCACACTCAGTTCCCACAGGCCTCTCTCTGGATGTATATGACTATCTTCATCGATGAACAACAGGAACTGGTTTGAATCACATCATTGTTGAAGAGAACCATGTCCATCAGAATTGATCATCGTATAGTCTTGTTGCTGTGTATAAAGTTCTCCTGGTTCTGCTGATTTCACTCAGCATCAGTTCATGCAAGTCTCTCCAGGCCTCTCTGAAATCGTCCTGCTGCTCATTTCTTACAGAACAATAATATTCCATAACATTCATATACCATAATTTATTCAGCCACTCTCCAATTGATGGGCATCCATTCAGTTTCCAGTTTCTAGCCACTACAAAAAGGGCTGCCACAAACATTTTTGCACATGCGGAGCCCTTTCCCTCCTTTAAAATCTCTTTGGGATATAGGCCCAGTAGAAACACTGCTGGGTCAAATGGTAGAGCATAGAGTAATCTTGAAGAAGTCCAAACAAAGCGATTTGGGGAAGGAGAATACTAACAAAAGGGACACTTGTATGATGTGTGAGTGAGCCATGCTTTGGGCAAGCAAGGGCTGCTGCGTTACAATATCGGGGACGTCCGGGGCGGTTTTGGCTAAAGGAAGTGTTTGGTTAAGAATATTGGGCAGCTTCCCTTGAAGTTCCTAGTATTTGTTCCATAACATGCATGGAATCGCTTTCCATAGGTGGCTGTGCTGTATGATCGCCTGCTGCTTGCTGATCCTCATCCTGGTCTTTTACTACCTGGGGTTACTGTGCGGTGTCTGCGGTTTTAACAAACACAAGACCCCAACCACCCGCGGCTGTGTGTCCAACACTGGAGGCAACTTCCTCATGGCGTGAGTGCTTTCTTTCCTTATAATATATTCAGGGGAATCGGTCCAGGCTCCAAGTGGGGTGATCTCCCGGATGGAGCGCAACCACTTAAAGGAACCAAAGTTCCGTCCAGCACTGTGGCTGCCCTGAAGTTCTGGATCTCAAAGGGAAATGTGGGGCTTTTCATGTGTGATTTCTTTGGTTTGAGTGCCTTTCCAATGGTTAAAAGTATGAGTGAGCCTCTGAGCTAGTGATCTCCAAGTAAGGTTCATGGACCATGGGAGGAAATGGTGAGCAAGATGTCCCTTTCAATTGTGGGTAGAAAATATTAGAAATTTTCATTAGTTTTTGCTAAGATAAGGAAGAAGTTAAATTTTAAATATTTAGAATATAATGTAAAATATAATAAAAGATATAAATAAAATATAAATATGTATGTAATATAATAAAATATATACATATGTAATATATATGAAACATAATAAATATATGTATATATAAAATATATAAATGAAATATAAAAATATAGAATTTGAGGTGTCTTCACTATGTCTGTATGTCAGGCAATCACATATCACAGATAATACTTAGAGTACCCTAAAGGAAGACTAGGGTACCCTAAAGTGGAGAAGTTGATCGTGGCATCCTCATTCATTCATCTGCTTTCAGCATATTGAAATCTATGGAACTTGATTAATTGGATTTATGGATTTCATCCAGTTTTAGCTAAACTACCCACTACAAAATGATTCTTTCAAAGAAACCACAAGTTGAGGGTAATATTAAGCAAATAATAATAATAAAAAAAAAGTTTCTAAGCAGATTCTTCTTCTACTTACTGGCATGAGTTCTTTATTAGTGACATTTCAAAGTCAGTGATTATTCAAAGATAATCACTATCTAATACTATCTACAAATAGTCTATTAAAATAATTTTAAATCTGGGGCAGCTAGGTGGTGCAGTGGTTAGAGCACCAGCCCTGAAGTCAGGAGGACCTGAGTTCAAATCTGGTCTCAGACACTTCCTAGCTGTGTGACCCTGGGCAAGTCACTTAACCCCAATTGCCTCAGCAAAAAGCAAAAAAAAATAAAATAAAATAATAATAATAATAATTTTAAATCACCAGTAGTATCATTTGAAACATGCATTTATATTCACTCTCACTGAATCTCACCCCAAGGGCACATTGTTTCTCAAAGTATCAGTTAACACATGGCATTTAAAAACTGCTTTTATTTATTGCCAAAAAAATGATACTTTTTGTCACTTCTAAAAATTCACATCTGTATACTTTAAAAAGAGGAAAACAATTTCCTAACGTATTTAGGAATCTTTTGAATTAATAGTTTTAGGATTTTGAACTCATTTGTGACAAATGTAAAAATTCAAGACCATTAAGGTAAACAGAAATTGACTGGCTCCGTTTGGATTAAAAATCTTTGTATAATTGGTGGATGGAATTGAAATTATCATAATTTAGTAAACTCAGAGATTCACTTCTTCTATTTGAAGCTATGTGTATTTGAAAAATATCTTTATCAGCTGTACTAGCCATTAAATCTTTCATAATGGTAAGAAAAACCCTTTTCACTTCGTTAAAATATAGCATTACTTTGTAAGCTCAATGTATTCATCATGTTTGCAAATCTTAGTTTGCCAAGATACACACACACACACACACACACATATATGTATATTCAAGGTATATTAGTGATTCAAACATCAGGTTCTAAGTTTAGTTTTATTTAGTTGAGACTTGAAGCAAGCCA
This sequence comes from Myrmecobius fasciatus, assembly GCA_023553655.1. Classification (NCBI taxonomy): domain Eukaryota; kingdom Metazoa; phylum Chordata; class Mammalia; order Dasyuromorphia; family Myrmecobiidae; genus Myrmecobius; species Myrmecobius fasciatus. The sequence continues at coordinate 109,165 of JAJPUD010004030.1, forward strand.
GCAAGGAAGAGAGGAAGAAAGGAGACAATTACACCTGTGGAGGTCAATCAGTGAAAATGCAACATTAGGAAATGTAATGTTGTGTGTGAGGAACAGCAAGGAAGCTGTTGTCCCTGGATTGCAGAATCCTTAGAGGTAGAGTGAGGTCTAACAAGGCTAGTGGTGAAGAACTTTAAATAAGGAGGTACTGGGGCTTTAGGAAGTAACATTAATTGATATTTATGTTTTTTTAAAAAATTCTATAGATCTGAATCTCTAGGTATATCTAAGTAGATATAGTTCTCAGCCAAAATCTGCCTTCTCATCCTCCCCCTGCAACCTCCTCATCTCTCAATTAAGAATCAATCAATCAGAACAACTTTTCACATCAACCACAACCAAAAAAAAAAAATTGTTGGTCTCATTCTTCAATCTTGAATCTTTCCTCTCTTGCTCAAAAAATAAGTAATGTGTTTCATTATTAATCCCTCTGGAATTGTGGTTGGTCACTGCAGTAATAAGAGTTTTTAATTCTTTATAATTTTTTTGCCTTTCTCATTTTGCTATCATTGCATAAATTGTTGTCCTGACTTCTGTTCATTTACTTTTTAGGTTTCTCTGAAACCATCCCTTTTCATTATTGCTTACAACATAATAATATTCCATCACATTTATACACTATAATCCTCCATTTTATTGGTAATTCCTCATATTCCCATTCTTTGCTACTTCAAAAAGAGCTATTGTTGTTTTCAAACACCTTAGGGTTTCTTTCTGTAGGATTGATCCTGTGTGTGAGTGTGTGTGTGTGTGTGTGTGTGTGTGTGTGTGTCATGTGTGTGTGATCTTCTTTTTTTTGACCAGTTTAGATTGGAAGAGAATCACGATCCCTCCATCCCTTCCTCCTATCTGTCTAGGTAACTATTGGGCACTGTGATTATGTGAGATGATTTTCCATAACCTTCCTTCCCTCCTGCCCTAGAGTATTTCTCTTCCTCTCAGTTTCCATTCTTGAGCTCATTAAGATATAACAGAATTCCTCCCAAGCCCTGTCTAATTGGGATTCCCTCTATGATACCTGATGAGGTTAGAGGGCAGGGGGATCCATGGATTATCTCTATTTACTCAAAGTTAAGCAGTTTATCCTTGTTTCATCCTTGATCATTGTTCATTTGCCTATTTGTGTTCATCATGACTGGTCTAGCGTGCTTTTGAGATCTGTTTGCAGGAGTCTTTTGGAAGGGGTCTCATTATACTGCTCCTGACCATTCTGTCCTTCTGGCTCCTTCTGATTAAGATAAATTTAACAACTGAATGGATGAGGGAATGGGCTGGGGAGAGACTTAATTTAGAGGCACCAGGCTAGACTTTCCCTGCACCCTGGAGTTGAAACTGAAAGCAAGGACATGTATTCATGCAGTTAAACCTAAAATGTGAAGTTCCCGAGGAAAAAATCCACTTGTGTGTTGATTTGATTCCAAATTGAAACTCTACCTGGAGAGCTGTTGATTGTGAGTTTACTATTTATAATGTCATCATTTTTGCACTCCGAGTCCCCTTATCCCCAAAGCAGCATTGGAATTGGATATTCCATTTTGGTGAATGGCTCAAAGGGAGGAAACTAAGTTGCTGTGTAGGCAATGAATGAACCTTTTCATAATTTGTCTCAAACTGCCTACCTCCTTTCCTCCCCTCCACCCTCCATGGAAACTACAGGGTGACTTTCAAGCCAGAAAGTATACCCCCACACACACACAATACACCCCTCTTCTGCGTCAATGCAATCTATCATTTCTGAAGTCTGTATGATATATGGTATGTTTCACAGAAAATAGGGAGATGGTGAATCCTAGAATAGATGTGGTTTTTTATTGAGGTTTAATTCATTTCCCATAATGAGTTTTAATCCCAAGTTATTTCAGAGTTGACTTCTGTTGATCCCAGGTATTGAGCAGTAGAATCCTATCTTTGCTGTGGGTTCCCTCAGCACTACTCACGCTTTCCCTCATTTTATAGACATAATACATCTCTTGTAGACATCTGCTAAATAACCAGAGAATTGCAGGAGTAGAAAATATGGGAGGCGCAGTCAGGATAATCAGACTAATTAGAATTTTTAGGAGAATGTGTTATTTCATTTGGAAAATTGTTTAAATGTTCTTTGAAGCCCAGAAGGAAGAATTCAACATTTGAGCTTCAGGGGGGTGGGGAAAGATGGTGATATGACTTCCCATCACATTTTGCCTGGAGGGGTAGAGATAGATTTTTTAAAAACCTTTAAAAATGTTCCAGCTGCAGCTAAAAACTTCTATGGTGAGTTAAGCCTAGTGAAAACAGCAAATTGTTGTTAATAATAATAAATAATAAAGTCATTGTTAGTATGTATTGATATAGAACTAGTGGGGGGACGGAGAGAAGAGAAGAAAGCATTTTCCCCTCCTTTTGGTGCCATGTGGGGTGCCACTAGGCATGGAGGGCCAAACAGTTCTTTCATCTTATTGTCTTGAAATGAACCTAATTTAGCCATTGAAACAGCTTTTGAGATTACTGGTGGCCCCACCTTTATTTCCCTTTCTTCTCCTCAGTCAATACCTTATTACTTTGCCTCTTCCAGATATTTCCAATCTTTTATCTCGAGGCAGAACAGACCTACCTTGACACCCACCCTTTCTCCAGCCAACTCCATTGCTGCTATTAGCCTCCAGGGATAGTTTTCTGATTGAGCTTTATTGAGTGTTAGTGAACTATCCTCAAATGAAACCCACAAGATGTTTTGTTTTTAGTTAGATCTTTGATGCTTGAAGTATGCTGTAGCTATCTAGAATATTATCTGATAACCCTTAGTCATATCTGAGATATTAGGCCATAATATCCTATTTGATAGTTTAGGTATGAATTTAACAGCCACATTTTAGGGTCAAGTGGAGAACAAACATCAGCTTGATTTCATTCAGAAGGAAGATACCTTCCTTAATAGTTTGGATTGACCTGTAACCTATAAAAAGCTAGAAGTGTATAAGTCTATCTTCCACATATTGTTTTGAAAGATAGTGAACACTGTGTGAATCTTAATAGATTGGCTGATTTTTTTTTTTCTTCCTCCAGTGGCGTTGGATTCAGTTTCCTATTTTCCTGGGCATTGATGATCTTAGTGGTTTTCACATTTGTTTTGGGTGGAAATATAGAAAAATTAGTCTGTGAACCCTTTGAAGACAGAACTGTATTTCAGGTAAATGATTAATGAAGTTTGGGGGGTGTATATGTGTATGTGGGTGTGTGGGTATGGGAATTTTGATTTCATAATCCACACTTTTAATTCCTATAATTAGTGTATGGCTTGAGGAAGTTGGGACTGTGGGGAGAGTTGAACAAAGGGGCAAAAACTATAAATGAGTGGACAGGAGAAAGTTTTTAATCAAATGAATTGAGGGTTTTTGTATTAGTAAGAAAAAGAAACAATTTCGATTCTTGGCTATAGGTAAAATCTGCATTTAATATTCAGGTTAATAGTTGCCCTTTAAAACAATGAGAATTCTTTATGGAGTCAGCATATAAATAACATTTTATTTGAAAAAGAAGCAGAGATCCCACGCCAAAGATCTTCAGCTATCAGAAAAGAAATTAATACTTATTTGGTCTTAGACTTCTCCCTACAGAATCAACTGCTAAAGACCATTAAGAGAGATGGTTGTAGTGAGGGTTTAATTATTTGGCTATATCAGTGGAAACCAGATTTAGGCCAGTATTCTGTTAAGTTCTTTGGTAGCTGATAGTTCCCTATAATGGTGGTCATCTTCTACTGAATGGAAGGCACTTGATGCTGCTTTGCATATGATATTTCATGATAAAGTCATGCTTCAAAATCTGTACCCTAGCAGAGGGGAAAGGAATATTGAATTGTAACATGGGCTTGAATCCAAGTTTTACTCAGTGTGATTATAGGCAACATGCCTGCCCCCTTCAGAGCATTTTTCCCATCTAAATCCTAGGATCCATTTCTTATCTTTTAACTGGAAAGCCAAGATTAGGATGGGAATTTAAGCAGTCTTCCGAATTCTTCATATAAAGCAAGTGAAGAGGAAGGGGAAATGTTGAGGCTATTTTTTCAAAAGATTGATGCAATTAATTATCTATATAATAATAAGAGGCTTTTTGTGTTCTAGGTTTTGGATACTCCTTATTTATTCAACAAAGAATGGAAAAACTACCTTCCAGGTGTCCTGTTTAAAAATTCTGATGTTAACCTCACCTTCGAACAAGTTTACAGGTACAGAAATTACTGATGAAATATTTAGTGAGACATATTGCGATGATTTTTTTTTTGGTTTTAATTTTTCAATGTGAGAACATTTCCTTCAAACATCTTCACAGATAGTTTCTTTATAATATGCCTCCATCATCATGGTAGTTTTAGTGACTCTCCTCCAATACCTACTGCAGCTCCTTTTGTCTTCTAGCCTAGAAATGGAAGTGGGCTTGCTATCAAAAGAATTGAATTACCAGCTCTTCCATTTATCAGCTGTGTAAATGTAGGCAAGTCATTTCGTTTCTCTGCACTTCCTCATCTGTAAAATGGGAATAATAATTGTGGTGTGTTCTGATGAAAGTACATTATAGATTGTCAAGCCCTTTAAAAATTGGAGAATTCATTAATTACCCAGGGAACAGTATACAAATCATTTCTAGAGCTCTCCTTGGCCATAATGGTAGCTTGAAACCCACAATCTTGTATCTTTTTTCCTTAAATGATTAATTTACACTTTGAAAATCGTTTCCATTTTTCCTCCTTATCCACAAGGCCTGCAAGACCCTCCCACAATTTATCTTCCTTGAATACCACCCAAAAAAGTTTAACATCATTTACAAATTGGGAGAATTCCCTGAATACTCATACATTGAAATATTAAATACAGTCGTAGCATTAATCTCTAAGGTACCCACTACTGACTTCACTCAGAAATGTACCTGGTAGCTTTAATTTTTGCAGAGCTGCTTGGGGAGCATTGGGGGGCTATATGATTTGCTAGTGACAGCTAATGCACGCAGCAGAGTCAAACTTGAACCCTTACTTTATTGACCCTGAAGCTGGCTCTCTATGCAGTATACAACATTACCTCCTAGTCAGATAGTAAACCTATTACCTAACGTCCATTTTAACATAACTAAGAATAATGCTTTTGTTCTGTGTCCCTTTCCAAATCCATCAGAATAATTAGAACGTTCCAGTGACTGTTTTAATTATGGTGCATCCTGCATTTTGATTGTTCTGATCATGTTCGGTACCACTCTATGTGGATCTTTCTATATCTCTCTGTATATAGAAGGACCTGGACACGTCAGTCTCTGATTTCACCACCCTGATCTGGTTTCCTATATACTATGCAATGTCCAACTGTGTGACTCACTGTTAAGTAGCCTTCAGTTCCATGGCCAGCACTAGAACACCAGACCTGATGATTGCACAGCACTGAGTGACCCAGCTGACACTGACTGTGTTTTAACAACCTTCATTTTCTTATTCGAAATGTCTATAAATGGGCAACTTTGCACCGTAACACTAAGAGGAAGAAAAATTGTCTTTGAGGTTAATTTGAGAATATTTTATATATAATACCATTATGTATAGATAGGCCTGGATAACTTTATTTATTTAATCATGCATTTATCTATCTATCTATCCATTTTATTCATAGCTAATCCTAAATAGTGGATGTTCTTAGTAGACTAATCAACAAGAAAAAGGTTCTTAATGATACCTACTTGAGAACTAAAATCATTGTCTATTTGATGCAACCAACCACCATCAGCCTCAACTCCCCCTGATTTTATTAATTATATTATAATAATATAATATTACATAATACTATATACTTCCTACTTTTTAAAGTGCTTTCCCATAGTTGAACAGCCCCCAATTTATGAGCAGGTGATGTGACAAATGTTCATTTGATTGAAACAATGATATCATTTGTAGTTTAGTAGTTTAGTTTAGCCAAGGACGGCTATTCCACAGAAACTCATTTAACTTACAATTTGCTTCAGTCCTGTGGGTGTTTATTGTAAGTTTACTACATATGGGGATCTTATGTCAAAACTTATTCAGAATTTTAACTCAGGGTGGCTAGAACGCGTTCCCGTTCTTGGTAATACATCAGCACAGAGTACAGGAACTTCCAGGACACCAACATTGATCACATCTAGATTGGGATTTCCAATTGGGATTTGTGACTGTAGGAAAGGGAAGGATGAGGGGGTAGGACTGTGTTTCCGGTGTGTGAGTCTAGTTGGGAGGACAATCTTTGACCTACATCATTGCTTTTTACAGATAAGCCAGAGAATTTGGCAATTATTGCATAATTGAACATTGCCCTTCGTTTGGAAAATTGATACCGATTTTATGACTATCCCTGGATATGATCAGTCCATATAATTTAGTGTTACCTGTAATTGGCCCAAATAAAACATGAAAGGAGGGGCAGAGGGGTGTGGGGGAAATCCAGTTGTAAGGGAAGAGAGAGAAATCCTTAGTGGTTCCCCCGCCTCATTGATGCGGCTGTTCCTTCCATCCATACGAGTTCAGCTCATTCTTGCCTTCTCATGCTTTGCTTTTTGTCCATTTACTTCCATGGATCTCCATGATTATTCAAGGTGCTGGAGGCCCTTAGTAGACTTGTCCTTGGACTTGGGAAAACCCCTAAATCCAATTCTTTTCTCAACTGCTCACCAGCAGTGCAAGTTGATGTGCTCATCTATCAAATGGGGATAATAAAAACACTCACCTCACAGGGCTGTTGCGTGGGGACAAATGAAATAGTGCATACAAGATATTCTGCAGCCTTCAGGTACCACATGACAGCTAGCAAATAGTCCTCAGGGTGCTCCCTTTTTATCCTTCACTAATCTCACATTTCTTTGTTGCTTTGAATATTCTCTCTGATCCCATTCACTTTCCCTATAGAGTTATGGGAATCTGCTTTTCCTAGGAAATTTTTCTGAGGCTACTTAATGCTTAAAAAAAGACTAGAAAAATTCAGGAGGGAATATCTACTGGCTGTGTATGGGGGTAGTTCTAAAAATTGGATTGCACTGAGGGGCAAAAATTGGGGGATGCAAGGAAAGGTATCAGTGAGCCTTGGAAAGAAGTCATTATGCTCCCAGTTCCCTTGATGTGTCTTCAGCATTGAGAACTTCTTCTCCCTTCTCAGATTTAAAAAGAAGAAAAAATAAAACTCAGAAATTTCAGATAACTTTCCCTTTAGTCATTAGCAAAGAACATGGTACCAGCTCGGCCTTTTTGAATATGACTGATCTGTTTATTTCCTGTAGTGACTGCAAGGAAAATAAAGGAATTTATACCTCTCTGCAGCTTGATAAATTCTATGATATCAGCAAATTTCTGGCCATTAATCAGGTAAGTCAATAGAACTTGGTGTGGAATGGACACATTACTCCATATAATGAAGTTCTCTCTCATGCTGGAGAACTCGCCTTGGAGGTTTACCAATAATAAGCAATCGTAATGTGATGTGCTCAAGTCAAAGCTTCCTGAGAAGGCGTTATGTTCCTCCAGGCCGGAGTCTCTTGGCACATGATGCCCCCTTTCCCAGGTTTGAGGGAGACTAATCACGTAACTAGTTATTTGTCCTTTTGAAAGTGATCTTGTCAGCAAAGGACCAGAATTCTTCTCCTGGACTTGGCGTAAGGAAGATGTGGTTTATATAATTATCTCTGATACTTACTGTCTATGTGATGTTGGACAAGACATGTAATGCATTGAAATAATCTGTAAAATAGGGCCAATCATATCTGTAGCACTTACACCATCAGTTTGTTGTGAGGCTCAAATAAAGAAGCATATTGCTTTCCTGATGTTAAACATCTCTTACTCTTATTAAAGCCTCAGCCTTTTTAATGATGTGGGATTGGGTCCTGCCATTACCCATTTGTGAAAGGCTACGTGATAGAGTAGAAAAATTCTGGTTGTCCTAGTTCTATCACTTACCTGTCACGAGATCTCAACAATTCACGTCAATTCTTTGGGTCTCAGTTTCCCATCTGTAAATGAGGGTGGATAATACCTATAGTACCCGCCTCTCAGGCTGGTGTAAAATAATAGATCAAAAGTGCTTTGTGAATTTTAAAGTTCCATTTACTGTTAGCCATTAGTTTCATTATTGTAAGCTTCGCATGATAACTTTATCAGTGATATCATGATTCCAATTAAGTGGATCATCCCAAATCCAGTCAGATCTCTCTATTATCTGAATTTATCCTGTACCCCACCACCCTACCTCCTGACCTTTGCTCAAGCCTTCCACTCATCCAAATCTTGCCCACTCATCAAGGCATAGCTCAACCTCAGGAGACGCTATCATAGAATGGAAAGGTCCTTCAATTGTAAGTAACTTTACAATCCACAGCCTCCCTCTACTGCTGACTGACTTTGGGCAAATTCTGTCATCTTCTTAATATCTCTGAAAGTTTCCTTATTTTGAAGTAATCTCCCTGTCCTCTGAAATCTTAGGATATTTATATTTTAAGCTATTTCATTTGATATTTTCTTATACAGGGTATTGTGAAAGTCTTAGTGCAGTTTGGTTTTATACCCGAAAGGTTCTGAACATGATAGTGATACTTTCTATGTTTTTTTTTTAAATGCAGTATACCGAAGATCTAACGTTTACATTTGACAGTATTAAAATAAACCTTAGCACCATAGTTTTATTGGATGAAGTAGGAAAAGAGAACCTTCTGAATTTTAGTTTCTCAGGAATAGATGGAATTGATTTTGCTGCTTACTTGACTGAGGTAAGATTTCCATATTCTTGCATCTATTATTTAGAAAAAAATTAAAACTGGAAAATATTTTTGCTTTTTACAAATGATGTATGGATTCTGTCACCTAAAAGAACAGCTGCTGAGCCCAGGATTTGGGATCTAGTTATCTAGCTTTGAATTCTAGTTCTGACGCTTGCCAATTTGGTTCCCGTGAAGATTTGCATTTCCTCTTAGTAAAATTAGATAATACATACAGCAGAGTGAAAGCTCTTTATTGGCCAATACTATTTAATATTTGTATTTGTTTTGTATCACCAGTGCTTGACACAGTTTTGGGGACACAGTAAAGTTAGCTTAATGAGGGTTTTTTCTTTCACTCAGTCAATAACTTATTGTTGAATGAAATACTTGTGCTGACTACCTCACTGAAATTCTTGACATCTTTTTTTTAGGTCAATAAGAGTATAACAAAAGTGGATCTTTTGTCCTTTGCCAATGAATTGGAAGCAAGAGCAGAACAGTTGGTGAGTTTAAATTATTGATTTAATGACATGTTATTGACAGCTATTATGAGTAATGTATGTAATTTTCTTGGCAGACATAAACTATATAAATGTGAAGAATTTTTATTCTCATAACCTTTTTTTTATTCTTGAAACTGTTGGGCACTGGTAGCAAGAATCTTCACTAAGGGACCTCAGCTTGAGAATCACATGGATCAGGTCCAGTCTTGGAAGAAGGAATATGACTTCTAAAAGAAAGAAATCAGGCTTTTCTTGAATTATTTGCCTTCTTATGTCTTCACCCCAGAACAGAACTTTGGGAAAATCTCTTGAACAAAATTTAGGAAGGGCTTGGGTCTAGGTTTCCAGAGAAGGGATTAAATATGGTCCATTCTAGAATGGAACACAACCTACAAAGTAGATCAGGTAGAGGACCAATCTATATTTCCTTATGCTTAAAACAAAAACAACTCATAACCACACATTGATATATGCTCAATTTTCACATTCACAACTTCAAGCATTTGTGGGATTTTTATTAGTAATCTCATTTTCACTTTAGCATTGGCAACTATGCTCATTTTGAGCAGCTAGTCGCAGTAGAAAAAAAAGTAAGATGCATGGTGTGTGCTGGTATCCTGCTTAGCACTTCATTGGTTTTGTTCACCCTACTTTTGTAAAGAGCGCCCAGGCCCTTCATTGCAAATTTCCATTGTTTGCCTCTAAAACTTAAGAGATTTTTTTGTTAAATTTTTGCCTGACCTTCAGCCCCCAAGTATAGTGCAAGTTCTGTGCAAAATCAGCAATATAACTTAGTGAGAAAATAAAGATTTAGGTGCTACAATGCCTGCAGCCCAGAATTAATTTTTTTGTTACAAAGAATTGTACTCAGAAAAATGTATTTTCAGCAATTTTTGGTAAAAGATTAGTATTTGGTGGACATGGGGGCCTGACCCTCTATTTCCTGTAAAGTCAACATTCACATTTTTAACATTTTCTTTAAACTCATGAGTTTTTGCACCAAAGTTAGAAACATCTATTCAGTTACACCGTGTTCAAACAAAGATGCACAAGAAAAAAAGGCAACCAGAACTTTAAAGTCAAGTTTGTCAAGACAAACATACCATTTCACTACTACATGGAAATAACCATAATTGCTGCTAGTGAAGAAAAGGAGAGAAATCCTCCTGTGGGAAGTCTAAGGAAAGGCTATTAAAATCCTGAATCACTCAAAGAGGGAATAACATTCACACCCAGATGGGTATACAAATATATTTTACCATATAGAGAAGTAGATGGACAAAGGGGTAAGAGCAGGAAAGAGGGGTAACAGAAGGGAGAACAGATTGAGGGAGAGGTTGGTCAGAAACAAAGGAGGGACAAAGTGGAAAGAGAGGGGGAAAAGTATATACTAGGGAGAAGAGAGGATGGAGGGAAATGCACATCTGGTAATCATGAGTGAGAGGGAATGGGATGAACTCACCCAAAAAATGGAAATAGTTCACAGATTAGATTAAGAACCAGAACCCTACAAAGTATTGTTTACAAGAAACACATTTAAAACAGAGAAATGCATATAGAGTAAGGGTAAAAGGCTAGAGTAGAATTTATTATGCTTTAGCTGAAGCAAAAAAAAAAGCAGGGGTAGCAATTCTGATCTCAGAAAAAAAGCAAAAACAAAAGATCTCATTAAAAGAGAAAAGGAAGGAAGCTGAAACTTGTTAAAAGGCACTATATACAGTGAAGTAATATCAATACTAAACATATGCACCAAGTGATGTAGCATTCAATTTCTTAGAGAAATTAAGTCAGTTACAGGAAGAAATAGACAGCAAAACTGTGGGAACCTCAACCCTACCCCCTAAATCTAACCAGAAAATAAACAAGAAGGAAGTTAGGAAGGTTAATAAAATCTTAGAAAACTTAGATATGATAGATCTCTGGAGAAAAATAAATGGGAATAGGAAATATATATTTGTCTCAGCAGTACATGGCATCTACACAAAAATTGACCATGTATTAGGGCAATCAAATGCAGAAAAGCAGAAATAGTAAATGCATCATTTTCAGATCACAATACAATAAAAATTATATACAAAACATTTAAAACCCCCCAATTAAATGCCAAATTAAAACTTCTGAAAATCAAAGAAGATATTAATAAAATTGAAAGTAAGAAAAATTCATTTGGGTTCTAACCTAAAGCATGCAAAGTCAGTTTCACAGCTTAGGTGAGAAAATAAAGGTATTAGATAAACTTCATTTCAGAATGTCTTGCAGCAGCAGAATTAATATCCAGGTACTGATTTCCTGGCAGGAGGTGATCTCCAAGAGAATAAATAAGAAGTTCTCTCTGTATGTAAGGCTCTTCCTGTCACAGGCATAAAATTTGAGGTTGCCTGTACTCCTTATCAAGAGTCTCCCAAGGTGGGAACATCAGTTCCATCCTGATGCATGGTTCCTGAGATGACCGGTGTTATGTATGTCATTTTAAGAAATGTTACTAACAAAACCTTGCCTCTAAAAGGTCTTGAATAGAAAAACATACCCATTCTGCAATAACAATAAGTTCTTTCTAACAATAGCTTATAAAGCTATTGTTATAGCTATATTGCTAAAGAAGTTTATAAAATTTCCTGCTTCTTTTAAAAATAATTTTCTTTCATTATTTTTGATCCTATGAAGCAGAAAGCAAATACTGTTACTTTATTCATGTCTGCACTGTGAAGGCAATGTAGTGTAGCAGAAGAGGCTCTGGACTTACTCCAAATCCTGAGTCTGAGCTTTAGCATCTGACTTCCTGATCCTATGGGTCTGTAAAAAGACATTTGGCTTCCTCTCTGAATCCCAGTTCTCCCATTTCTATAAATGGAAATAATAATGTTTGTTCTCCTCATCACTCAATGTTGTAGCTGAGGAAAGAACTTTGCAAAATCTTAAAGCCCCAGAGAAAAGAGAATAATTATCATAATTATATCCTAAGTCATGTTGAATATATTTCAGCCAATCAAAAACAAAGAAATCTACTTGTCATCAGAGAAGATAGAGAAAAGGATTTTGATGTAGTCCTTCCCAAAGCTGGGGACATGACAGAATGTGAAGGGCCTAAGAATGTAAAACTTTACTCTTCATTATTGTGTAGTGACTTTAATGGAAATAAGTCCAACGAGACCCTCAAGCTTGGGTTTCATCTACTGGGCTGTTCTTTTTTACTCTTCTTTACTCATTCCCTTGCTTTTCATAGAAGCAAATCAATCAGAAAATCTTAAAAATCAGTCTCCAAAGGTGTCCATCTATTTTCCCCATCTGTTCCCATTAAAAGAACAGATGCATGGCTGTCCAACACTCCCAGATGAGATGTTACTAATGTTATTTTTCTGGGGAAGTCTAAAGTGCCTACTGATCTCAGATTATTTTTATTGTATTTCTAGCCCAAAGGAGCTTTGGAGAATGCCCTGAAAGGGCATGCAAGCAACATTCGAATGATCCATCGTCAACATGTGATCCCTCTGGAGCAAGAAATGGTAAACATGAGTTCATAAATAAGTGCCCAAGTTATAACTCACTGTAATTTTTTCCCTACCAGAAATCCATTTTATAAAAGCAGCTCTAGTTTAGAGGAATGGCATATTCCCATTTCGTGTACATTAAGCTAGGTTTTATTGTTGTACCTTTTAAGAAAAATTGGACTTCTGTACTCAAATGCCTGCAAAACTGTAAAATAATTTAAAGCAAACTGGTGACCACTTTCACTATCTTTCTAATTTCTACTTTTATTTTTTTAGTCTGAGGGTTTGAGTTCATTTGATGTGAGTGGGGTATAGCCTTTAAAAATTCCACTGGTATTTATTGATCGTCTTAAAACATCTCTTTGCTTATGTATCTTTTCAAATTGGCTTTTACTTATTTTCCAATTCTTTCTCTCCTAACTGACTGTCAAGAAATATGTTAAAGCCAGGGTAAGTGCCTTCTTTTTATATAGTAGATTAACTTATGAGTCTTTATTGTCTTTATCCTTTCTGTTGTCCTCTTCTGTTTTTGCTTCTCCCTTTGTCTTCTTTCTCTTTAATAAAACTGAATGTGAGAATGGGGTTTGTGTGTTGTGATGTGCTTGGGGAAACTGGATCTGTCACAGATGGACAGTCATTATCAGTGAGGACTTATTATGTTCCAGGCACTGGGGCTAGGCAGTAAGGATGCAGAGGAAGGCAAAACAGCCCCTTTCCTCAAGGTGCTGGACAACCTGTGAACAATTATGATATAGAGACATACCCATTCAGAGACACAGGGAATGGCAGTCTCAAGAGGGAAGACATTAACATGGTTGAAGATGGGGAAGGGCAACCAGAAGATACAATTTGAGTAGTGTTGAAGGAAATAGGGAAACCTGGAGGGGGAAGAAGTGTCCCAAGCATGGGGGGTGTCCATTGCCAAAGCATTGAGTCAGAAGATGGAATATTGTGTTCCAAGGAGCAGCAGTCAGCAGGCTTGTACCATGATATCATAAAGTATAGAGTGGGAAGAACAACAGGAAAACTCAAATCAAGCAGAGGGTTTTATATTTCATCATGAAGGTAATGGGGAGCCGCTGAGGTTTATTGAGTGTTGGAGCTGATTCAGTTAGAGCTGAGCTTAGGAAGATCCTTTTGTCAGGTGAGTGAAGGATTGACCAGGAGGGGAAGAGCTTGAGGCAGGGAGACTGACCATCCCAAGCTTCTCTGATATTTCTGGACCATGTGTCCAACAGAAGATAAGCAAACACCCAGTGGTTGGGAACTAGTTTTCATGTTGTCTTCTGGTTTCCCAAAACCTAACCCACTGCCTTGGACATCACAGATGCTGAATAAAATTTTGTGGGATTCATCTGGATGAAATGGGCTGTCCCAGAAGAACTGAGGAATTCTTAAGGGGAAGGCAGGATTCAGAGGAGAGATTCAGTAGAGTCTTGTCACTATTTTCACTTATTTGAAGGTTTGTTTTGTAGCAAAAGTTATAGATTTCTCTGTGGAAGCCCAAAAAACAGACCTAGAAGTAATAGATGGATGTTATAGGAAGGCCTGTTGTGAATAAGAACTTCATATTAATTAGAGTGATGCTGCCAAAATGGGCTGCCATTTAAAGTAGTGAGCTCCCCACCTTTTATTCCTATTGCTAAAATAGTTTTTAAATGTTAATTTTCACTCTCTTAATTAAAAATTCAGCCATGACTAATTAGCCAATTTTCTCTGCCTGTATTTTTTCTTTCCTATGTTCATCTTCATTCCTTTCTACTTCCCTCATGCCCACAAAACATCCAGCTTTTAAAAACTACTATTTCCAATTTCTGTAGAAATCAATAAGTTCTAACCCACTATTCCTTCAGTTACTTTCATTTTTCATTCTAATATATTACCATCAGCTGCATCTGAAGGTAATTGAATGCTTCCTTTTTCATGTTCTGTTTCTTGGATGAGAAAAAATTTGGGGTTAGGGTTATTCCCTTTTGCTGTCAGCATTTATAGTAGCTTTCATGGAATCAGGTAATTCTGCCAGTGTAGTGCCTATGGAGATTATTGCCGGATCAGAATAGTGATAGACTGATAGCCAACAGATCTTGCTGTCTTATAATGACATGGAAAATATGATCTCTGCTTATTTCCCAGAGCACTTTAAATCAAAGTATCAGGCTATTACAAAAGACATCATCTGAACTTATGGTAAGTTTTTCTTTTTGTTGCTTCTTCTTGCCTCAGGGGAGGTTCTTGTGTTTTAAAATATCTTCCATTCAGGTTTTAGGGGAGAATTACTTCATGCTACATTTTGGTAAAGATAAGTTTTTGTCATCTTCTGCCACTTTAAAACTCCAGATACATAACTTCTATACAAGTATCTGTAAATCCATTGGAATAATTTAAAGACTTTATGTTGCTATATTTTTGCAATCGATTCAGGGCAGTGAGTGTGGGATTGGAGGCTGAGCCCACTCCTGCTAGTGTAGACCAATTCTGTTCCTCAGCTTTTAGTTGTAAATGGCCTCCAATTACCCCACTACTTTTGACTCACTGATATAGTCCCAATCATGGTTTTTGATGCTTCCATGGGTCAGATGGGTTTGCTGTCCACCATGGCCAAAGACTGGGCCCTTGTTAATTTCAGAAATGCCCATGAGGTACGAGACTGGAGTTTAAATCATTACAAATCTTTAATCACTGATAAACCCCCTCCAAACTGCATCTCCTTGTGCAAATGGGTCAGTGATATCATTTGGCATTCAACCATGGACAGTGGTTGACCAGACAGAGTGGAATAAATGGAATAGTGGATGGAATAGGAATGGAATAAATGGAAAGGACACAGGAGTAAAAGGCGTTCGGAGACCCAGATTCCAGTCTGTTTCCTGCCACAAACTGCCTGAGAATCTTGGATCAGATGCTGCCTCTTCTCCCTGAACCTCCCTTTCCTCACCATTTAAATCTAGGCATGCGATGTGATCATTCGTTTGGCTTCTGCTGAGGGAAAGACAACTAAAGTTGGAATTAGAATAGGGTTCGTAGCTCAACTTTAGCATTTCCTTTCTGTGTGACTTTTGGCAAGTCAGTCTCCTTAATTGGAAAGTAGAGAAAAAATAACCCTTATACTAACTTATACCTGCTCTGTAAAGTGAGGAGAGTATTCTTTCAACTCCAGCATTTATCTCTGACTTATTTTGCTGCTTTTGTTACATACTTGTACACATCTGTATAAGAATCTCTAATTATATCTTTAAAAGGATTGGTATTACTATAAATAATTATTTTTTTCCTCAGGTTAAAGTGTCTCAAGTCCTTACCACTGTGGAAGGTGCTCAGCTCCTCATTAATAATAATGCATCCTTTATTATTATTGAGGTAAGTCCTTTGAATCTCCAGGATGTGTCTGTGTCCATGTACTATTAATCTACATGCATGTATTTATGTATGTGCATATATACATGTACTATTGTAGATGAATATATAGCAATAACTTTTTTATTCAAATTTTCAGGAAACTAAGAAGTTTATGGGTGTGATCATAGACTACTTTGAACAGTATTTTCAGTGGGTCAAAGATTCGGTAAGTGTGCTCTTTCATGTTCCTGATATAGTGCACTCATATCATTTCAGATGTTTAAACATAACTAAATTTAACAAATGCATTTTCTCATCACTTGACTAAATGCAAGCAAAAAGTAACTTGGAACTCCTTAAATGGGAGAATCGTGGCAATTAAAGTGAAGAGAACAGGAATATTTGTGGAACAGGAGCGGTGGTTCTGAGGTTCCCCCTTTGTCAATGAGTTCAGTGAATATGACAATTGATTAGGTAACTGTTGTGAACAGAGAACCATATCAGGTAGCACACAGAGGGTCCCAGAAATAAGACACAGCTTTTGACTGTGTTCTGCTTCCGTTGCCATGGAACAACACAACAGATGGGCAGGAGCTGTGTAAGACGTGCAGCAAGAATGAGGAAAGCCAACATTCCAGACATATGGAGAGTGATGGGGGAAAAGGCACGGGGGCCAAAGACCAAGAGGCATGCAGGGAGTGATGAATATTCCATTTGGACTGGAGCAGAGAGGGATAAGGGACCTGGGGACAGAGAGGAAGGATATTGAAGCTTCAGGCTTCTCCATCTCCTCTTCCTTTGTGATTCCATCCTGTCCCTTAAGTTTCCCTGAATGCATCTACACGGAAGACTCCCAGTTCCATCTATGCTGTGCTGGTCTATTTATAGAGAGATACTTCCACTAGATTGTTTTTGTCTTGTTAACACTTCAAACTTATGTTCAAAGTTCAATTCATCATCCTTCCCCTAAATCTTGTTCCTCCCTCCTTGACTTCTGCTTCAGTTAATGCATGATCATCTTCCCCATCACCCAAACTCAGAGACCCAAGCTTTCTCTTACTTTCCCCCCTTGCTCATCACCCCCACAATGCATTCATTTGCTAAATCCTATGGTGTCTGACTCTCATGATATTTAGTCTTCCTGTTTCCAGCCCATTCATCTCCAGACTGCTTTCCATTTTGTTCTTGGAGTAATCTGCCAAGCCCGCTGCTGAGATCAAATTACAACCCAAATTGAAAACAAACAAATAAAACCTTCAGTAGTTTCCTGACTGTCATTTAAGACCTTCTACAATCTGTTTTCATTTTGCCTTTTAGTCTTGTAATAGTACTGACTCCACCTATTTAATTCTCTTCTTCAATAAAGTCCAACCATAGATCAATTTCTTCCATGAAGCCTTTGCTCACTATTCTCTTTAAGTAAACATGGTCTCTCCTTCCTCGGAGTTTTCATAAAATTTTAATTTATCTTATTCTGCTATGTTGATTTTATTTTACATATCTCTTCTCCCCTTATAAATTTATAAATTCCTAAGGAATAAGGTCTATGTTGTTATATATATGCTTTTGTATCCAGTAGTATCTAATATTTGCCTTGCACACAACAGCAATTTAGCAAATGTTTGTTGAAACTGCAGATTTGATTAAGGAAACAATAGAGAGGGATTGGAGGTTTTAATTAGGAAAAATAATTTGGGGAGATTTGTATATAAGAAATACTAACATGGCAGTAGTATGAATGATGCCTTGAAAGGGGGAAGAAAGTAGAGTTTTTTGACATATGCCAACAAGTTTCCATTAGCTAGGGATACCTTATAGATTATACCACGTCCTAGATAACGATGATATTGGAAAAAAACATTTTCCCCTTAGTTGTATTCACACCACAGCTATTTCAGTATTTTTGGTTTTAGAAAAGTTTTTAACACAGTATATGAATTTAGAAGAATGAAAATGGGTGACACAGTTCTGAAGTATTTAATAAACAAGTACCCTGATTCTCTTTCATTCTGTGAACTCCATGAAACTTTGTAAAGGAAAAAGTAAAGTAAATTCTGAGAGGAAAAATAAAACTTAAATACTTAAAAAAAAACAAGTTTGTATTGGTTTGAAGGCAGGAAGTAGAGAAGGGAGAAAAAGCAGTAGAGGAGAGTGAGAGTCGAGACTGATTGTGCTCAACAAATAATAGGGTTTATGTAAAAGTGGGAGAAGACCATGTCAGTGAAACCCAACAAATACATAAACTGGATTCTGAGCTGCTCCATTCAACTTCCCCCTGATCCATCATTTATATCTTTTTGCTTTTGGCTTGACAGTAGAGTATGGATAACTCAGGAAAGATCCCTCCTCATTACTGAAAAATTAACTTGATGTCTTACTTGATAGCATGTCAGTGTCATCTTTATATATGAAGGACTCTGACAATTAGTACATGTTTGAGAAGTTGCTGATATATTTTACAAAGGTTTTTAATGTCAGATTTTATTATAAAAGTTTTGGTTGAGGTAATCTCATAATCGGAAATATTTGTCTTAACAAAACATTTCTTCGTTCCCTTCTAACCCCTTTTTTAGATCACCATGGATGTGGCAGCCTGCAAACCCATTGCCAACATCATAGATACTGCTGTAGAGATATTTCTGTGTAGCTATATCACTAATTCTGTGGTAAGTGATGTTTGTCTTTGAAAACATTCATTCGATCATTTTTAAATATTAGTTTTTCATTGCTATTATTCTACTCCTGTGTAAATATTGATATGGTTTTTTGTTGTCCAATCATTTTTCAATCAGGCCTGACTCTTCCTGATCTCATCTGGCAAAGAGACTGGAATGGTTTTGCCATTTCCTCTTCCAGCTCATTTTAAAATGAGGGAAACAGGGTTAAAAGATTTGCTCAGTGTCTGAGGCTGGATTTGAACTCATGGGGATGAGTCTTGTCGCCTCCTGACCCGGTATTCTGTGCACTCTGGCGAGTTCTTGCTGGTAGTGAGTAGATGAGAGAGGCTATGGGAGGATACAGGAAAAATACTTCATATTTCAGGCAAATATTTCCTCAGAAATATAAGCAACATTCTGGATAGTTCTGATTGGGTGATTAAATGAATCGGATCCTTTTTGTCTCCTCCAACATGGGCGGAGAGAATGGACTTCAAGGCAGAAGGCCTGGATTCTAGACTAAATCCACCAGAAGATTCTTTCCCGTCCAACTTTCTATGATTCCAAGCTCTAAATGTGCCTAAAAAGTCCCTTCTGCTCCTCAGAGCCTCAGTTTTCTCACCTGTAAATGGGAATAATAACACCTACTCTGCCTACCACAGAGGATTGTTAGGATCCAAGCAACAGATGTCTACAAAACATCACATAAATACAAGTCATTATCATTAACTAGAAACTATAATCAAAACATGGGCAAATAGTTTGTGCTTCTTTTCCTGAAAAATTCAGAGTAATATAAAATCTATTTGACATTAAAATTATGCTAACCCTAATTTTATCTTTGATTCAGTGCTTTCTAGCTGGGGCAATTATCATTAATGGGGCAAATACAATATAAAAAGTAAATAAAAAAGAAAAGCTCAGGTTTTTTCCCTGATAACTTGGGGTGTGGGAACAGGGTCCCAGGTGACAGACTTAAATCTCACTTATGGAACTTTACTATTTATGTATATGCCAGAATCGTTGTATAGGATGTTCTCGTCACCATGGACCGGCTCTAATAAGAGACCGTGCAATGAAAATAAGTGTCAGGCGTACAGAAACCAAGTCTACAGACTGGGAGAGTCCTAGTGTCTCATGAAAAGGCTTGAGAGCTTTAGTTGGCTGTAGCCCCCATTGTGAAATGACAGCATCCAGTGCCTGCCAAAGAAAGCTCATGCAAGCTTATCTGTGTTCAGCCATGAATGGTGCCCAGAAAAGGCAGATAGTGGACGCAGTGTCCCCTGCCCTGCTCAGACAACATCTGGATGTTTGTTTTCAATTCTGGGCTCCCCATCTTGAGAGGGACATTGACAAACTCCTGCACGTGGAGAGAAAGTGAGCAGGATATTATAGGGAATTGAGACTAGCCCATGAGGAACTTGTAGAGAAATAATTGGGTGTGTGAGACCTGAAACAGAAATTTTGGGACTTTGAATTGGGGGGAGGGTGGGTAGGAGAAGAGGTCTAATGGATGACAAAGACAGAATAGTTCTAGAGAGTGTTAAGCTGAGACTTATGGGTAAAAGTTACAAGGAGAAAGAGTTCTGTTCAAGAAAAACTTTCTAACAGTTAAAGCTGCTACCAACAGAATGGGCTTTTTGGTGAGGTGATGAATGGAAATGTGAAGGCTTTGGTTGGATAACTCATTAGGAGTAGAAGTGTAGTGATAAGGATAGGATGGTCCATAAAGTTCCTTGTGAATTTAAGATTTTGTTCCAGGAAGGTCAGAGTTATAGCACTTTTAGAGTTATATATGTTACTTTCCCTACAAAATATTGAGGTAGGTAGTGCAAATGTCATGCCATTTTTTAGTCAACAAGCATTTTTTGTCTTGACTTTGTATCGAGGTCAGTTTGGGGGATACAAGAAAAAAGGGGGGAACTAGAGTCTCTGCTCTTAAGGAGCATGATAGACATAACTACTTAATAATGAGGTAGACACAAACTACATTACATGGATATGGAAGTCTTCTAAAAGGAGAAGGCATCTGTACCTGAGAAGACCGGAGGCTTCCTGAAGAAACTTGGGATTTGAGCTGAGAGTTGGAGGAACTGGGGAAACTAGAAGGTGGGCATCAGGCATGGGGGCAGGAGCAGCTAGAATGGAGAACATGGAGATGGGAATTCATAATGAGTTCATAGAAGAAGGAAGATTCAAGAAAGTTGGAAAGGGAGGAAGGAGTCGGGTTATGGAAAGTTTACAATACCAAAGAGGATTTTCTATTTGGTCTTAGAGGTAACCACTTAAGCCCCTTGAGTATGGGAATAGGCAGAAATAATGGGATGAAATAGTCTGACCTAGATTTGAGAAAAATCTCGTTGGACAGTTGGGTGGAAGATGGGTTTTAGTAGGGGCAGCCTTGAGTCAGAGGGACCAGATAGAAAGTGATTTCAGTAGTTCAAGCAGAAGATGCTGAAAGCCTGATTCAGAATTGTGACTGTATGTGTGGAGAGGAATAATCTTGCAAAGGGAGAAGTGATTAGATTTAGATAGATGGGGAAACTGGCACATAAACAAGGAAGTGTTTAAAACCAGAAAGAGAACTAAGTACAGTCAAGGATTTCTTCCCTTCTCTCCCATTTCTATAAAACTCTCTTTGTTTTACATTTACTTTCAGTAGATTTAAATATATTATATTTAACATATAAAACCAATAAAATAAATAATATATTTAATAATAATGAATAAAATATTTATATGTATTGGGGCTATCAGAGAATACACATATAAAAGTCTCATGGATGGATAATTCAGTGCTATATAATTTGATAAGAGAAGGTAATCATTTCATGTGATTTATTTCATTAAGCACTTCTTAAACCCTTGCTATATATATATATATCACTAAGATCAAGAAAGACCAATAAGACATGGTCTCTTGCCCACAAGGGGCTTACAGTTTACTAGGTGAGATGGGGCATCTATATAGTTAATTATCATGTACTTACCATGTTTTGTATTGTATTAGAAAAACACAAACTGCTCTGCATGGTCTTAGAAAGAAAGATAGAATTCTAACAGGAGGGAGGAGCTGGAGAATGATGGAGGTCTTCAAGGATTAGGTAGTATTATGATTGAGGCCAGTTCCAATGGTCTTGTGATGGAGAGAGCTATCTACACTCAGAGAGAGCACTGTGGGAACTAAGTATGGACCACAATATAGCATGTTTACTCTTTTTGTTGTTTGCTTGCATTTTGTTTTCTTTCTCATTTTTTTCTTTTTGATCTGATTTTTCTTGTGCAGCAAGATAATTGTATAAATATGTATGCATACATTAAATTTTAACATATATTTTAACATGTTTAACATATATTGGATTGCTTGCCATCTGGGGGAGGGGGTGGGGAAGGAGGGGAAAATTTGGAACACAAGATTTTGCAAGAGTCAATGTTGAAAAATTATCCATGCGTATGATTTGAAAATAAAAAACAAATTAAAAAAAACATTTCAAAAAAGGATTAGGTAGCATCTTCAGGTAATGTTAAAGAATGGGCAGAAATTCAGCTGGTACAAGTTTTGGTGGGAGGTGAAGGGAAGAGGGCATACCAATTCCACTGAATAGTTCATGTCATAGGAGAGTGTAGAATATCTTCAGAATACAGCAATTAGTCTAATTTTCTTGGTGTATAGACTATTAGGGGTGATGCTGCAGATTAAGTGCATGGATGGCTTATTATTGTGATCAACATTTGAATGTCTACTGTTTGCAGAGCATTGTCCTGGATTTGGGGGGGGAGGGTAACTTAAATAAGACCCTGTTCCTTCCCTCATGGAGCATGGAGTCTAAGAGAGAGAATATGGTACATACACAAATAGCTTTTCTAGAAAGTCACACAGAATCAATGGAGCAAAAAGTTCACCAATGAAATGCCCAGAACTGCAAGAGGAAGGATAAGTCATTTCTGAATGGAGGGGTCCCAGAAGTTTTCTCTTCCTGGAAAAGGTTCCATTTGAGTTGGGCTTAGAAGGAGAGCAGAAATCCAGATGGTTTTGGTAGCAGGACCTCTCCCTGAATTCAACTCTGGTCTCAGCCCCTTCCTAGCCATGTGACCGTAGGCAAGGCACTCAACCTATTTGCTTCAGTTCCTCATCTGCACAATGATCTGAAGAAGGATGCTCCAGCATCCTTACCAAGAAAATTCCAGATGTGATCACAGAGAGTTGGCTGTGACTGGAAACAACTGAACCAAAAAGGGATTCAGGGGAGGCAGAAAAGAAGTTGCAAGTAAGACTCAGGAAAATATAGGGTGTGTGTAAAGGATAATGGATTACTGGCGTATCCACTTTTTATGTGAAGGTGGGGTGTATCAATCATTTACTTTCTTTTCCTTTTGCTTTTTGCTGAGGCAATTGGGGTTAAATGACTTGCCCAGGGTCACACAGCTAGGGAATGTTAAGTGTCTGAGATCAGATTTGAACTCAGGTCCTCCTGACTTCAGGGCTGGTGCTCTATCCACTGTGCCATCTAGCTGCCCCAAATGTTCACTTTCTTAATGGAACAGAAGACTCCAGCAGAATCTTTATGTACTTTACTCTTGTGCCCCATATAAGGGAATTCTGGGTATTTGCTTCCTTGAATGTGTGTGTCCAGCAACTGAAATGTAAAAGGATGTTGCAACCTATAAACACAGAATCATTCCTTCCCAAGAGTATGAACTCAAACTAAGCTCTCTACCCTCCCACCGCCATGTTTATTTAGGAACTGCTGCTTGCTTTGATATGCTTATCAATAATTTGGACAATAGCTTCTATCCTAATGGCATCATCCCAAGTGAGAATCAGTGCTCTTACCAAAAATGTAGAGAAACTCTGGACAATGTGTTTTTGATATAAAATTTGGGATCTGGATAGTTGGCAATTGCCATGGCTTACAAAATGCTTTCCAGATATTATCACATTTTATCTTCACAACGGTCTGAGGAAGTAGATTCTGTTCTTACCTTCATTTTATAAATGAGGAAAGTTTGAAGTTCCTTTCTCTACTGAGAAAAAAGTAAGTGACAGGCAATGGGGACCTTGCTGGTCAGTCACAAATTAAGCCAGGTCCAATATTTTTAGCACAAGCAGCTTTACAGGAGTTTGAGAGATGAAAGGGTGCTTAAGAGATCATTTAGTCCAGGGACTCTTAATTCTCTTTACATTATTCATGAATTGGTAGTCTGAAGCCTATGGGAGATCCATTTCTTAGTATTTTTTTAAATTCATAACTGAATGAAATGCTGAATATCATTTGGAAGTTAATAACAATAATTTTATGTTTTCCCTATCCTCGTTCATGGACTTCATAAAATCTCCAATTTAAAGAATCCCTCATTTGAAACCAAAAAGAAGAGCTTCTGTATTCTATGATGGACAAGAGGGAACCACAGGAGCTTCTTGATTAGAAAAGAGACATAGCAAACTTGTGCTTTAGGAATATCATTTTGGCAGCTGTGTGAAGGATGGAATAGAGGAGGGGTATGAACTCTTGGTCTAGTCCATTTGTTTTTTACAGATTCATAAACTGCAGCAGACAAGGGAACTGATTTACTTATAATTTCCCAGCTGCTAGGTAACAGAGTCAGATTTGAACTCAGACCTTTGATAACAACCCAATATTCTACCACCACTTCATTCAAATGATATTTAACTCAAGTTTTGCCTTTTGTTGTCTTCCAGAACACATTCTGGTTTGGCTTGGGAGGTGCCACAATATTTTTAGTTCCTGCTATAATTCTTGCTGTAAAGCTATCCAAATATTATCGTCGAATGGATTCAGAAGATGTCTATGATGAGTAAGTATGTGGATTTTAAGAAAGAAGGAAGGGATCGACATTAAAAGAGAGATTTCCCAAAGCCTCCCCATCACCCCCACTCACATAATTTCAGTTACTTAGAAATTCTACTTTTCCTACTTTGTCATAAAAAATAAAGGAGAAACATCTTGTATAGGTAGGGCTTACTCTTGTTAACAGTTAGTTAGCTCCCCTACATGAAATATTATCAGTCATACTAAATATTCCTTTGCTCTAGGGATCCTGGTCTTAATTATTTTCTCTTGAATTTCCTTGCTTTCTTTAACCAATCTTCTATTTCTTATTTACAGTTCTTCTGTCTCAGGGACTTGGCATTTCACTTTATGATAACTGTTTTTACTAATTTTCATTTAACCATATGTGGTGTTTTTGTTTTTGTTTTTCCTCACTATCCCATGAACTTAACTCTTGTGTTTGTCCATTTGTTTGTATTTTTTTTTTAAGTTTCACCCATTGGGCTCCTTGTTCTTGGCCTGTCTTCCCGCCCCCAAATCTGCACATCCTTTTGGCACATCCATGCTACTATAGTAGAAAGGCAGTATGGGAAAGCAACTGTTACCTCCACAAGTATTTTTAAAAAATAATTATGTTTCCTTTTTTGTTTTATATCTTTTAGTGTTGAAACTTTACCCATGAAAAAGTAAGACTTTTTTTTTTACAGTATTTAAATCTTTTCATAAAGCGGGTATAGGGGATTTATGTTACTCAGTGATGGACCTTTGATTAATAAGGGAGAGGTCTATTGCAAAACAGGTCCAGATGAAAATACAGTCAATGTAAAGCCTCTTAAAAACAGATTTATATGCATCTATATAATATCTATCTATTTAATGTATAAAAGTAGTTGTTTAGAGTGTTTGGTGGTGGTTTGTAAAGGATACAGAATTCGAGTTGACCTTTTTACATGTAATACCAACATTAGCTTGTTTTTTTACCTATTCTCATTGCCATTTACATTGTCTTTGTAATCCATGTTGTCACTTTTTCATCTTAGCAATAACATAAGTCTTTTTTTGGTATATTTATTTTGTTACAGTATGGAAAATGGTAATTATGGTTATCATAAAGATCATTTATATGGTCTTCACAATCCTGTTATGACAAGGTAACACAAAAAACCTGAAACTGCATGCTTTATAGTCCTGGCTCTTTATGTGCTATATTAATCCTTTAATTGCATTTTCTGCATGCACAAAAAAAACACCTTTTTTTCTTTTTTGCATGATGGTTTATTTGAAGTGATTGGTCTTTTAAGTCACACTGTGCACTGTATGAGATTTGGTATTGCTTTCAAATATTTTGGTGCATTTAAAAAATACCAAAACACCTGAATAATTCTGTAAGATGTCACGGAATGAAACTGTCTTAAAATTACTTTGTAGAGCGGGTGAAAGGCCATTGATGATTAACATGTTTTACATGTTTCATTTAATCGGATTACTCCATAATCACTGAATCACTTTGTACTAATAAGGCTTATTGAGTTTATATAGCAGACCTTTGAGGAGTTTGTTTTATGCTGTTTTGTCATAGAGATAAGCTAATCTGACACTTTTGAAAGAAAAGTTTTGAAAATGTGTAATCTAGAATTTTCTAGCATGATGTACATGTGTAAGGAAATATTGAGAGGAATAGACAATTACTTTAAAGAAAGACATCCTTAAAGGAATCAGCTGATGCTTACTACATCATATTAAATTTGACAGAAATATTATTGCATGCTGGGCTCAGGAAACTGGTCTTGAATTTATACTATGGAGCTAGTGGTATATCTCTGAATGAAATGTTTAGTTTGATGGACCATGGTGGAGGCTTGGGGGTTGGAGGTGGGAGGTGGGGAGAAGTAAGGAGTTGGATTTCCCTTTCTCTTAAATACACAATTTCTCATTAACTTTGTCCCTGGTGAAGAACTGAATCTATGAACAGAGTAAATCAAGCCCAAGGTGGTTTCTTATTTCACAAAAGGAAAACCATGTCCATGCTGCCCTATGCACATATGGGGAAGGGGAGTTTAGTGCCTGGAGAACTAGTCTTGGAGTCAGGAAGACTTCAGTTTGTTCTGTCACTTGTGCACCTTACTGACTCTTGGTTTCCTTTTCTACAAAATGGTGAAGGTGCCATTGTATGAAATGAGATATTATACACGTAGGAGAGCCAACAGTGAGAAGTGCAATATAAGTGGGAGCTCTTCTTATTCTTTTCAGTGCCAAAGATGGTCTGGGTCTCTGTGGATGCCTTAGCTCACTCTGCCTAGAGCTGGGTAGAGTGCTCCTTGTCGTAATGACTTCAAGCAGAACAAGAAAATGTGTCTGTAGAACTTCAGATCATGGTAGAATGGGACACTTGCTTCTACCTCTGAACCACAGATGTTTGCGAAAGACAACATTTTGGAGCTTTTTCCTTTAGGAAGAAACAGTCTAAATTTTAGATACAAAGTTGAGAGAAAAGGGATAATGTGTAATGATTAGCACTATGTACCAAATACTGAGATTTATCCATTTTGTCTCATTTGATCTGCACAGCTAGGTGCTAACATTATCCCCATTTTGCAGCTGAGGAAACTGAACCAGATAGGTTAATCACAAAGCTAGAACGTTTCCAAAGGGGTCATCTTCCAAGCTCCAGGTCTACCACTCTACCTACTGTATTAACCATCTAGCTATCTCTAATTTGGCATATGATCAGCTAGCTGGGAAGGGCCCTTCAGTCAATGAAGACTTTGGCTGGTTGACAGATTGAAGAAGAATTCTTGACCTCAGGATTCTTATTTGCTGCCCATGTATCCCTAGGCTAGGAGTTTGGGGTTTTCCAAAGACTATTTATTTTTAGATGTTAATTCTGGGGTTCATAAACAGGCAGTAACATGAAGAATTTATTGGAATACAGCAATGACAAAAATAAGGAATCTTATGAGAGAATGAAGAGATATATATATTCACACATATAGACGTGTGTGTATATCTATAAATAATATAGAAATAAGTCTTTTTTATATAAACTTAAGACAATGAATGAAGAGGAAGAGCAGATTTGGGAGACATTTCATGGTTACATTTAGAGTATAATTTTTTCATTATCAATAACTGGAAAAGGGAAGACTTTTTTCACAGCATTGTTGAGCTGAGTAATACCTTTGGGGGAACAGATTTACTTTAGACAGCTATAATCAGCACATGATGCTTATTACTGTATTCTTAATCAACAGAAAGACTACAAGATTGTAAAGTAGAAATTAGGCAGGAGTTTGATTTCAAGCACAAAGGATATTGTTTGTAATAAAGCCTATATTAAAATACAGCTTGTTTTCAGTTTTCCATAAGAGGGGGAGGAAACAAAACAGCAATCCCACTGGAAAGCAAGTCATTCTTGGCTTCCCTCTTTTTATTACTTTTGCTAGTTTACATTTTTTCTTACATGTACTTTTGAGGGAAGATTATTTTTTTCTGAACTTGATGGTAATTTTATTACATGGATTTTTTATAAGAAATTTTGCTGCTAGTCTTTCCTGTGTACTTTCTTAAGATCACTGGTTCCTAATAAATGTATTTTTGTTCCATAAACTTCTTTTAATAATGTGTTGATTTGCTACAGGGCAATTCAATATCCTACTCAAAATATTCTTTTAAATTTATGAAGCACTCATAACATCTAGTGATAGCTTTTGTCCCCAAAAGCTTCATGTTAAAATTTATATTATATAGTCATGATTATAAGATATCTTTTTTTAAAGATCACGTGCTTGTTTTCAGGGAGGAAAAATAGATCTGTAGTGTAATTGGACAATTTGTTATTGTCTAAGGTGCCATTAAAGGATTTTTAGCTCCAGCCTTTTGTACATCATCACAGAACCCCCAAGGGGATTGCAGACCACTGCATGGGAACCACTGATTTAAATGGCAGTGTTCCACTTCAGAGAATTTCTTGTGAGGATGCCATTAAGACTTACACATTTTGGAAGCTTTGCTTTGCCACTGATGATCATGAGGTCAATTTATCCTAAAAGCCTTAAAGTCTTCTCTTCCTCATAGCCACAATTGTTCTCTCACACTAGATTATCTTTCCAAAAGTATTATATCTTTCTTTTCTTTTTTTAGTGCCATGGAACAGTGGTAGAGGATATTGGAAATGGATGAGGTAAGCTAGAAATTTCTACATGAAATAATTTGTGACTCCAGAAGAATCAGTTTTGGCCATATATAGTGAATTATGATAGCCTTTTTACTCCATAAATCAGACAGCCTGTTCCACATTATATATAAATGTATATAAATAAATATATAAAATATAGTTAAATATAATTAATAATTTATATAGATCTAGATCTATATATATATATATGTACATGTATATATAGATATAGATCTATCTCTATATATGTATGTGTGTATATAGATATAGATAGATCAATATCTATATATATATAGTGACCTAATAAATACAGAGCTGACCTTGGAGGCTGGAGTGTTTGAATTTTAATCCTGCCTTTGGTGCACACTAACTATGAGAATTTGTCCAAGTTCTTTTTGGGGGGGATGGGGAGTCTCCATGCTCTAGGCCAGTGTAATCAAACATACCTTTGGTCTACAGCATTTCTGAGTTTTTCTCTGGTCCAAATCAGATTTTAAAATATAATTGGGAATTATTTAACAACATTAGGAAAAATGGAATAAAATGGAAATAATATTGCACTTTAAAACCAAGTTAATATGTGACCAGCAGGGATTTTATGGGCTATTTAGTGGCCCTAATTTTATTTGAATTTGACGCTACTGCTCTAGATCAGGGCTTCTTAAACTGCAGTTTGCAACCTCATCTAGGGGTCTCCTAACTGAATTCGGGAGTTATAAAATTATTTATAATAATTTATAATAAAATTTATAATTTATAAATTTATAAAAATCATTTATAATAAAATTTGTTATTAATAAATGTCATGTGTGTATACTTTATATATATATATGTGTGTGTATATATGCTTAGGGTCACATAAAAAATTCTCAAATCAAAAGGAATCATGAGTGAAAAAGTTTCAGAAGCCCTGCTCTAAACAACCCCTTGAGAATATAAGTTGCAGTTGTCAACCTGCATGGATCCTCAACTTCTTGTACAGTTAAAGTCCCTCTCTCTATATAGCCTGCCCTGGGGCTTTGAACCACATTAGTGAAATTTAGAAAGGCATGAAAAATTGTCAAGTGCACTCAGCAGTGTAGAAGCCTCTGCAAATGAGGCTCATCTTAATTATTTTTGCCTTATTTTCATGGCATGAATTGCAAAGGTGATTTGTGAACATATATTATGCTGTTTTCCCCTGGCATAACAGCTACTTATAGAATCATGATATATATTAATTTCAGGACTTTATTTAGGATTCTGAATTGCTAATTTTTTGTACTGATCCTATTTTGATGTCTTTAAATGTCTAAGTTATTTTATGACCCTTAATTTCCAGTCTCAAGATGCTTACGTGGAAGAGAACAAAGCATTCTACCTATCTTCTGATCTACAAGCACCTTTCAAATCCAGTATGGTTTTTGATGGCTTACTAGTCACACAGCTTTAAATCAAAGAACCATAGGATGTAACATGGGGTGCTATGATATGAGCTAATGGATATGTATTTCCTGACTGGAGCTCAATCCCCAGCACATCTTTCTGGTTGACCACTGTTCAAGGCGACTGCCACTGGATTTCAAATGTTGTAGGGGGTGGGGGAAGATGTTAGTTTTTGGTTTTTACTTTTTTACACTGGGTTTCTATCTCAAAACCACCCATACCTGTATATCGGCTCTGTTTAATGCTATTTTCCAGGGAATAACTACCTGTGTGTAATTGTTCCATTTTATTATGGGAAATGCATTAAACTGGCAACGTTTACATTTAAAATACATTTTATATGCAGTGATTTTGTATATAAACCTTTTGTTACCACAGTCTTATATGAGTGTTTAAAAAAAAAACCAAACAATCCTAGTATTGAATAATTTTCTTTCAAAATGAGCATAAACCAGCATGATCGGTGTTGATTGTTGGTGCTGTTAAAGAATCCGTTTTTTACCAAAGTATGTGTGTGAATTCTACAGTGTGTCCTTTGGGGCCCATGTACCACCTATATGGTATTTCTTCTACTCTTTAAATGATCCATTAAGATCATTTTGAAAAGAATATACAGAAGAAAAATCCGAGAATCAGGTTGATTCTTCATAGTAATTTGAAAAAAAATTTAAAATCTATAGGGTGCTTGGCTTCTTTAGGTCATTGGAAATTGGGATGGTATTTAATAGATGTCAACTCTAGAGGGATGCAAATTCATCTGATCCGTGAACTTGGGAGAAAAAAGACTGAAGTTATTTCTCTTGGAGGTGATGCTTCCAATCTAATCAAGATATTCAGGGTTATTTGGCCATCAAAATGATTTGTATGGATTTCAAATGACTCAACTATTAAAATGAGACCATCTGGAAAATGGTCATAATTTTCAGACAGACACAATGCCAGAAGAATACTATTTTCCAGACACCCTGTTTTTCTGTTTCTGTGATAAAGGATTCTTTGGGAAGAGATCCTAAAAATTAAGTGAAAGCTCCTAATAATTGTTTGCTGTGAATTTTTTTTTCTGCTAGATTACTCACATATCAGGTCAGAAGAGGCCTCATTTCAGATAAACAAAATGTAGCACATGCGTAAAGTTAATCAAAATGTCAGGTTTTTTTTAAAGTTGTATCTTTCACTTGAAAATGATGTCCCCCCAATTCATTCCAATAAAAATAAGATGGCCTACTTGATTTGTGGATGACAATTGTTTTCATTCATGGGGGAAGGAAGGGGAGAGAAAGGTGACTTGAAGATACTGAACTTTACAGGAGAAAACTTAGGTTTGTTTCAATATGTAATATATTTTTAAGGGGCTATTGTATCCCTGATACTAGAAAGACAGGAAAAATTTCTTCAAGGAATACATTTCAATGGGGGAAACAAAATATATGCATATAAAATATGTGCTAAATAAATACTTTCTAAAGTGAATGTATAAGATGGTGCCTTTTAAAAATTATTTTACCTTAATAGTGGGACATCCAATGATCTGTCCTTGGCCCTTTTCTTCTGTTCAATATGATTATCGTTTCCTTAAGTGAAGGTATGAATGACATTCTTGTTTAATTGGCAGATGTCACAAAGTTGGAAAGCATGCTAATATGTTGGATAATAGAATCCAAAAATATATCCATTTTCAAGACAATGGACTGAATCTTTTCTTTGTTAAGCTTTTTATTTACAGAACATATGAGTAATTTTTCTACATAGACATTTGCTAAACTTTCTGTTCCAGATTTTTCCCTTCTCCCCCCCACTCCTTCCCCTAGATGGCAGGAAATCTAATACATGTTAAATATGTTAAAATATTTGATAAATCCAATATATGTATACATATGTATACAGTTATCCTGCAGCACAAGAAAAATCACATCTAGAAAGAGAGAAAAAAAACAACCTAAGAAGGAAAACAAAATGCAAGCAAACATCCACAGAAAGCATTAAAATGCTGTGTTGTGGCAATGGACTGAATCTTAATGAGTTAAAATTGAATAGAAATTTCCTATGCCTGGGTTAAAAAGCCAGCTGTAAAATCCCAGATAAAAAACATGAAGAGGGGGCAGCTAGGTGGTGTAGGGATAGAGCACCAGCCCTGAAGTCAGGAGGACCCGAGTTCATATCTAGTCTCAGACACTTAACACTTTCTAGCTGTGTGACCCTAGGCAAGTCACTTAACCTGAATTGCCTCAGCAAAAAACCAAAACAACATATCTTTACTTTGTCTTGGTAGTATTCTATCTGTAGATTTTTGTATTCTGTTCTTGGCAGAATATTTTAGATAAGGCTTTGATAACCCACAGTATCCAAAGAATCAGAAACTTGAAAAAAACTGACCAGGGAATTCCGCCTACTAGAATTAGTCGAAGAAACGTTGTGATAATTTGACCTAAGAAAAGAATTGGGGAACTGCAAGATACCTAATTGCTGTCTTGAAGGATTTGAAGAGCTGTCATATAAAAGTGAGTTTAGATTTTCTTTGCTTGCCCCCCCTTCCCCAGACAAAATTTTAAAATGCTCAAGAAATTAAGGAGACAAGTATGGGCAAAGAAATCGATCCATCTGGTTCAACCCATAGGTGTTTGAGAAAAGCTGCCACAATTGTCATTTGATTGAGCAAACCACTCTCTTTTCATCCTACAAAAGGTTATATTCCCTTCTCATTCACAAAGTTCCTTCACTTCTACCTCTTGTCATTGCCAAGCCATATAAATTAGCTAGGGTCCCAGGCTTGGAACTGAAAACAAATCATATGTATTCCAAATCAGGTTCCTCTGTGTGTGTGTGTGTGTTAATGTAAAGCAATTTATTCAAATTAAGCTGCTTGACTTAAAAATTTTTTAAGGTCGGGTTATTTATTATAATAATTTATCCCCATTGCAAGACCAAGATTAGATGTAATAGCCATTTGTGCACTAGCAGTTTATAACTCCAGAGTTAAAAATAATTCATGACCCAATTTGAAACATAATCATTCAGATGGAGTCTACGGTGGATTCGATTTCTGGATAGTTTGGTGGCTGAGAGAAACAAAACCAGCAAGTCATTGTTTATTGAATCAAATATCAGTAGAATCCTGTTGGTTATTTATGGATGGAGCTGTCCTCAAACAGATAGGATCAATGTCGTAATGACTTAAGGTGACAAATGTTTTGCTTGACTTCCTAATGGATCTAAAACACAATGGTTCTGAATTTGAAACCCAAGAACTGGAAATTGGAAACAAAAGGATTGATCCCAATTCATCCAAAGCCTTTATTTTCACATGTGCAGTACAAGGCAATGGGAAGCTGCTTTTTAGTAGTTGTCTTACATTATCTTGAGGTATTCCTGGTCTAATTTCTCATTTTTTTTAATACTGGGTATCTCTCACCCAGCTTAGAAGAGTGGCAACTTCTCATGGTCCAAATCCCACTGTTGACTGGCACAGGAACAGAAGCTTTGACCTGCCCAGTTCCCACCTGATGGAGGCACCCCTTGAGGGACTCAGCACATGAATTCCTGTCTTGGTGTGAATGCCCAATTTGTGTCAGCCCTATTGCAGCTCAGAGCGCCAGCCCGAGCTCGACCCCTCCAGAAGCAGGAATTGGAGTTAGGTACCAGCATACCTGGCTAATTTTGATTTTGAAAACAAAATCTAAAAATGTACAAGAATGCTGCCATCTGTGCAAGCGGGATGTTCCAATTTAGCGAGTGCAGACTGTTTGGTTTCCATACAGCACAGGATGGAGGAAAGAACTGGATCTGGAGTCAGGATCCGAGCTCACAGTTTGCTCTTTCTGGGTCTCGGCTTCCTCATCCGAATGGTTCGATGACTGGACCTTCAAGGTCCCCCTTGCCTCTAGCATCAGGATCAGTGCCTCTCGATAAGCCTGGGGAATAACTGCCAGCTGCCAACAGCTGGGGGCTCAAATTGCAGCACTTTGCCAGTGTGGCCAGGTTTTGGTGGGTATTATGGGGGGTATTAAATGTCAGGCAAAAGTCAATATTGATGGGATTGGCCAAAAATACAATGAGAAGTGTTTAATCTGTTCAATTGTGTCCAACTCTGTGACCCCTTTGGGGGGTTTTCTTGGCAAAGAGATGAATGGTTTATCATTTCCTTCTCCAGCTCATTTTACAGATTGGTGGGGTTGGCACAGAGA
Organism: Myrmecobius fasciatus; assembly: GCA_023553655.1. Taxonomy (NCBI): domain Eukaryota; kingdom Metazoa; phylum Chordata; class Mammalia; order Dasyuromorphia; family Myrmecobiidae; genus Myrmecobius; species Myrmecobius fasciatus. Next base: position 143,499 of record JAJPUD010004030.1, read on the forward strand.
CTGGAGCATTGATGGAATTGCTCCCTGGGGCAGGCAGGGAAAAGGCTCTGATAGAGATCTGGGTTAGTCTCATGGTCCCACCCTCTGTGGAGGAGGTCCGGTCCAAAATCCAAGTTGTGTCAGATCCCTGGGGAGATTGTAGGCAGCTCTACGTGCTGTACCCATCGAAGAAATCCCAGTCAGGTCCCTGAGGTTAAATTTCCACTATCAGTCTGTCGATGATTCACACCTTCTTTGCTGAATCCCTTTGGATCAGTCCGCCTGGCACTCTGCCTCGGGGCACCTTTCCCTTCACCCCTTCCCCATGCCACCTGATGTCCCTCCTCTCACCCCACTATCCTTTGTGTGTCTTTCTCCTCTTTCTGAATAGCTAAGTCTTTCAGGGTGCTAGGCCCCAACATCATGGAGGGTGTCCCCTTTCTCCTGGTTGATGGGGAGTCCCTCTAGGAACTTTTCTTTTCCATCATTAATTATTAAAACCCATTTCCTTGCTGTGTGCTCTCCCAACTAACTACCATTACTGGTAAATATTGTTTCTCTTATATTTTGTCTGCAAAGGCAGAGTACTCTGGGTGTGGGAGATGGCATCCATTCAGATTTGGTTGATGTGCTCGAGTGTCCTGCTTTTTCCCTCTCTGGAGAGGGGAGGTGTTCAGATGATGTAAAAGAAATTAATATCAATAATTTAAAAAAGACTTCATGGTTTAAAACAAACCCACTGTGAAAAGTTGTTTTGCTAGAGCTCTTGCTGAGCTTAGCACCCAGTTGGACCATGACTGAATAGCTCTGTTATCATCTTGTTTTGTTTTTTTTTCCCTCTCCCACTCCCCTTGCTTCACCCTTAATATTCTGCTCTAGATTGTTTCTTCTTCCCACCAAACTGGCCCCAACCTGTGCTTCCGGCCTCCTGCTCCAATACTGCCCATTCTTTCCCACTCTCCTCTCCAGTTCTGATTCTTGATGTCATAGGTGAAGTGCTTTTCACTATTGTCTTCCTGGCTTCCACCAAAGACTTCCTTCTGCTCTGATTGCTGGCATCTTAGCTCCCATCTCCAGCCCAGAGAATATCAGTGTTTTGGATAGATAGAGCAGCAGCCATTTGCCTAATGAGTGTAATTGTGAGATGGAAAGGAAAGGTGTGATCACACATGGAACTGGAGCAATATTTCCTGTTAAAAAAAAAAAAAAGTAAGTGGAATCCAAGCAAAAAGACTTTAAATATGAATTTCCTTTATAGCCAAGGCAGTGCTTTAACCATTCAGGATTGATTGGGTTTAAAACCTCAATCCCATCCAGAATCAGTATCCCCACAGTATCTGGTGTATCAGGTATAACTAAAAGGAAATGAATGGCCAGGAAAATTTTGTCACAATCAGGAAGACCTCAAAGTCTATCTGAGAGGCACAAAGAACGTTCCTGCTATTAACCCTTTTTAGGGTGCCATTCCTATAGGATCAAATGATTATAACTAGAATTTATGCAGTGCTTTAAATGTTCTCATTCTGTCCTAACCAGATTTTATTGGTGCTATTATTAAATCTATTTTATAGATGAGTAAATTGAACCTGACAGAGGTTATGTGACCCATACAATTAGTGGAAATGCTTGTTTTATTATATAAATTAAAAATAAAATAAATGTTTAAAATAAATTTGAATTTGAGTCTTCCTGATTTCAGGTCCAACACTAAGCAGAGTTCCACCTGCCTCCCCCCAATATAAGTCTAAGCTCTTTTGTCTGACTTTAAAAAAAAACAACTTATTTTATTTCCAACTCTTGAAACAAAAGAAGCATTTCCATAACAATACAGTAGAAAAGAATTATTGTACATGACACTGCAAATCTACCATGTACAACTTACTATTGCTTCCAAATATACACCAATGTTATCACGCAACTTTCTTTTTTTTCCCATTTTTTTCTTCCTTCTTCCCTACCTAGAAATGGTTACTATTAGATACAAATAGACACACACACATACATATATGCATATATGTAAAATCAGTCAATATATATTTCTATTCAACATTTCTTTCCCAGAATGCAAATAGCATCTTTCTTCATACATCCTTTATTTTTGATTTGTGTATTTGCAATAGTCAAAATGACTTAGTCCCTCAGCATTATTCTTAAGACAATATTGCTGTTAGTATCTGACATTTAAGGCCTTTCACACCCTGACCCCATCCTGCCTTTCCAGCCTCTCGCGTGTTATACCCATTGCCATATTTTACAATCCAGTCAAAGAACCCTCACTGTTCCTTATACCCCACATCCTTTGCGAACTGTCCTCCCATTCCTAAAATGGGAATCCACAATTTCCTTCAAGGCTCACTTCACTAATCACTTTCTACATGAACAACTTCCTGATTTTCCCATCTCCAGCCTCCCTCCCCTCTCCAAATTACCTTGTAGTAATTTTGCATAAACCTGTTTATGTGCATGCTCCCTCCCCTGCCCAACTTCCAAGTCAGGGTCTCTTTTCACTTTTGCATTTCCATGCCTGGCACATAGTACTTGTTTATAAATGCTGGTTCAAAGGAGCGATGGATGGATGAATCTTTTCTTTCTTTACTCCAAGACTGTCTTTGGGCTGCAGCTAAATACAAAAATACGTGGGCCTCTGAGCTGGTAATTACTCTGTAATTACACAGGGAACATAGAAAGATGGCAGAGCAAGATGAGAAAATCACATGAGACCTCTTTTTACTAAAAAGTGCATCCTGAAGGGTGTCGGGGAAGGCTTTCTCTAGAGGTATTGGGGGATGTGTGTGTGTGTGTGTGTGTGTGTCCTTGAAGTAGCATTTATCTAACCCTAAATGCATTATTCTCTAAAATACCTCAGATCTGCATTATGGAACAGTTATGAATACTTCGATGTCACAAGGTAAGTCACCAAATGACCTTAAAAATATCTATAGGTTCCTGTAGAGGAACTTCCATTATGGCGCCCTGACATAAAATATTTGTGATATTTAGAAATAAGATAATGGGATGGAGTTCTAAGCAGATATACTTGACCCATTATTCCAAATGAGTTTTATAGGAGTGGCTTCTGCCGAGGTGGCGTGATGTAGGAGAGAGTAGTTGACCTGAGGTCCAAACACCTGAACAACTTCCTGGCTAGTATGTGATCACCAACCAGTCCCTTAGCTCTCCTATGTCTCAGGTTCTTCATCTGTAAAATGGGTCAATAATCCTTGCACTGTGTATACAATGTACACAGTGTAACAAAAAATATTTTGCAATCCTTAGAGTGCTACATAAATGTGTGTCGTGATTAAAAATTCTGGAGGATACATGTGTCCAAATGCGTGTGCTACATAGTATAATGTGGTAAGGGCAAAGAAAAGATCTAAAGGATTCGAGGAAAAGTAGAGGAGTCTTGGAAATGAATGGTTCAATGAAAGCCACAGGTCATAAGAGAAATCTACTGAGCTCTGCCATTACTGCCATTGTGGTACTGGAGGAGGAGCAGATGCATCCGGCATCTGGGGACGACGGTGTGGGCTATAAAATGGGGCCATCCTCTCACTCACCCCTCTCTATCTCATAAGGTGGCTGAGAGAACTAAGTGGAAGAATTCGGTGATGGTAGAGAGCTCCAGAAACCAGAGCACTTTCTGGTGAGTGAGTCACTGTTATACATCTTTTGTTGGATGCTGGTTCTCCAAAGGGGCTAACTAGGGTGTGAGTGTGTACATGACTGATTTGGGTTATGATTAATTATGTACATAGCCTGCTCCTGACCACACCAATCAGTGGAGCCTGGTTTTACTCATTCCAAAGCCGTAGTTTAGGAAGGTGAGATTCAAGGAGGCTCCCAGCATTTGCTCCTGCCAATCTCCTCAGAGCAAATTGGGATGGCCATGAATCCCCCGTGGGCTCACACATGCTGCGTGTGGCGTATGGGAACTTGGGATGCGGTAGAAGGAAAGGTTTCTCCATGAAGTTCCCAAACCATTCCCTCCCACAAACCTTGCCACATATGCTAGATTTGTTTGACTAAAGTGTCTTCATCGAGCAATGATCAATTAAATATGGGTTCTGTCTAGAACTTTGTGGAAGCCATTGGAGCAATTTCTTGTATTTCCTTTTTGTCCTCTTCGCTCCCCTTGATTCTTCCCAATGAGAGCAGAATGTGGTTCCAAAGGAACAGATGGTCAGAGCAAGCGGTCAGATTTGGAGCATTAAGTCAGCTGGAAAATGACCCCTGCCAGAGCCATGGGAAATGTCCAGCACAGCCTCCATATCTTCTGCAGTACGAGGACTGGGCACGGGAGGCGTGGATTGGGGTAATCCCTGTTCAAAAGCATACCCTTCTCTTGGCTTAAAAGAAAGTGGTTGGCAGTGTGGACTCTCTTCCAGATGGGCAGAGTGGAAGGGCCATTCCAGGTCACAAGAAGCCATGTATGCTCCCACACTGGGAAGCCATTTGAACAAACTGCTCCATCCCAGGAGATTGCAAGGCTATGGCGGACAGCTGTGTGAAGGTCACCTGTGACAATCCAAGGCTAACTGTAAAACACAGAACAAATGAGAAATGGGAAATAATTTAGATGCATGGAACCCAGATTTCCTAGGTTGCATCCAAAGGGCAGAAATGGCACCTCTGGGTCCTTTTGGTTCGATTGCATCTCTTGTTTTTGCCCTTTATCTCATCTTGCTCAATGTTTCCTTTCTACGACTTCCTTCATTGTTAGGTGTTTGGTTCCAAAGGATAGTTGATCCCTAAATCCCTTTGGGCTCAATTCCATCCTTGGCAAAATGAAAGGATTGGATTATGTGCTTTCTAGAATCCTTTCCAGTTCTAAATCCTAGCTGAGTGACTTGCTCAAGCTTGCTCAGGGAGTTCTCTATAGTCTCAAGTCTGGAGCCAAAATCTTGTCTCCAAGTGCAGGTTCTGTCCACGACAATAAGCAGCTGGAGTTAGGGGGTGTCATGGAACCGGCGATGAGAGAGAGCTGGGATTGGCAGAGGGGAAAGGGAAGGGTGATACAACATTTAGTGCTTTGAACAAACTCTGCCCTTTCCTCGGACTTCAGTGAAAATCCATATGGACCGATCTTTGTGCTTTCCAAGACATCCAGTTGTCCAAATTCATGGTGTTGGGTTTCCATGATGGAGCAATTAGCAATCCAATAAATTGCATGCTTTAGCAAATTGGAACTAAGATGCTAATGACTTCTAGGAAATTCATTGAAATTTCCTTGATCTCTCTCAGTGCTAAATGTTTAAGTCTATGTTTCTTAGTCAGAATGAAGGGATTTCCAGGCCTCCTTCTCAGACTAACGCCCCACTCATGGTGGGTTTTTTCCTATTTTGATCTTCTATAAGCTTATCAGTAGAAACAACTCTGATCATATTCTTCTCACCAACAACAAAAAATAACAGAAACTATGTTCTCATAAGAAAGCAAAAGACAGACTATTCTCTCTAATCTTATACTGGAGATGGTTAGATTGATCCTGCCTAATTATTTGGGTGAAGGAAGAAGGAAAAAGGAGTAACTGGCAAGTGAAATGTTTGTGTCTACTACTATATGCTCGCTCGGGTTTTTATTTAATAAGTTATTAAAATAAATGGTCTTCAGCTTCCAGCCTAGAAGGAAGGACTCGGTATCCAGAAAGGAAGAAGTAGTTGGAGCAAAAGCTAAGAATCAGGAAAACTGTACAATGCCCATTGACCTTAGGCTACATTTGTCAAATTAGCTCGGCCAATGGGTAAAGAGCTAATGGGGACTTTCCAAGGAGGCACAGGTTTATAGCTAAAAAGCAATTTAGTCTGGGGAGAATTCACGCCACAAATGTGAGCGCCTGGCCTTTAGGTGGTTGTAGACAAGGTGGAGAAGGGTGAGGTAGAAAGAAAGCTTCAGAAAAGGTGGAAGAGCTAAAGTCAACCAAGCAGGTGAAAAGTCCCTCTGGCTGAACCTGTTTCTAGTGCTATGGTTCAAGGCAGGGGCAGTTTCTGGGCATCTGGGCATGGTGGCTTGAATGAAATGATGTAAGTAAAGCATTTTGCAAGCTTGTAAAGACTACATGAATGTCATTTTGCAGTTGGATGTTATTATTTTAAAGTGAATGAAAAGCATTTATTAAGTACTGAGCACTGTACTAATTACTGGGGATACAGATTTTTAAATTGCAATAGTTTGCTCCCCACCAAGAAGCTTACCCTCTAACTGAGGGAAACAACAAGTGTACGGATGGGTTCGAGGGATGTGTACAAAGTCCCAGAAGTCCTAAGGGGATAGCAGTGGAAATGGACACGTTTCCTTCTCTCTACTGAAAGAATAAGAGAAAGGCTTTTTAGGATTGGAGACATCTGAACACGTTTATAGGTGGCTTAGAAGGAACTGGTGACAAAAAGGAGATTGAAGACATTTGAGATTGAGAAGAAGCAGTTGTGGGAGCCACGTGTGGGTGAAGCAATGGAAGCTTAGCCTAAAAGCTGGCCCCTTATTTGCGTAGGGCTCTTTTGTTTGAATATAAGCTTCTTCAGGGCACTTGCTTAGCTCAATGGCCAAGGCAGGGTAAGAGAAAGCGGAAAGAGTGGATGGTGGAGACAGAAGGCTGAGAAGAAAGAAGAGCTAAGGGAGCTCCTAAGAGATGCTCTTACTCTTCTCGGAAACTGACTGGTCCCACTGTGCCAGTGTCAGGCTAAGGGGGGAGAGGGAAGGAGTTCCCAAGGGTTGCGGAACTGTGGTCACGTTGTTAGGAATACTGACCCTCTTGGGGACCACTGGGGGAGGGCTGAGTGAAAAGAGGGATCAGGAATAGCCAGGGAGAGAGGGGGACGAACGAATGCAATTTTAAAATCCGCATCCCCAGCAATTAGCCCCGTACTTGGCACTTAATAAATGCTTTCCATTCATTTTAAGGTCTGCAAAATGCTGGCCTTATTCCTCTGGAGCCATGATGGCTTCACCTAAATCAGGGAGGACACAGCCCCCAAAATGTGGAACAAAGGGACTTTGTGTGGGGCTTGCCATCCCACCAGCACCCGCCACAGTGCCCAGCTCCAATAAATATCCTCTGAATGACTCCTGGGTGGATCCAAATGGATTTTTACCAAGGTCCAACCCAGCTTAAGCCGCCTTTTCCACAGAGTCTTGGCTCATCTCCAAGTAATTATGGAGGGTCTGAGTTGGCTGCTTGAAGCCCAAGCCCACCTGCTGGGACTGCCGCCCCTGATCTTCTCTGGGGCTTCTGCTGTAGTAACTCCTGGGCCGGACACGAACCTCCTTTATTCCCCTAGGAGGACGGAGGTCCTGGAGGTCAGCAAGGACACTGGGACAAAGTGGGCTCTTGTGGAGGGGGAGGGAGGGAGTGCCATCGGGGAGAAGTGCCGCTGGGGATTGTGCAGCACAGCCAGCAGTGGGAGCGGGCAGGAGGAGGAGGAGGGACCTTTTCTTCCTCTTCTCAGGGACTCACCTTGTCTGCCCTCTGGGAGGGGTGCCCCAGCTCAGAAAAAAAGGCTAAAAGTAACTGAGCAGGGAAAGACATTGCATCCCTTCATCCCTGTGTGTGTGAGTGTGTGGGTGTGTGTGTCTGTGTGTGTGAGTGTGTGTGTGTCTCTGTGTGTGTGAGTGTGTGTCTGTGTGTGTGTCTGTGTGTGTGTGTCTCTCTGTGTCTGTGTGTGTGTGTGTGTGTGTGTGTGAGACCGCAGGGCTGGCACTCTGAGTTGCTCCATCCTGGACACACTCAGCACGGCCCCTTCCCGGAGGGAGCCCACTTGCCACTCCCTCCAACTCCCAGTGCAGAAACACTTGGGGTTTTCAGGCAGGACTCGGCCCACCGGCAAGGAGAAAGGGGGCTTTGTGCGGCCGCCCTTTAAGTGGGGGCCCTTCCCTGCCTGAGGCTGAGCTGGGGCAGGGCTGCGCCGGGAGCTGGCCATGGCGCTGGGGGCCTGCCTTCTGCTGTTGGCCGCCTGCTGTCTTGGGGCTTTGGGACAGACCCCGAGGCAGAAGGAAATCCCTCCGGGGGAAGACCTTCACTTCCAGACCAAGGGCAGAGACAATTGCTCCATGCAGGTCAGCGCCCAGGGGGCGATCCGCCTGAGGCTCGAGTGCAGAAACCAGGCCCGGGCCTCTTGGTGTGAGTACAGCGGGAAGCCGGAGCTGTGTGGGGCCTTCCTCAGCAACCCGACTCTCTACTGGAGCCAGGTGGTGCTGGGCCTGAGGAGGCTGAGGGAGCCCTGCCTGGTGGCCCCGGTGCTGAGACCCCCGCTGTGCCAGGGCGCCGGGCCTGAGGCGCAGCTCAAGCAGGAGGCCTCCAGCCTGAAGGGGCCCCCCAGCCTGAAGGGGCCCCCCCTCTCCAGCCAGCAGTCTGAAGCCGCCAGGCCTTCCAAACTGGGGCTCGGGCCTGAGGGACTACCCCAGAAAGACTCCGGGGAAGCCCAGGTGGGCAAAAGGTCCGCTGAGAAGGTGGCGAGCGCCAAGCCCACGGGCCCCCCAGCTGGGAAGCCAACGCAGCCAGGGCAGCAGGCCCGCAAGGAGGAGGAGGCCCTGAGGATGGCCAAGGAGTACTGCTGGGAGCCCCTGCACAAGATCTGCTCTTACATCATCGGCATCTTCCTGGGCTAGGGGCCGATCTCCCCAGGTAAAGCTCCCCTCCCCCAGGCACAGAAAGGCAGGCCCGCCTCCCCCTCCCACCCAAGCCAAGAAAAGGGGGCCAGGTCATAGGGAGGGGATCAAGGCCCAGGAAGAACCCAAGAATCACGTCTGACCCCGAGACACTAGAGACCCACTAACCCAATGTCTCCATTTTACAGATAAGAAAATAGGGACCCTAGTGACTTTTACATTTCACGGATAAAAAAAAATAGGGACCCTGGTGACATTTACATATTATAGACAAGAAAATAGGGACCCTAGTGAAGAAAATAGAGACCCTAATGATGCTTACATTTTACAGACAAGAAAATAGAGACCCTGCTGACATTTACATTTTACAGATTAAAAAAATAGGGACCCCGGTAACTTTTACATTTTACAGATGAGAAAATAGGGACCCTGCTGAGGTTTACATTTTATAGATAAGAAAATAGGGACCCTGGTGAAGAAAATAGAGACCCTGATGATGCTTACATTTTACAGACAGAAAATAGGGACCCTGCTGACGTTTACATTTCACAGACAAAAAAAAATAGGGACCCTGGTGAAGAAAATAGAGACCCTGCTGACATTTACATTTCACAGATAAAAAAAAATAGGGACCCTGGTGAAGAAAATAGAGACCCTGTTGACATTTACATTTCACCGATAAAAAAAAATAGGGACCTTGGTGACTTTTACATTTTACAGACAAGAAAATAGAGACCCTGATGACTTTTACATTTTATAGATAAGAAAATAGAGACCCTGGTGAAGAAAATAGAGAACCTGATGACTTTTACCTTGGCCCAAACTATAATCGGGCAACAAGGATTTATTAAGTGCTTCCTCTTCATAAAGCAAGGCATTAAATGCAGGCGGTTGGGGTGGATTTGGAAGCAGGAAAACTTGAATTAAAATCTTAGACGCTTCCGAGCCCTGACAAATTTCTTAATTTCTCTAAATCTTGGGTTCCATGTCTGCAAAGTGGAAAAAATAGCAATCCCTATTCACAGGGCTCTTGTGAGGACCACAATGACAAAGCAAGGGCAAAGATGTGCTTTGCCAGCCTTACAATGCTCAATAAATGCAAACTCTGGTTATTGTTAGAAGTGCACTCCCCGTTCTGTAGGAGCTCATGTTCAATGGGGAGACAACTTGGGGGAAAAAATAAAGATGTGCAAGATAAATGGGAGGTGACGTCCAAGGGAAGGCACCAGCAGCTGGGAAAGGGGAGGGGAAGATGAGGAAAGGTCTCCTGCAGAAGGTAAGAAACTAGCAGAGTCTTGGGGGAAGCCAGGAGGCAGAGGCGAATGAGGGAGAACAATGGGTGGGTGGGGGGGAGAAATAGGTGCAGGACTGGAGCCCTAAGTCCTCACCGCAGATCTAGCTCACTATCCATTACAAATACACAATTTGGGGCTGAAATGCAGGTATTTTGGTGCAGTTCAATTCCTTCCTTTAACCCCCACCCCCGATTGTGTGGAAACATTTAGAGCCAGGTAATAACTTTAAATAGATTATCCTATTTGGGGAGCTTTGAGTTCATCTAAGGTGGAGAGCCTCTGGAGCCAGGGGCTGGGGTTTAATCTGTGTTTTACTGAAGTTCTCCCTCCTGTAATTAAGAAATTGAGGTCCACAAATGGGAGTGTCTTGAAGCCAGAGCTTCTGAATCCTAGCCAGAGAATTTCAGAATCAGAAGGTCCTTACCCCAGTTCTTAGAGCTACTCACTGTCCCTCCAGACAGAAGGAAACAGAGGCATTGTGAGCCAGAGACTTAATCAGCATTGAGTGTTGTTCTGAGACTCAAAAAGAGCAGTTAAATGAATTAAGCTGGAAATGAATGACACCGCCTTTTTTTTTTTTTTTTATCTTTTAGGTTTCCTTTTTTTCCCCAGATCTCAGACAAGATTTCTGCATTATCTTTTAAGCCAGGATGTTCTCCAAATGAATAAACTACTTGCTTATTGCCAGTTGAATGGATGCTTCAGCTACTGGGGTTTTTTGTTTGTTTGTTTGGGGTTTGGGGTTTTTGGTTTGTTTATTTGTTCGGTGTTTGGGAATTTTTGTTTTTGTTGTTTGGTGTATTGGGAAGGAAACACTCCCTTTATGCATTTATAGTTCAAAGTAATAAAAACTTTATGTGAGATTGCAGGGTTAGCTCAGGGGCTCGAGGCCCAGATGTAGTTTTACAGCTTGTTGTCAAATCTTAGAGGCACTATAGGGAACCTGCAATATATTAACATTATTCTTTAGCTTTTCTAACAAAATCTGTATTTTGCAATGCTCTGCATATGCTATGGTGGATGTTCAAGTGCCTGGAGACAGCCTGCAGTCCTGTGTGTCTGCCCCTTGTGTGCCAACAATAAATGAATGGCTTCCGAAGCCCACATCAGAGACTCGGTGTCCTTCCATTTTCATGGAAAGCATGAACTGGTTCCCTCGGCTGGCCATTAGGTCCCAGAGTGGCCATGGAGGATCCAAGAGAAAGTGTGAAAGAAACATTTACAGGATAACACACACACACACTGAGCAAGAGGCCAGTGCAGTACCAATGGTACAGTAAGGACAAAAGGTCCAATAAGGCAGAAGCAAATAGCAACTCCATATCCTCCTGGGTTCTCTCTATTCAAAGCAAGGTTGTGATTGCCCCCATCTGTGTGTTAACTCACTACCTTGGTGATCTTAGGTAATAGCTCTGTTTATTAATACCAATTATAGCTGACATTCCCATAGGCCAGCAAAGTTTGCCAAGCACTTTGACTACATCATCTGATTTGCTCTCCCTGTCAGGTAAGTGCCAGGATTATCTCTTTTTTGGAGATGAGAGATATTTTAAGTGGCTTGTCCAGGGTTTCGAGTGCCTTCACGTCCCATCACTTACAAAACGTGAACCACCAGCAATAATCCTAATTCCTGATCCGAAGGTTCTGGCACTGTGGCTTTTACAAAGACTTGTCTTGGGAACCATCCTGAAAGGCCGGTGCCATGGATATTGTTATTCTTATTTTATAGATGAAGAAGATGGATTTCAAGACATTCAGTGACAAACCCAGATTCATACAGGTTTTATGATTAAAGCTAAGCTTAAATAAGATCATAGGTTATAATTATTGTTTCTATGTAAATATAAACTCATTCATATATTCACTCAATAAATTAAAGAATTATGAATGCTATTGGAAGCTGCATCTGGGTGGTACAATTCATAGAAAGTTGCACCTGGAATAGGGAAGACCTCTTCAAATACAGCCTCAGAATGTGCAACACTAGGCAAGTCACTTGACTTCTCTGTAAAACAATAATAATATTGTCTAAGTGAGATGATAAAGTAAAGAACTTAGCATAGCACCTAGCACATAGTAGGTGCTTTATGTTAGCTATTATGTTTATTATTAAGTGTTCAATTTTTTAAAAAAAAAGTATTTTAGCATTCATTCAGCAAACACTGAATAAAGTGAAGGTCATTAGTCTGGAGAAGAGGAGACTTTAGAGAAAAAAAAATTTCCAAAGCTGTTTTGAAGGTAGGAGGAAAAAAGTTTTAGCTCAACCTGAGTTAAGTCTTGTGTCCAACAATTAAATTAGCTCTCTTGTGAAGTAGTGAGCTTCCTGTTACTGAAGGTGTTCAAACAGAGGCTATGGGGCTATGAATGCTGATGGAGAAGGTGACATGTTGGAGGAACCTTAGAAGTCACAGAGCCCACGGCCCTCATTTCACAGAGGAGAGACTGAACGGCTTGGCTGGTATCCCACAACTAAGCTGCAGCGAGTTCTGTCTTCCTGACAAGCTGGTGGGAGTGAGGGGCAGAAAAGGGGTTGGACCGGGTCATCTCCGAGGTCCTTTGTCACCCAGGAGTCACTGGACGGACTTTTGTTCTCTCTTTTTGTACAAGAATGTCGCTCCCTTCCTCGACTGTAACACCGGAGGTCCCAAAGACAGCCGCCCTCATCCCTGTCAGGGTTGTTGGGAAAAACTGAAAATACAGTGGGAATGGACAGGATTCCTGCTGACCAAGGTCCCTCCCTGCTCTCAAGTTTTTCACAGTCCTTTATGGGTGATGGGGAATGGGGGAGACCCTGGGGAATGGGGAGAGACCTCAGGGAATACTATCAATCAGAGAAGGCTTTCTCTCCTTACAGGCCCAAGGGGCAGAACCTCCTAAAGACAACAAGCAAGACTGAAGTAACTTTTTATTTTTAATGCTTTTATATGACCTGAGAGGAGAGGTCTTTTTCACTTATTTTTTTTTAATGAAGTAACTGTTAAAAGCAAAAAGTGGAGGTGTTTAGGCCCCGAGTCCCTGCCAGAACAAGCTGGGATGGATCACTCACTAGGAGACCAGAAGGCTTGCAGGAAGCCTCCCCTCCCTCAGTGAGGAGCTGAGACTTTTCAAAGACAATTTCAGATCACCTTGAAAGGAAAGCTTTTGTGTGTGAAGAGCCCCCCATTCCGAGGAGCAAAATGGAGTTTGGGTTCCTCTTTTTCCCCACAACTTTTCCTGAAATCTCCTCTCTCCTCACAAGCTCACTGCCAGCTGCAGTAAACTGGCACGAGTTTTTTAAAGCTGTGTTAAGTGAGCATCCTCTGAGCTTTCCTGTTGGGACAGAGGTAGCCTGGATGCTGGCCAGCTTCCCGAGCCTGGAGGGTGCTGGGTGCAGGCTGAGAGGCCCCTTTATGCCTCGGATGATGGAGTGGAGGCCGGGCAGTGGGAAGGCTGCTGAGGAAGGGTGCCTCCCCCACCCTGGCAGAGATGAGCCCGGCTAAAGACCCAGCCCAAGCCCACATTTCCAGACCTGGGCTGATTTTGCCTAACTTTATTTATCAGGAAGGAGGGTTTCTATTTGAGTGGGGGTAGGGCATTAATTTTTTTAAAAAGCATAAAAATACACAGAAGAAAAATTTAAAAGATAGCCAAGGATTTTTGTGGTGATTTTGTTACTCTCTCATTAAATCTAATATATACTTAAATATATATGTATATACATATACATATATATTTAAGACAGACTCCTGGTTTCAAATACAGCCTCAAAGTGTCTAGTTCACCTCTGGCTGGACTTCTGGCTCCCCTTGTGGATGGTGACATCTGCCATGGCCACTCTGGGGGGCTCCTGCCAACTTCAGTAATAACCTTTGAGGTTTCACAGCATCAGCAAGTGATTATGGGAATGGAGAGGGTCTGGGGGAAAGAGCCCCATTCTTCCTCCTTCTCCAGGGGCAATTTCTTTTCAGGATCCCCTCAAACATTGGTGCTGGAAAGCCTGATTTCCAATTTACTTGCTGTGCCATACACAGACCCAGGGGTGCCCATCATGGGCTGGGTCTTGAATGGATCAATGACAATGCTGTCACTGAGTTATTTGGGTCCTGACTCTGCCCGAGCCCATTTGGGGTTTTCTTGGCAGAGATGGGGGGTTGCCATTTCCTTTTCTAGGAAACTGAGGCAAATAGGGTTAAGTGACTTGCCCAGAGTCACAGAGCAGGTAAGTGTCTGAGGCCAGATTCAAACTGGGAAAGATGATTTTTCTTGGTTCTGAGCTCAGGGCTCCATCCACTGTGAGACCTGGCTGGGATCATCTGCCTCTATCCAATAATGAAATTTCACACCTCCCAGCTAATTAAGGATTTATTCATACCTGGTTTCTACCTTTGATTGATTGATTAAATTAAACAAGCTGTCTAGATCTTAGATATTATAATAATTGGAGTCAGGGAGAAAGCTACTAGTCTTTTAACAGTATGGGATCAGAGCTTTATGGTTGGAAGAGCCCAAAGTGGTCCAACTCCTTCACTTCACAGATTAGGAAACTGAGGCCCAGAGAGGTTAACTGATTTATTTGAGGTCATGGATGGAGCCAGAAACATAGTCGGAATTCAAACTCAGGTCTGTATTTCAACCCCACCATTCTCTGGGAAAGGAACTTCGATCAGTTACTCATGTTTCAATCTTAGTGGTAGTCAGCAAATGATCTCTAACAGGGGTGGGGGGTAGTTGCACTGAGGCCTGATGCAGCTCTGGACCCCAAGCACCAGCTTTAAACTCAAAATATCTGGCTTCCAATCCCCGCTGAAGCCCTTCCTAGCTCACTCTCTCTCTGTCTCTATCTGTATGTGTCTCTGTCTCTGTATGTGTCTCTCTGTCTCTGTCTCTCTGTCTCTCTCTGTATGTGTTTCTGTCTCTGTCTGTCTGTCTGTCTCTCTCCCTTTCTCCTTGCTTCCCGGAGGGGGGTTGGCTGCCCATAAGTGGGGGGGGGGTGACATGTCCCTCTTGGGCTCCGTCCTCCAGGGGTTACCAGTTGGTGGAGTCAGCTTTAGGCTCCAGTTCTCAGCCTTTGCCGACAGCCCTCCCTCGTGTGGGGGTGCAGGAGCCAAGAAAAGCATAGCTCCAGGTCCCCGGAGCTGCCCCCGTCTGCGCTGAACAAGGTCCTGCTGTGTCCGCTGCCCTGAATGCCCGGCTCTGTTAGCGCCCCACTGCCCATCATCGGCACAAAGAGGGCTTTGAAGGGCGTTTGGCCGTTTTGGCCGCTCCGCCACCTTGGGCTTGGGGGGTCCCGAGCTGAAATTGCCGTGTTTGTCTTGCAGCAGGAGGCCGGCTCTGGAGCCAGGCCCTCTCGGGAGGAAGCCCGAGGCCCTCCAGACGGCCCATGTTGACTTCCTGGCAGTGGCCTGGGTGCTGGCGGGCTCCGGCAGGCCTCGAAGGCCGAGCTCTCCCACCCTCCTCCGTGTTTTGTGTCTGTGCCGAGCTCCTGTGGACTCCTCTAATCTCCCTGGGATTTCTTGCAAATATGGACATATTATTGCACCAGGGCTAAGACCTGAAGGGAAGGGCTCGTGAGTTCTTGCGTCCCGCGTGCTCCCCTCCTGCTTTGTGACCCCGCATTTCTTGCGTCCCACGTGCTCCTTTCCTGCTTTGTGACCCCACATTTCTTGCGTCCCGCGTGCTCCCCTCCTGCTTTGTGAACCCCGCATTTCTTGCGTCCCACGTGCTCCCCTCCTGCTTTGTGACCCCGCATTTCTTGCGTCCCACGTGCTCCCCTCCTGCTTTGTGATCCTTACTTTAATCTAGAACAGATCAATCATCTTTGGCTTTTCCCAGCTCTCTGTCCCCAATTGCATTGCCCACTTCACAATTAAGGAAACGGATCCACTGATAGGAAGAGTTTCCCCCAAAACCATAAAGGTAGTTAGTGGCAGGGCCAAGAGGGACAATGTGCTGTGATTTGGGGTGTGGTAGTAAATGTTTAACAACCAGCTTGGGGGGTGGGAGTGGGATCAAAGGCTGCAGAAATGCTTGCCGGAGACACTTTTAGTTCTTAAACTGCATTATGAGCATTTTCTCCTTCGCTTTCTTAAGTCTAAACAACCAACAAAATAATAAATCAAGCCTTGATTATGCCAGTTGTCAATTTCTGAGATGTAAATGCTCATCCCAGAAATTTAACAATGGGCTGGAGAGAGACTGTATGAATGAGCTGGCTCTAGAATACCCCAGGGGAAAAAAAAAATCCCTGGTTCTGGAATCAGAGGAGCAGGGTTCTATCCCTATCTCTGATGCTCGGATCTTGAGCCAGGTCTCAGCTTAGGAAGACACTGGTCTGGATGGCCTCTGTAGTTGTTCCCCCAGCCTGTGCTTCTGGGTCTTCTGCCTCCTCATGAGAGGTTCCTTTAGGCTTTCTTCTTGGACTTTTCTTCTGATTGAGTCTTCCCTAAAGTGAAGAACCAGTCTCCCAACCCATCTGACTGCTTACACACCCTCCTCCTATATAACAATTTCTGTACTTAAGAGCTAAGATCGAATCATTTCATTTATGTTACATTGCTAAGAAAACTGTTCTGTTTAAGTTTTTTCCCAGATAACCAGAGCTTTTATCCTTTTATCTAAGGAAAAAATATCCAAAATGAAAATCTTTTAAAAATTATTGTTATCATAAGTTTCCAATTACATGTAAAGCGTTTTTAAACAATCTTTTATATTTTTATTTATTTTTTAAATTGAATTTTATTTTTCCAAAGACACACAAAGATAGTTTTCAACATTCACCTTTGCAAAAACTTGTGCTCCAAATTTTTCTCCTTCTTCTCCATCCTCCCCAAGATAGCAAACTTTCTGATAGAGATTAAACATAAGGTACATAACTTCTAAGCTATAAATAAGTGCCCTGACATCATTGGTAAGAGAGGGAGTTTTTATACATGTTGATGAGATCCCAGATGTAGACAGTCAGTCATTAAACATTTATTAAGCACCTAGTATGTGCCAGGCACTGTGCTAAGTACTGGGAATATAAAAAGGGGGGGGGGGGCAATTCCTGCTCTAAAAGAGTTTTGTAAACCATAAAGCCTCATTTAAATGGAAACCAAGCAGTTACATCCAGACCATGATTTATGTAGCAATACATGCAGCTAATGAACTGGGACCAAGATTCTTGGTAACCAAAAACCCAGAACCTTGGTTTTTCAACACAGTTAATATACAATTTGGAGGGAGTAAAAAACAGGCAAAGCAGAATTAGAGGGATGGAGATACCTGGTCTCTTATTGATGGAGGGGACTGAAAGACAGTGATGTGAGAGCAGAGGTATACCTTTAAGTCAGGTGACCTTTCATAATGAGTAATTAATAATAACTAATAAAACAGTCTGAGCGTAGATGATTTATTGGCTAACCATTCAAAAGAATAGGTCAGTGCCCACTTAGTCCGAAGACTTTAAATACAGAGTAAATAGAATTTTATACCCCAAAACAATTAATCAAGTAGATTCCCAAAATTCAGTTAATTATAGCAAAAAAAGTAATAGTATTTTATCTTTTCCACTTACATATAAAGACAATTTTAACACTCATTTAAAAAATTTTTGAGTTCCAAATTTTCTCTCTTTTTGTCCCTTCCCCCTTTCCTAAAAAAGGTAAGCAATTTGGTATAGGTCATATATATGTAATCATGTAAAGCATATTTATTTCCATATCAGTCATGCACAACAAAAACAATTAATCAGGATACAAATTTAGGCTATCTGATTTGTTTGGAAGAAAGTTTAGAGGCTTTCTGGATTGGGAAAGGAAAAGAGTAAGTTTTGGTCCAGTTGGAAGGGAGACTTCATAAAATGAAAAGATGCTGATTAATGATATCCACCTGCACGTATGAAACAATCGATGGCTTCCATAATCTAATTTGCCATGGATGAATGCCAGAAAAACAACAAAATGGAGGAGAATACATGTGCCATCCCAGGATGGATCCCACTGGTCCTTCTGATTCTCACACCCAAATAAGAACTTTTGTATATGGTCATCATTGTGTCTTATCACTTTGGGAAGAAGATAATTTTGTGATTTGTCCAGATCCTAAGCAGCTGAAACTTAGATTCACAAAATATCAGAAAAAGGCAAAATCTTGTCACTGATGTTACTTTTCATTTATTCACGTTATCCTCAGCTGTTGTAGTGGCCCGTGACTCAGCCATGGCTTCCGGGGACTGTTGGTGATGGGAATTACTGTCTCTCCAATCCATGGCCCCGGATGAAGTTCTTGCATCTGCTTTTCTGTCCCCTCCCTCTTGTTTCTGTTTCTATTATTTCAAAACTTCCCTGACCCCCCAAACACACAAACTTCTCTCCTTCTCACCTACTATTAGGTTGGGGGAACCAAGACAACCACGTTTGTTAGCATCGTGGCCAGAAGAGCTGTCGAATAATGAATAGAACTGCATGAGTTTGCGCGTGGACTTCATGCCCCCCTGTTCTGGCTGTTCATGGACCTTTTTAGCTTCTTCCATGTCCTTACATGACAATTGATAAGCAGTTATTAAGTGCTTGCTAATGCTGGGGTAAGAGACAAATTACAATCCCTGCCCTTAAGGAATTTACAATCTACTGAGGGAGGTGACAAAGGGATAAATGATTTTATTATGATGTTTTCTTTCTTTTGTTCTTGTCTGACACCCACTGGCCAGGCCACTTGACCTGTTAGTGCCTCAGGAAGCTCTCCCTGATGTACAAAATGACCTCATGAGGACAAAACAAGCAAACATGGCCTCATCTCTCAGTTTTCTCTTCTCCATCTATCGCTCCCTTGGCCTTTCTCCTTGAGGCAGAACATGGCAGAGGGGTACAAGTGGCCCCCACTCCCACTAGCTGGGACTGGGCTAAGTGCTCTACCGTTGGCTCATTTATTTTGTTCTCTTACAAGCAGAGGGGACTTGTCCAGTCCCATGGCCAGGGGGAATCTGAGGCCGGATGAAGAGGTTGGACTCAAGGTGAGACTGGGAGTCAGCAACTCGTCCTTGCAAAGTGGGTGAGACGGGTGAGTCCCCTTGTTTCTCTTAACCTGTAACCCTTCGTTGTCTGAAGTCCAGCTGACAGATCACCCATGTTTCCTGGGCCTCTGGGCATTCCAGTGGACTTGAATTGTGGTCCCCCGGAGGCCTTTGTAGCATCAGAGACCCAGGAGGAGGGGACCTCGGCCATCGAGACTGACCCCCTCATTTTTAGGCAAAGAAACTGATAGCGAAGCCAGTTTTCACAGCCTTGGGCCGTCTGCTCACCCTGCAGCACCAGCCCTTCTCTGTGTTTTATTGCCAGACATATTGCCCGCCTGGCCCCGGAACAGTTGTATTTCTGCCGGGTGAGCCATTAACCTGGCAGGGGCTTCCTCCTTATTTTCCTTCCTTCCCAGGGAGCCCCTAAATTGGAAGCACTCTCTGTCTTGTGTCTAACAAAAAGGTACTTTAAAGGCTGATGGCTCTGTAGGGAGACTGCGTTCAGGACTCTGAATGCTGATAGAGCAGATGGCGGCCGGTAGTCTCCACCTGGCAAAGCCAGTCCCTGTGAGTCTGGGTGGCAAGTGCTTCCCCAGTCTGCCTGGGGGAGAGCAGCCTGGCCAGCCACTGTGGAGATCCAACCTGGATGGGAGATTCTTCCCCCAGGAGAGAGATGGTTTGCCGGGGGTACTCGCTGTACCCGACTAGAGTGCTCAGAAAGCCAAACTTGCCAGGGGGTTGCCAGGCGACCTGCCAGGAGACCTCCATAAAACATGGGAGCGGGCCAGATGGGTCTAAAGATCTCCAATACTTCCAGGAAGGTGACATCCACATTCATATATGCATCCCTAGTCTCTAGTCAGGTGTTTTTAATGCAAACTGGTACTGGAGGCATCACAAAACTGTTCAGAAACTTAAAAAATATCTGTTCAGAACAAAATCCATTCCCGCTTCTTCCCCTACCCCACCAGGTGGATGGGCAATGAGACCAGAAGACTTCTCGGGTCCCATCCAGCTTGAAATCTCCAATCCTATGAATTTATCTTAAATGATCTGCTTGAGGAAACTCCAGAGGATCAATAACAAAGTGGAACCCAGTTCCAAGAAGCAGAATGAGTGTGGCAAATGTGCGTATTTATTGTTCTTGATGATGATGATGGTAAAGGTGATGAGAACAATTTAACAATATGGAGCTAGGAGACCCCTCAAAGGACATTTCGGTCACCTGGTGAAAAAGAGGGAAAAAGCCAGACTCCTAGCTCTACTCCCCCCCTTAGTCCCCCAGCCAGGAGTCTCCCAATCAGTTTCATTAAAATATTAGTTTTTAAAAAGCAGCAAACAGTGAATGTCCTTTCCACAACTGATTCGTGTTGTTCTTTTGTCTACAGATATTTCTCTTTCCCAAACAAAAGCAAAAAGATTCAGGACCTGCTTTAAGAGTGAGTTGTCTGGGGATATTTTCAAATCTTGTAACAGGGATGTGTGGGATAAATCAGTTAAATGAAAGATACCTTAACAGAGTTTTATCACACAGAGAAAAACATTTGAAATCACTGGGGTGACTGATTACATTTTCTAGTGTCTGAAATTAAAAATGGATAGAATTTACTTGCAGAAGTACAATATGAAATTGGGGGAAAACAGATAATTACAGTCATCTTTCAGTGACTGGCTTCCACAGGGAGGAGCTGTGGAGTTGCAAATGTTTCTGGGGGAAGGGGAAGGTGTGGTAGGGGACACACACACACACACACACACACACACACACACATTTAGCAATAAAGACAATATATATCAGGAGTAAAATCATTATTGACTCAAGGCTCCAGGTTCTGAAACTTGCTGTCATGACAAATCTCCTTCTTAGCTGGGAAAACTGGCTAAAAAAATTGAACTCTGACCTTGAATTCAGAAATGAAAATTCTGTATTTATTAGGATACTTTTTTTTTCAGGAAGCATGGAGGAGTTTTCTGAGCTGAAATGTTTTTGGAGATTATCTAATTCAATCCTAGGACTGGAGGCCTGAAAAGTGCAATGATTTTCTCAAAGCATCTGTGTCCTGGTAAATGTTTAACAACTGGCTCTTGGGGTGAGGGGAGAAGAATGTACTACACAACATTGTTTTAAAATTTATTCTGCATTGTTAACATTTAGACAACAAACAAAACACCTAATCAAGCCTTGACTTGTAGCTGATTTTTGAGGCTCACACTAAAAATTTTACAACCGGCTCTCTGGAACCAGTATTACCTGGTTAATGACAGTTAATGACAGCTCTAGGACTGAAACCCAGTTGCTTTGACTCCCAGTCCTGTACTGTTCTAACTAGACCACCCTGCCTCTCCATAGGGAGTTAGAGTGTAAGGGACATTGGAGGTTTCCTACCAGGGGTTCTTAACTTGAGATCCCTGAACTTTTTTTAAAAAACATTTTGATAACTATTTTTAATAAAATTCATTTTCACCATAGCCCTCTATATTTTGCTTTATGCACTTGAAAGCATAATTTGGAGAAGTTTCACTAGCCTGCCATGATACAGAAAACATTAAGAGCCCCAATTCTAATTTAACCCTTTCCTCTAAAGATGAAGAAATGAAGGTCAAGACAGGTTAAGTGACGCCCAAATTCACACAGGCTAGAAGTAACAGCAAGAATTTGAACTCAGGTCCTTGGCTTCCAAATCTGGCACTTTGCAAACATCTGCACCCTCTTCTGCATTGAGTACAAAAGGAAAATAAGAATGGACTCACGAAAATTACCACAGAACAATAGATTTCCTTTTTTCCTCCAATGACAGTATTTTTTAAGATTTTAAGATGACGCCAGCTTAACTTTCCCCTATTTTAGAAGGTGTGTGTGTTTGCATTTTATTCCCCATGGGGACTTGTCCTTTGGTTTCACTGGCATAGGGAACTCCCAAGTAAGGAAAGCCCTCAGTACCTTCTGGGGTCTAGTAGTGGGAAGATGTGGGGGTGGGGGTGGGGGTGCAGGAGGTAGAACCAGGTACGTAACCCCCTGGAGATGCTTTGTTACCCACCATCAAGCTGCTGGACTTTGTCAACCCTCCTCTTTTTCTGTCTCTGTCCTACACTGGCCCCTTCTCCCCCCAGACACTTCCCCCACTTTGGGTTTTAGGGACATTCTCTGTCCTGTTTCACCTTCTGAACCACCTCATGCTCCCATCTCCTGCTCCCAACTTCAGGTGTTCCATCGGGTTCTGTTCTAGGTCCTGTTCCCTTCTCCCTCTGCAGGGCTCTCTTGCTTCTCTCTGAAGATGACACATCCTATGTATCCATCCTCAGTCTCTCTCCTGAGCTTTAGTCCCATCCCCCTGGAATTTATTCAAAGTAGCTGTCACAGAGACATTTCAAACCCAATATGTCCAAAACTAAATTCGGGGGTTTTTTACTCATCTTTTCACCCAAAATCTCTCTTCTTCCAAACTTGCCTGTTTCTGCCAAAGGTACCACCCCACTTCCAGGTTCATAATCTCAGCATGATATTTAATCTTCATCTCACACACTCCAGAGAAGGGATTTGAACTGTTCTTCTTTCCAACTTCAATAACAATAATCAATACTGCCTCCAGGGATCTTCAATAAATGAATGAATGAGTGAGGCAACAAATAAATGAATGAATCACATGGAATAATAATAAAATTAGAAAGCCAGGTGGGATCTTTAAAGTCATCTAGGCTAATCCCCCCTGTGTCGAATGAATGATTACCTTGAATAATAGCCCTACAAACAGTCCTCCATCCTTTATTTGCACACCATCTGTGATGAGGAGCTCACTATTTCATGGAAGGCCCTAACAACTTGAAAAGGCCCAAGTGGGGGCCAGTGACACATGTCTGTCTGTAGCTTGTCCAGAAAGATTCATAAACAGGGGGGGGGGCGGAGCCAAGATGGCGAACTGCGGACAGCTTTCTCTGTGAACTCCCTCCGTCATTCCCCCAACCCAGACAAAGTAAGCTTTAAAACTGGTTTCCGAGTGAGGTCCTCGCCAAGCATTTGGACTACAACGCACTTCTATAAAAGATCTACCTTGAAAGAACTCCGGAGAAGGTTAGCCTCAGGGGAAATCGGCCGCTGGTCGTGATCGGACTCCAGCCGGGGCGGAAGTCAGGGCTGCGATAGAGGGGCGGATTTTGGGCACCCAGGAAGCCCCTGGGAGACGCCTGGGCCACTTTGCTCTGCTTGCGGGCAGGTGCTTTGGCAGATCTGCCTTTGGAAGGGGGTGGATTGAGAAAAGCTGAAAACGTGGTCCTGGTGCGAATCTAGCCCGACCAGCCTCAGACTTGAAGTCAACTCGGCAAACTGCCCCAGGGCAAATATAAATTGTTGCAGTTTTCTCGGCTTTTGACCAATATCCCAACTTTAAATCATGAGCAAGAAGCAGAAGAGAGCTCTCACCATAGAAAGCTTTTACGGAGAAAAAATAGAACAGTCCCCAGATCCTGACATTATGAAAACAATCCCAGATGAAGCCACAAAGGCAGACTTAAGTTGGTCTCCCTTTCAGAAGGCTTACCTGGATGATTGCATTAAGAATCTCAAAAGAGAGCTAGAAGAAGAATGGGGAAATAAATTGAGATCAGGGCAACAGAAATATCAAAAACTGGAAAATAGGACTGGTGAATTGGAAAAAGAAAACAGTTCACTGAAAAACAAAATTGGTGAATTGGAAAAAATCACCAATTCACTGGAAAATAAAAATGGTGAACTGAAAAACAAAATTGGTGAATTGGAAAAAGACAACAATTCACTGAAAAACAAAATTGGTGAATTGGAAAAAGACAACAATTCACTGAAAAATAAAACTGGCAAAATGGAAAAAGAATGCATTGAATCCAGAAATTCAATTGGCCAGCTACAAAAGGAGCTAAAAAAGATAACTGAAGGAAATAATACTCTAAAAATTAAAATTGAACAAATAGAAGTAAATGACTCAATAAGACTTCAAGAATCAGTTAAACAAAAACAAAAAAATGAAAAAATAGAAGAAAATATGAAATACCTCCTAGGAAAAACAACTGACTTGGAAAACAGATCCAGGAGAGACAATTTAAGGATTATCGGACTCCCTGAAAGCCACGATGAAAAAAAGAACCTGGATGCTATCTTCCAGGAAATCATGAAAGAGAATTGCCCTGATGTTTTAGAATCAGAAGGCAAAATTGGCATTGAAAGATTCATAAACAGGCTATTGATTTCCAGGTCATGAGTTGATGGGGAAAGGAGAGGGAGCAGGTACAGAAAATCATGAAAGCATCTACCAAGGTCTAAAAGGCAAAGGTAGCAGGGATGCTGATGAAATCATGAAAATCTGGAAAGCTAAAATGAGTCATTTGTGTAAAACCAACCTCTCCTTTCTAGCCTTCCCCAAATCCGGGTACTATAAATCACCCAGCATTCTCCTTGGTTGATTGATTAACCAGTGTTTCTCTTCATTCATGACAGCTTATCCTCTCTGGATCTCCAATAAAATGCCCCAGATTTCTACCTTCCTCAGACTCCTTTTTGGCCAGTGCTGTTTCTGTGATTCTGCCAAGAGGCTCATGGTCACTTGTCCCTTTGCTTGTTTCTGATCTCTGAAAACACTGCCAATAATTCTTAATAACTCTTAAAGAGGTGTCCTGGATCAGGCCTTCAAAAAAAGTATCAAGAGGATATGAAATCATTGTAGACCTCTGGAGGCTTCTGATCAAGTCCACAGGGCTGAGCTGGAAGCATTTTGGGGTGAGTCTAAAGCACTTTCTAATGACTATTTCCAAATGTCATTTTCTGTTATATCTGAAGAAAAAAGCACAAAGTAAATTGGATGTATTATATTATTTTCTTCCTTTCCTTTTGAATTTTCCTTTGTTCATGGGAGTCGAGGACATGGTATTAATTTCTATGGTCATATCATATCATCTTGGACTGGTTCTTAGCAGACCCGAGTGTGAATCTTGACTCTGACATGTTATAAAGGCAAGATCACTTCTCTTGGAAATTCAGTTTCCTAGAATGCAGAATGAGGACAATAATATTTGCCTCATGGAGTTATTGTGAATAAAGTACCTTAGAGTACAATTAATTGGATTGTTATTGGCAATCATCATTAACAGTACAGAGAGAGGGACTGTGTCTATTATTTTATTGATATGAGTAATTCCTAGGTGAGGAAATGAAGGGCAGCAACTTCTCTACAAGGTATAGCGTTGCCTAGAATACTGAGACTTTTAAGTGATTTACCCAGGAGCACATGGCCAGGGTAGGAATTGAACACAAAGCTTCCTGAGTTCAAGCAAGTCAACTCTTTATCCATTATGTCACTCTCTTTCCCAATAATAGTGTATGATCCAATCACAATCTGTTCCTGAACTCTTATCCAATGCAAGTTGTGTTCATTTAAAAATCATGAATGGCATGTCTGTTGAAAATATTAAATACATCTGCAGTGGAATAGATTCGATACACCCAACCCAGTAATCAAGGTTTAGAGTACTCTAGTGTTTGATAAACCCCCACACTCCAGCTTCAGGAATAAGAACTCATTATTTGACAAAAATTGCTGGGAAAATTGGGAATTAATATGTCAGAAATTGGGTATAGTCATTTCATTATCAATATCAATATAGTCAATTCATTATCAGAATTTGAATTATTTTTATATTCTGAAGTCCAAAATATCTGACAGTAAGGTGAGTTCTTTGAAATCAGCAAATAATACATATGGTTAAAAGAGCAATGGTCTTGAAGTAAGACCCAGGTTCAAATCCCACCTTACTGTCTTGGATTTTGGTTTCTTCATCTATAAAGGGAGGGGGTTGGATCCATTGACCTCCACAATCAATTCCAGTGCTAAACTATGATTCTATGACTCAGTAGTTTTTATCTGACTCTGTTGAACCATGTTGTAGCCTAAACCCACATTCTATCTCTGGGAACTCAGGGTTCATAGATGACATCAGGCTCCAGAATATTGTTGTTTAAAAAAAAAAAAAATTCAACAGGCATTTATTGAGAAAATATGCCGGGATAGAAAGAGCCCTGAAACTGAGGCCGGAAGACCTTGGTTCAAGTTGTATATTAGTTCAATTAGCAATCATTTGTTAAACACCAGTCATTCTTAACTTTGATAAGGACTGGGATTGCTGATTATTTGACCTCGAGTAATTGCCTCAACCTTAGCAAGTCTGTTTCCTCATTTGTGAAAGAAGAAAGCTAATACTTGTGATGTCCTTGGCCTTGAAGAATGGGTTCCTATCTGGGAAATGGCTAGTAATCTGCAGCATTACTTAACTTCCACAATTTCATGTGGAGCCTCAAATGAGATAATGACTCGTATTTGCATAATGCTTTAAGGTTTAACAGATATTTTCTCCCAACAACCTTGTGAAGCACATAGTGATATTTCCTTCAATAAATTCATGATCTCATTAATGTGGGTATTTGCTCCACATGCACAAATCACAATCTGTTCCTGGACTCTTATCCTACGCAAGTTGAGTTCATTTAAAAATCATCAATAGCATGTCTGTTAAAAAAATTAAACAGATCTGCAGTGGAATAGATGAGATACACATAATATAATAATCAAGGAATATAGTAATCTAGTATTTGATAAACCCCCAAACTCCAGCTTCAGGAATAAGAACTCACTGTTTGACAAAAAATGCTGGGAAACTGCAAAATATTATCTCAGAAGTAGATTATTGCAGGTACTGTTCAGTTCCCTAAATGCAATCAAATCTCATTGTATTTCAATGGAGCTACCTCTTTCCCCTCTGCAGTCCCTGCCCTGGATTTGCACACTAACTCAATGGACTGACTACCCAATCACGTCCTACTTTGAGATAGGTGCTTTTTTGTCCGTTTTTTTCTAGTATAAATTGTTTGGTCGATTTTTTGGGAGAATTCTCAGGGATCTCACTGAGCAGGGTTTGTAATGTTCTGGGATTTGAGGCAGTTCTAGTACATCTGAAAACAGGAGCATCTGAATGACCTGAACGTTTGATGGGAAATCCCTTCTCCTCCCAGCCCTGACAGAACATCATGGGTAACAGTGGCGAATACTTGTACTGGGCCAATGTAGCTTTTCCTTCTGTGTGGCTGCCTTGAATAATCTGAAGGTAACTGAACAGAATTATCCCTATGGTTGTTTCTCTCAAAGAATATATAAGATCTCGGTTTGTGTATTAGAGATTCCTTGTTGCCCCAAAGCCTGTAATTTTGAGTTTCATTTTCTACTTAAATGTTTTATTACAACCAACATTTTCTGCACTTCCATGCAATTGTCTGAGATGTTGTCTGCTACAGCCAATCATGTGTGAAAGTTTGGCTCTGTTCTTCTCAGACCAATGAAACTGCTATGTGTGTAGTTCATTCTTATAAAAATGATAACATGATGAGAAAATTAGTGTGCAGGTCATTCTGATGCGACTAATTGCCTTTATTTCAGCTGTAACAGTATCTGTGATTTTGTTTGATTTTTCCCCAATACTTTTGTTATCTTTTCCCTGAGAGAACTTGTAAAAGAATTCTGTTGTGAACTCCATCTGGCTCAGGACTTTTTTCTAACTTGGTCTGCTCAAGAATTGAGCTGTTCTGAGAGTCCCCATGAGGAAGTTCTTCCTTCACATCAGAGTCAGGTAAGAGAAAGGCCATAAAGGACTTGGCAGATCTCAATAATGCAAAATACAAAATGCATGAGCACTAGCTCTGATTGAGGCAGAATGGTGTGTGCATATATACATGTATACATGTAGAAAAAGAAATACTGTCCCTGCCCTCCAAGAGGCAACATGCTTATACTCTAAAGGGGGGAGGCAACACACAAAAGGAAGCTGAAAAAGGAGGAAGGTGATATGGTGGGTGTGAGGGGACATGGTGAAAAGGCAGTCAGAGAAGTCCCAAAGTGGGCAGCCCGGTGAGAGATGAGGAGATGGCTGAGCTGAGCTCTGGAGTTCATGGCCCCACTTTCCAATGAGAGAGGCAGAGGGCATGAGGAGGTCCAGTACCAAGGTTGATGAGACTCTATAGGATGCTGAGATTATCTCAGGAGTGAGCTTCCTGGGGGCTGGTGGAAACATGAGAATTACAAGAGTTTCAGGAGCTCAATGAGGCCATCTCATCTAACCCCTGATTTTACAAATCAGGAAACTGAAAGGAGAAAAAAAAGAAACTTTTGGGGTTGCTGAGTCAATGCGGTGCTTTCACCTTAGCATTCATTGTTCAGGAAACTCAGAGCAATTGCATGGAGTGTGGGCAAGTCTATAAGGCCTGGTTTGTGGCTGTGAGGGGGATCCTTTTCCTTCTTTAAGGGGATGCTCCAAACTCCTAAACTCAAGAGACCCATTAGCCTCCGTCTCCTCAGAAGCAGAGACTGCCGGAGTAATGTTGGACAGTTTTTGTTTTTTTACTTTCTGAGGTGACTTAAATTAATCAATTTATTCCTTTATGTTTGTTCACAGTGATTTGTATCTTGGCCATTTTCTATATTTCATGAAATTAAGGTTTTTCCTCTATCATAATGTGCACTGAGTAACTGTGGGAGCTGGGAATCCTATTACTTACATTTGGGAAAACCCAGACACGAGCCCTATCTAAACTTTATTTTGGAAATACTCTGGAAATAGCTATAGGAGGGGACAGAAAGTCAAAGAGAGAAGCTAAGCTTTTGTGGTTAGGCCCCCCAGGATCAAACGTCATCCTGGATCTGTGAACTCCGAGTTCTTGGGAGCCCCTACTTATACCTTGTTGCACTATGCATGCCTAGTCAAATAGCTTGCATGTTAATAATTTTAATAGGATAATAATCATTTCTTCTCTTTTTAAAAAAATGAAAATATCAGAGTAAAAAGCAGAAGTGAATCTGTGAGACTACTGATCTCCTTGGCTTCCTTTAAGTCCTAACCAAAATCCAGCCTCCTCTAGGAAGTCTTCCTCAAAAGCCCTCTTAATTCCAGTGGCCTTCTTTGCTGTATTTCTTATTTATTCTATATATATATGTGTGTGTGTGTGTATATATGTGTATACATATATATGTATATATATAAATACACATACACCCTTGTTTGCACCTTCTTTGTCCCTTTAGAATATAAGTTCCTGAAGGACAGGGGCTGATTTTTGCTTCTTTTGTTTTCCCTGGCACACAGAAAGCACATAATAATTTGTCATTGAATTGAATTGAACATAGGACAGACATGGCAAAAAGCTTACTGGCTGAACTCATTTTCTTTCAGCTGATGAATAAGGAATACTTTTTGGACAGTACTGGAGAGCAGGGAAAGTAGACCGAATTTACAGCAGGGTCTGGGGTTGAAATTTGCTAGTGATACGCTCTTTGGTAAGTCATTGAAAGTCCCTGGGTCTCATTTTCCTCACCTGTCAAATCCCGGGGTTATTCAAGCTGATCAGAGATCTCTCTGCTGGTTCTTAATCTGTGATCCCACATCTCTGGTGTTTATTCAGGCAACTAGCAGACTCTGAGCGCAAGGCACATGCTTGCTCGGAACATGAGCGTTCTGCCTTCCGCTTCCCTCTGAAGAGGAGCCCCATTTCCTTCCGTGGCTTCAGCAGAATTTCTGGTTTTGCCGGACCACCCTGATCAATATCTCAGTTGTCTTTCCAAGTTCCATTTTTTTTTTTTGCATCAGTCCAAATTTTGGAGGAAGACTGGGGGCAGGGAAAGGCTGCTGTGGAAGCAGAGAGAATCCAGTTGGACGGCCTTTGCAAGAAGATGGGAGGTTTGATGAATGAAGGATTGATCAGTGAAAAGCTGACCTGTTCATCTCACACACTCATTCCCAACCAGTTGGACTCCTCTATCCACTCATTTGAGAAGCACTCTCTTTGTCACAGATCTAAGTCTTCTTAGCAGGATGTGACCCCTCCCCTCCCCAATCCCTGGCTGATCACAGCCTTTCCTTCAGGACCTCCCATAGTACTTTGCTTTGTTAACCATCTAACATAATATAATATGTATTACGGACATCTCTTTGCCTTCTAGACTGTCAGCTCCATTACCTTGTCTTAAATTTTGTATATCCCCTGGTACCTAGGACAGGGCCCTACATACAATAGGCCTTTAATAAATGTTTATTACTCTGAACCCAGCAGTTCTGTATGGAATCAAATTTAAGGGGTTAAAACTAGAGGAATATGAAAATGAATTGGTGTTTTGCACCAAGCACTTGCTCGTTTACTCTTATGTGTGAAACGGTGACATCTGTTATATTTATGAAATATGACTGGTATTGACCCAATGAAAGGTCACTCAGCTTTCATTATTTTTCATGGTTTAATAGGCTTTCTTATATTAACACTTTCTGGAGTGGAGACATTCACTGAACAAATGTGTGTGAAATGTGTCTTGGGCCCCCAGAAGGGAGAGAGAGAGATGTGGCACAAATCTGCTCTCCAGAACCGAAGGCCCTGGCAATTTGGGACAGCCACTGAGTGCCCTGCTTCAGCTCTCACTCTGAATCCACCATGGCCATGAAAATTTTACCTTCCACTTGACCTAAATCCCAAAGGAAAAATAACCTCAGTGTGCAAAAATGTATTGTTGATGTTGTAGCAAAGAATGGGAAAATGACAGAGTGCTTATCAACTGGGTAATTTGTTATTGAATTATTGAGTCATGTCTCATTCCTTGTGATCCCATTTGGGGTTTTCTAAGGCAGAGATCCTGCAGGAGGTTTGCCATTTCCTTCTCCAGCTCATTTTACAGATGAGGAAACTGAGGCAAGCAGGGAGAGATGACCTGCCCAGGGCCACACAGCTAGTATCTGTTAGAGGGTGGGTTTGAGCTCAGGAATATGAGTCTTCCTGATGGCAGTCTCATCACTGCATCCAGTGTACCACCAACCTGCCCTCCACTGGAGAAAAGCTAAACAAATCGTGATAGATGTAGGTCTGCAAGCACAATTATATTTAATATATGAAATATGTAATTAATATATGAAATGATTTATGAAAAAAACAGTTTCAGAGAAACCTGGAAAGGCTTGAATGAACTGATGCAGATTGAGGGATGCAGAAATAGGGGAACAATTTCGTCACAAT
This sequence comes from Myrmecobius fasciatus, assembly GCA_023553655.1. NCBI lineage: Eukaryota > Metazoa > Chordata > Mammalia > Dasyuromorphia > Myrmecobiidae > Myrmecobius > Myrmecobius fasciatus. The sequence goes on from JAJPUD010004030.1 coordinate 174,412, forward strand.
AACATGGCAAAGAAAAATGGCTTTGAAAGACCACTGATAACTCCTGAAAACTGATGGTTCTTGTCAGGAAAAAGATGAACTCAAATTTTCAGGAAGAGAAATTCATTTTCAATCATGGCCAGTGTATATTTTTGTTTTGCTTAACTTCACTTATTCATTATAAGAATTTTTTTTCTCTTTTTGAACCAGGAAGGCGAGGGCAGGAAACAGGGAAACTAGTAAAAATGTGGCTGAAAAGAAGGGGAAAAAAGAGAAAAGCTCTCTGAAGCATTTAAAGAAATGTATAGGAGAGAACAGAAAAAAAAAAACATTCAGAACAGCTTTGAGAGAAACATCTTGAATTCACATATAGATATTTGTTTTAAAGTAAGCTATACCTGCTAGAGATGTGTGACTTTATACACCATGCTCATTTTCTCTTCCATTTTGTATGTGGAAATGTTCATCTTTTTAATATTTCAGAATAAAATTTAAAAATTTAAATAAAAAAATTTTAAAATTGCAAAAGGAATTATATCTGCCATAGGTTTGGAGTAACAAAACTACAAAGCTCAAAGAGTAACTGGCAAAATCCATCTGGCCGCAGTCCAGTATAGAATCAGAAGAATAGTCATATTTCGGGCTGAATAAGAAGCGTTTTTCACATGAGTTTTTCTTGGGATGTTCAAGACAAAAGCCACACATTTATAATGGATTCACCTCTTTTCTTACTTCACTGGGCAAAGGAAATTATGCTTTATGGGGAAAAAAAGGCATTGACTAAGGAGAGTTCTCTCTTTTAGCTGAGAACCTGATCTTTGAAAGTTCAATGAGCCTTAATGGTTGCTGTTTCAAAATGTAAAAAAAAAAAAAAAAAAGAATATTGGTCTGGATAAGATATTACATGGAGAAAACAATTTCTTTAAAATTTGCTTCTCAAAATGGGGAAGGGAGAGAAAATGCAGCGAAAAGCACCTGCTGGTGGTGGTTGTCCTTGGCAATGCTATATTGGGGTCCAGATGCATTGTGTCTGATGGTGGTCGATCAGACCAGTGCCAGCTTGGAAAGCTCGACCCCACATCGGACACAAAGAGTCTCCATGAACATTTGCAAGGAGATGGCTCTCAATTTGCTCCTTTCCCCTTTCCTTTGAGCTACTGCAGTTCTGCCTTGTTTGATGTGGGCACGCCATGCTGGGCACCTGTTGTGCCTAAGGTGCAGTCTTCTTGTTTGTTCTTTTGGGAGAGGACCCCGACATCAGGGGGGTGATATCATGACATGCAAGTCCATTGGAGTGAGTAGGAGAGAGCTCTGCAAAGTCACCAGCCTCCCTTTCTCCTCTGGAGCCATCTGGGTCAGTGGGTAGAGAAAAAATCATAGTTAGGAAGACCTGGCTTCAGGTCCCACCCAGGGTACCCCTTGCTTGTGTGGCCCTGGACAAGCCACATGCCCCGGGAACTTCTCTCTTGTAGTGTAGGTGGTCTTTGGCAAAGAAAGCTTCCTTACGGGTAATTCACTATAATGGCAAAATCCTAGGTCTGGTCTAAAAAGGAAAATGTACAAGGCACTAAGTGGATTATCTGGGACACAAAAATGGAGCAGTCCCTGCTCTCAGGAAGCTTACATTCTACTTCACTGTAACTATAGAGAAGAGGGGCTTTTTCTGCCAGGCGGTTCACCACTGAGTCTGGATGATGCTCAGGAGGAAGCCCTGAACCCGAGTCAGTAAGCCCCGAGTGCAAATTCTGGCCTCAGACTTGTAGCTGTGTGGCCCTGGACAGGTCACTTAACATGTGTCCTCATCTGAAAAATGGAGACAAATATAGCACTTATTTCATGTATGGATCAAATGAGATAAAATAGGAAAAGCGCTTTACAAACCTGAAAGCACTGGCTTCTATGAATATTAGCCCTGCTTCCTCGGCTTACACTCTGAGCCTCGGGTGACTTGCCGGTAGAATACATTCAGAATTTGAATCTGGTTCCTGGATGCTTGAGTCCTAGGACTTCCCTACAAGTGCATCCTCCTGACGGGCTTGGTGGAGCCCCAGAAGCGGGGTTCGTTCTTGATTCTGAGGGGAGACCCCTTTCAGCAGAAGATGACCGAGTTCTTCACCAACCTAACAAATTCTCCATTTCCTTGGGCACTCCAGCTGCTCACCGTCAGCAAAGAGCTAGAACCTGAGCAGAGTCCCTTGGCTCTTATTTAAATATCCTCCTCCAGCATGTGACTTCCCCTCTGTGGACCTGGGATTTGGCCTCCAAGGTCCTTTTTAATTCTGATATTCCCAGATCCTTAAGCTCTAGGATCTAGGTTTGCCAAGTGCAGATTCCCTAGAACATTACATACTCCCCCAAAATGAGCACCAAAAAGCCTAAGTTCCAACTTTCCCTTTGCCACTGAGCCTGTGGCTTCTGACTCATGCACTGTCTTAGGATAGGGGTGACAGCACAGACCCCCCCAGATATAATAAGCCCCCGGCAGAGGTCCTCCGAGCTGATAAGAACCTTTGGGAGACCAGCATTCACCCTGAGTGTCTCTCCCCTGCGTGGGACTTGGCGAGTGCAGGATCTCATTTAGTCAGCCACACCTCTGTCACCCCACGGGCGATGGGCTCTTACACGTTCCGAGCCAGGGCTGGCACCCTCTCAAGTGGGTGTAGCCAAGAGAAGAATTGAATAAAGTTCTAAAGGTAATTTTTTTTCAGTAGTATCATGTTGTAAGACCTTGTGACTGGGCTGTGGGAGTGCCCTGACTGTATAAGTAACACACTGGCTTACACTGGAGTCTAGGGCTTCTGAAAGGTTACTGAGCCATCCTGCATTGCACCGGGTCGGAGCCCAGGAAGGTGAGTGATTTTCACGTCCCCCCTTCGGTTCTGCTTTCAGTGGGAGGCTGGCACCGTGTGGCCCAAGCCAGGAGAGTCTCCTCCCCCCCAGTCAAAGAGCAGCAAATCTCCTGTCTGGGGTGTTAGTGCCCACCATGTGCCACTTACAGGGTGATCTTGGGCAGAGCCCTTAACCTTGTAGGGCTTGGTCTCCAGCTCTGTAAAGGGCATCAGACAAAACAAAGCCTAAGGTCCCTCCCAAAGCTAACAGTGGGTGATTCTGTGTTTCTGTGTCCTAGAAGTTTTTGAATGAGTTTAGCTAAAAAGCCTGGGAAACTTGTAAATGCTTTGCCATGTTTCAAGATGAATAACACTGTGTCCTATTTGCCTTCCCTTCTCTTCCTTCCTTCCTTCCCTTCTTCATTTTTTCTTTTTCTTTATCTTTTGCTTTCTCTCCTTTTCTGTTTCTTTCTTTTCTTTCCAGCTTTTTTCCTTTTTTTATTTTTTTCTTCCTTCTTTTCTTTCTTCATTTTTGCTTTTTCCCTTTTCCTTTCTCCCTTCCTTTTTCTTTCCTATCTTCTGTTCTTCCTTCCATTCTTTATTTTTTCTTTTTCTTCATCTCTCTCTTTCCCTCCTTCTTTTCTATTTTCCTTCTTTCTTTCCAGCTTTCTTTTTTCCCTTACCTCTTTTTCTTCCTTTCTTCTTCCTTCTTTTCTTTCTTCATTTTTTCCTTCACTTTTTTCTCCTTCCTTCATTTATTCTTTCTTTTTTACCTTCTGTCCTTCCTTCCTTCTTTCCTTCCTTTCTTCCATTCTTTATTTTTTTTCTTTTTCTTTATCTCTCTTTCCCTCTTTCCTTTCTATTTCTTTCTTTTTTCTTTATTTCTCTTTTTCTTCCTTCTTTTGTAGCTTTATTTGTTCCTTCTTCCTTTTCCTTCCTCCCTTCTCTCTTTTTTTCCCTTTTGCAAACTCCAAATTACTTCTTTTCTCTATAAATAGTGCTCATAACTTTGGAGTGTCTTAGCCTGTAGAGAGGAACTGAATATTAAGGTTGGACTGAGCTTAGAGAACATCAGGTTTAGTTTTCTCATTTCACAAATGAGAAGGCAGGACCAAGGAGGTCAGGTGGCCAGCCCAAGAGCACAGAACTCATTCATGACAAAGCCCTCACTAGATCCCATCCCCATGGGAGAAATCCTCTGCCTTCACATAGAGTTCACATTGACTCCCATTTGCTGCTAACAGCCGGGAAGGAAGGAATTAATCAAAGGGCCAATGGCCACGTGGAAAGAACTGTCCCTGTATTGAATGAGAAGATTTGGATCTTGCCTCTGCTTCTTGATACTTGTGTGATCTTAGGCAAGTCATCCCTTTTCTCTGTAAAATCTATAAAATTAGAGAATTGGACAGAAATTTCCAAAGTTCCGCCCTGCTCCAAATCTGTGATCCTAGCTAGGATTCAGTAACTTAGCCAACTTTGCCCAAAGCCCTGGGGGGAGAAGCATTTGTGGAAAGCATTTTTAAAAGGATATAGGACAGGTAAAGGTCCCCCAACAGAGAGGGGGGGTTCCTCCAGCGGGAGATGCTGTGGCTCTCATAATTCCAGGAGCCAGAGCTCTCCCCCTTGAGAGTTACTCCACCCGTGGGCCATTCAGGTGGTGTGCTCCTGTGAGAGCTGTCTGCAGAAATGGTGGGACAAAGAGAGGGAGGAGCTTCTCAGAGGAAAGGGCCCTCTGACTAATGGGACTTTGTCAAACAGGTTTCATACCCAAGTCAGAAGCATGAAGATGAAGTGCATTGCCCTGTTCTCTGTCCTGCTCCTGGTCTCCCAGCTGCTCTTGGTGGATTGTGAAAAACAGAGGAAAAGAAAAAATGGGAGAGATGAAAAAGGTGAAGGGAAACCTCCCGGCTCTCCTGACAAGGAGGAGAAGGGCCAGAAGGCTAAGGGAGGAAAAAGGCTGCCCAGGGGCAGGTTTTCCACTCAAGAGAATGTCCCTTGTACTTGGGCAGTGACTGAGAAGGAGGGCGTCACCTTGAAAGTTCAATGCAAAGGACAGGAAGCCCAATTTGAGTGTACCTTTGCAGGCAATCCTTCCTCCTGCCCCCATTACGCAGGCAATGAAAAAGCCTACTGGAAACAAATTGGCCGAGCCCTGCGGAAACAGAGGAACCTCTGCGCAGACCCCAAGAGCATCCTCAAGTCCCGCGTGTGCAAGCAAGGGGTGAAAGAAGCTCATCTCAGAATGGTGGACTCCAGCAAGAAGAACCAGAGTCAGGATAAGAAGGGCAGCAAGGACCCTCAGATACCGGCTCCCACTGCCGGACCGGCTGCAGCCACCGTCCAGCCAACGACTCCTGCCCAGTGTGAGGAGGACATGGAGGTGATCAACCAGAGAAAGGTGGCCAACGAATACTGTGGGGAGACCTGGGGCTCACTGTGCACCTTCCTGCTCACCATGCTGCAGGACAAAAGGTGCTAGCAGATTCCAGGACGCTCAGACCCCCCCAAGCCGGAGCCTGTCCTCCCCATGTGCTGCAGAAAAGCCTTTCACACTTCCCTCCCCGGCGTGGACTTCTCTGGTGACAGGAGGGAGGGGAGCACAGCTCCGTATTTAAGTGTGTTTTGTATTGTTTTTCTGGTTTTGTATTTCGGAATTTATACTTTATTGGATTTTATTTTCAATGGCCAGCAATGTTACAGAAGCTGTAAAAGGGTATGTGTGTGTGTGTGTGTGTGTGTGTGTGTGTAAATATACACACAAGTAGATGTAGGTGATTATACACAAGTGTATGTACATGTAAATGTGCACAGGTCATGGTCTGTGTAGATAAATACAAGGTTGTGTGTGTGTACACATAAATACACACGGGTAGGTGTAGGTACATATACAGGTGTATGTACATGTAAATGTGCACAGGTCATGGTCTGTATAGATAAATGAAAGATGGATGTATGTGTGTACACATAAATATACACGCAGGTAGGTGTAGGTGCACATACACAGGTGTATGTGCGTGCAAATGTGTACAGGTACATGGTCTGTATAGAAAAAGGCAAGATTGTGTGTGTGTGTGTGTGTGTGTACACATAAATATACACACAGGTAGGTGTAGGTACATACACAGAGGTATATGTACATGCAAATGTGCACAGATACATGGTCTATATGGATAAATGCAAGATGGATATATGTATGCACACATAAATACACATGCAGGTAGATGTAGGTACATATACACAGGTGTATGTACATGCAAATGTGCACAGGTACAGTGTGTATAGATAAATACATTCATACCCACATGTTCTCTTCAGTCCCTCTTTGGGTTCAGCCAAAGGGGGGGGGATTCAGTGCAGTGCACTCCCTAACAACTTTAGAATGTTTCTGACCTGGCCAGCACCCCAACTTTGGCCAAGATAATAAAGTTTCGCCAATATGTTTAGCCAATGTTTGGTTTTCTCTATGTTGGCTGCCGTAAATAGGAGCTAGACCAGAGTGAGTGAACAGCCTGTTCTCTGGGGTAGGAGCACTCATCTCCTGAGCCATAGTTACTGACATTAGGGCCTCGGGGCAAACAGCACTATTGGTACCTTAGAATTGGCCAAGAGGTGTGAGAGAGCCCGGACCCTTTGCTTATTGTGTTCTAGGGAGATCTCTGTAGGGAAAGGAGAAGGGTGGCATAGAGAAAGACTTGGGAGGGAAGAGAAGTGTCCCTTGGACCGAGTTCCTATTGAGAGGCATCATGGAATGGGAATCAGAGAGCCCATTTAGGTGTCAGGAAGCTTGAGTTCAGATTTCAGATCTTACCCCCACTGGCTTCCCCATCCCCATCCCCAGACTGGGCAAGTCACTGGATGGCATTGCAGCTAGGAGCATTATCTGACCAGCCTCACCCCTCTGGCTTTGCAGCTTCATCCCTCTAGCTCCAAGTTCTGATAATGATTGAGATGCAGTTTTTGAGCTGGGACCACATTTAAAGACATTTAAAAATCAACTGCTGCTGGGTGTTTATCTGATACAAGCTTTTGAACAGGGATGGGGGAATAATTGTATTCATCTAGGTCTTTATCTTTGTATCTTGTGTGGAGTAAGCCAGGCAGGGCTTAGCATCCCTATTTACAGATGGGCAACAGAAGCAGAGAGAGATGGACCAAAGTGGTAAAGCTAGGAAAGGAAGTGACATCAAGGGTTCAGAATTGGAACCAAGAGCCTTTTCTGTTACATCCTTCCAGGTGCTGGGCACCCTGGCCCTGTCTATTGGTGTTAGCCTAGTTAGTCTCTTGAGGGACTAGCCCATCTGGGGAATGGGCGAGATAAGCTATAAAGAGAAATAGGCTGGAAGAAGAGAGAAGAGTAAAAGTCGAAGGACCTGAATTCGAATCCCATCTCTACTATTTGTTCCCTACACAATCTGTTCTCCCTCCTTCAACCTCACTTTCCCCACTTGTAATACAAACATCATGCCATTTGAGCTCCACAACAAGCCCTTGAATTATCTCCTTTTTTACATATAAGCTGAAGCTCAGTGAGTGGGGTTAACAAGAGAAGGGAAAAGTCTATCAATTGATCTAATTATTTTTTACTTTGAAATAAACATTTTTATCTTACTATCTCTATTTTCTTTGTGGATTTAAAAAAACATGCAGCTTGGTCCTATAAGAAACTCTCCAATTCCAGCCATTCTAGTCACTTAGGCAGTAAATATCCCAAGTGGGATCTGAGCCCAAGGACCTCCTAATTCCAAGTATGGCAGCTTTCCACCATTTCTATGATAACAATAAGAAGAGCCAGCATTTTCATACTTCCCCACTACCTCTCAATCACCCTTCATGAGGTCACAGCACCAACATTACCCAGGTGTTTCTTGCCTGTACTAGACACTCAATAAGTACTTGATGCAGAAATTAATGAATGAATTTTCTTTGCTAGGTAAAAGGCCACCAAATATATCTTTAGGTTCTAATTAAACTGGAATATGACTTTAAGTTCTTCCAAGTGACTTTAAATCAACTAGAAAGATGAAAGTCCTTTCCCTTGGTTTTCTCAACTATAAAACAAATAGGTTGGACTAAATAATCTCTTAAGTCCCTTCTTATTTTAACATTCCATGAATTTATGGATGTGAAATCTGGTTGAGAGCTTATACATCAAAAGGACGTGAAATCTGGGTGAGAGCACCCATTATTTCATGTCATGGTCTATCTGGAGAAAAGTCCCCACTGTTCTACATCGAGAAGGATGGAGGGGGGGTTGTTGGGTTTTTTTTTATTAAATGTGTCTATTCCATTGTCTCTCTCCTGAGCTTGGCTCCCTTTGCCCCTGCTGAGCTTCCTTCCTGGGTATAGAGCCCTGAGAAAGGATTAGGAGAGAGTGCTTCCAAGTGATCACAAAAATACAAAGGTCTATAAAACACGTCACTGACTAAGGATGGTCTAGCCTCAGTGAAGGTGGCTTTTGGAAGTCCTCAGATGAGAGTCACTCACAACATTTCTATAGAATCTTTGTTCTCCTCTCTGTAGCCACACATGCATTATTACCAAGGGATTTCCTCTCAGCCATTCTATAGGGCAGCTAAGGAAGGTGTTCTTTTCCCCATTTCACAGATGAGAAAATTGAAGTCCAGAGGTGTGGAGTGAACCTCTTGTCTATGGCCACATAGCTAATTGTAGGGGAAAAAACCGTGGAGGAGAGAGGCTCCATGAAGGTATGGAGTGGATAAGGTGGCCACCAAGGTCTCTCCCCTTTCTGAGATGATGAATCAGCAAGGAAGAGACTCTAAATTAATTAGTGAAATTAATGAAAGACTTAATTTATGAAATTATGGAATGGGAGAAGATGCTCTAGTTCTTGGGCTATCCATCAGGGAAGAACACAATAGCTGCAGGAATCAGGCTGCAACCACACTTTAAAAGGCACAGAAGGTGTGGGGACCAACATCACAAGAAAGATATTGACAAGGGGTAAAAAGTGTCCAGAGACTGAAAAAGTGGGGATGGGGATCGAGTGGTGGAGGCAGGTAGGCAGTGATGGAGACGTGACCATAAGAACAAAGGAAGGTGAGGGAAGGAACTGGAAGGAATTCAGCCACAAATTGGCTTTGGAGAAAGCGGTCCAATTCCTCTTCCCTTCCAGTGCTACTTCTTACTGGATGCCGCCATCAAAGGAGTCAGTCGAGAGTGGAGTTCACAATTGAGCATCAGAGGAAAAGGGCTGAAGGCGTGCCTTGGGCATCCTCCAGGTAGGGCGATGGAGCCAAAATTGCTTATCACTCATCATGTGGTTAGCAGATTGCAACCAGTTATAGAATCCGAAAGCAGGATTCACAGTCAGTCCAAGACACTTCCATTACATATCACTATGATTCTTCTCAAAGGACGTTCCCCGGTCTCTTCCAAATGGGGAGGAGCATTAAAGTCTCTCTAGGCACGTACCAGTCCCCCAGAAAACCAGTGATCATTTTATCCACCCAACTCAATAGAACACCAAGCATGAAATCTAAAATTACAATCTTATCCTCCATGCTAGTTTTCACACAGCTCCATGTCTCCATGGGTCTCAAAAGCATATGTTAGGGTTGGGAAGGTCTTGACAAATCTTGGCTCTCCATCCCTTTTTGATGTCAAAAATTTCATGGACCACACCCTCATACACATGATAGCAGGACTATTATTATCTACTGATTCAGATGTGATTTTATAGAGCCCTTGGGGTTCCCTCTCCCCCCCACAAAGGATCCACAAGCCATTTTGTAAGAGCCTAGTTCAACTCATTTTGTTTAACAAAATATGAATCAATAAGATCAGAATGGAAAGCACCTTTTCCAAGTCAAGAGTTAATAAAAGTCAGAACTGGTCCTAACATAGAGGTCTTTTGATTCTGATCCAGTGTCCAGTGCTCTCTCTACTTCCTCATTAGTAACCAACTTGTCTGAAAAAATAAGAAGGCAGTTGAGTCCCAACCATGTTACGGGACAGATTTGCAGCTGCAGGGGTGCAGTCATTCTTTCTCAGATACTACTAAGCTTTCTCCTCTATCAAGGAATGGGTGTCATCCCTGAAATTTTATTGCCTCTGCTTACGCTTTTGCTTTTAGTTAAAAGAGATCCATGCTTTTGGATTGAGCAGGAGAAAACTGTTATTGTCTATCTTTGCATCTGGATGAAGCTTCTTCTCCTGAAGAAAAAAAAAAGAGAGAGAGATGGGGTCATTCAATCTTAGATTTATAGGAGGTTCACCTTTGGAAAATTTCTGATGCAGTCAAAGCAGCCTACCTGGTTTCCTTCAAACATATCTTGCATTTTCCCCTCTCCACATTTTTGCTATTGTCCCAGATTAAAAATACCCAGATTAAAAAAATTCATATTCGAAAACTTTAGCCATCCTTCTAGCTCAATTTTTTCTCCTTCAGCAAAAGCATTGCAGTGATCTCTCCATCATCTAGTCCTACATCTAGTACTACAAAAATTAACCACATACATCTTTTATTCTGTTCCAACAAGTTCTGTTTTTGTTGAATCATTAATTAGCTCTTGAATTATTTTTTAAAAATTTTCACATAATTGTCTCTCCAACTGGATTGTAAGGTCCCTGAGGGCAAAGGTTATGTCTTGTGTTTTGTACATTCTCCATGGCACATGGGATAATGCTTTACATAGACTTAATACGTTGATTAATCTGTAATTTAGGATCTTTGATCTAAAGATAGAAAGGATATCAGAGACCATTTCTCAAACATTTTACAGATGAACAAAATGAAATCAAGGGAGTTGCCCAGGGGGACACAGGTAGTAAGCATCAGAAATTTGAACCCAAAACCATTCTGTTTTCAGAACTCCATATTCTCATCTCCACTACGGATCCCATGCCATCCATTCCTTCCCTTCAGAGGTCATTATCATGACATTCTTCACACTCTCCTATAATCCTCCCTAATTTACCCAGGATGCTAACAGTCTTCCTCTGCTTCTTCTCATGGTTCTAGGATAATCATAGAAGCAGCCCTAGATTAATTGCCCATTTCCTTTGTGTGAGAGATGCAGAGGCAATCTCCCAAGTTTCCAATTCCCTAAGGCCCTGGAATGTGTTGAGGGCTCCCCCAAAATGACATTTTGTTCAGCCTCGCCCATGAGTAAGGCAAAGGTACAATGGTACCCCTTCTTGAATACTGGAGAGGAGCAGCTTGGCTTGGCTTTGGAGTTAATTTCTAACAGGCAATCTGTCCTTCCTGTTGGTGGGTTCCCAAGGAGCATCTGCCATGTGCTATTTGCTCCATGAGGAGTACTCTATCTCAGGTGCAAGAGAATCTGATTATTCTCACAAACCAACCTTCAGAAGCTTCCACAAATCAAAAACAGCCCTGAAAGGGGAATCTGTTAAAAGTGGGCTCAAAAAGGAGTATTCTTGTAAGTTACTTGAGACTAGGGACATTTTCAATTTTTATATTCTTAATCTTCAATGTAATCCCAGTGCTTGACACTTCGTGAGTACTTAATCAATGCTTTTCCATTCATTCTTTCATTCAAAGCGAAGTTCCACTGGTTTGAGAAGCCTGTATTCAATAAGTAGGATGGGTCTTCCATGGCCCACACCTGGGTTTCAGTGTTTGTAAGGGAGGGCAGGTTGTGGGCTAAAGTTAACTCAAGTTGCTTGCAGGTGCTCTTCAGAGAGTCCTGGCCAATAACACCCACACCATGGAGACGGAAGTTCAATTCCCTGCTCTACAACTTACCGGCTCCTTTACTGAGAAGTCACTTTCTTCTCTGCCTCAGTCTCAGTTTTTTCATCTATAGAATCATAGTAAAGATACTTTTTACTTCCTACTACTTCATAGGACATTTGTAAGGAAAACACTTTGTAATCTCCAATGCTCACAATAAATGTGAGTTGTTATGGACCAAATGTGTGTGTTCGATGACCCGGCTTGTCAGATTTTGGGGTGGTCTTGCTGTTCTGAGCCAAAAATATATTCTCATTTCTTTTCCCAAGAAGTCTCAGTTCTTTGTTGCTCAGAGAGGAGAAAAGCAGTTGAAGATGTAACTGTTGGAACAGTAAAGGAGACCCTTCTAAAATGGCTCAAGAACCTGGTCATAGCCAGGAAAAAACAAGCATTCTGTTTATTGCCAGCATGAAGTCTGAAATCCGTGAGAATCTTGGAGCAGAAACCCACTCACCTGAGGAACTAACTCCTCAAGCTTCGTACCTGCCTCCAGGTAAGGATATTTTCTGGGCTGAGAAAGTTTTAATTCCTGAAAGGCAAACAAAAATAGTGCTACTCTCCCTGGCTCTTATGAAATCCAAATTGCACTTGGGCTGGGCCAGTGTGAATGAGACCAAAAGCCGTCATTCAATTGACCTAATTTGCCTCTTGTGATAATACTGACTTTTATTGGCCTGTTTACAACAGAGCAGATGTCAGCCATTGTATTGCCCTAGTTAAAAGGCTGCTCTTTACTCATAAAAATAAATAAATAAAATCCTACGGGTCATGCTTCAGGGCAATTGCTCACCTGTTAGGTGGTTACTTATTGCTGCAGTCTCTAAAGTTAAGTCCTTGAACAGTCCATGTGAATAGGGAAGCCAAGTAAGGATGTAGAGGCGTAAAGGGTAAAGATTTTGCCAAGTGAGCCTGAAGAGCTGACTTGGAATCCCGCCTCTGATGCTCACCTAGAGAAAAAATAACCCTGTGTATATTTCTGAAATTGAATTAAGGTTCAACTTTCTTCCTTGGGCTATGGGTTGGTCAACCGATCCATAATGGCAAAAGTGGCAATATTCCTAGAGCATCTCTGTGACCGTGGGGAAGTGATGGTCAGTGACTCTCAACGTCTAGTTGCCTTATTTTTATAAAATGAAATTGTTGAATTAGATTGGCCCCGAGGTGCCTTTCAGTTCCAAATCTATAACTTGATTATTTCTGACTTAAGACAATCCGGGTGCCAGGGAGACTTCTCTTCTGGTCTCCATCTTCAAATGTCTTCTGCCTGCAACTGGCTTGATCCTTAACCTATCCCAATCCAACATAGATATCCTGGTGGTAATAAGAAATAGGGGAACTGGTTCTTCTGATCTATGGATTTCCTCCCAATCAGTTGTTGCTTATGCATTCCTGGATATATTGTTCTTGTTTAATTCATTCAACCACAATAATATTAAAAATACCAGCTAACATTTAAGCCCTACTGTGTGCCAGACGCTGCACTAAATGCTTTACAGTTGGTACCTCAGGTGGTCAAGCATTTGTAGAATGCCTACTGTGCTAAGGCAATGCCATAATGCACAGTCCCTTTCTTCAAGGTACTTAGAATCTCATTAAGATACTTAAAGTATTAAATGGTAACAATATGGCGAATACAATTACGACTCCAAAAATGGAATAGTTTGACTTGTGAATAGATGAATTATCATCACTGGGAATGTTTGGCAGAAATAATTAAAAAAAAAACCCTCCACCATAAAGTTTATAGAAATGTGTAACTGTGAATTATTATTATTAATCACTACTTTGGATGGACATTTGTAATAGATGGATTCTTTGATATCTCTTAATTCTGTGATTCTATGAAAGTTCGCGCCTAAATTAGATAGTGTGTATATGCTGGTGAGAGAGTATTGGTAGCTTAGACTGGGATGATTTCAGAAGGCTCCATTGAAGAAGATGGGACTGAAATAAACCTGGGAAGATCCAGATGGAGGGAGAGACGTTATTTCAGGGAACCAAGTCTCTGATGGAGGAAAGAGCAGGTGACGCTTATGGGACAGTAGAGATAAAACTTTGGCTGAATAAGAAAGCTCCAATTGGGGAGCAAGAGTGGTAGGGATGGACAGGGGAGATGGCACTGGTTGTAAAGGACTTTGCATCTTTTTTCCTGTAATAATATCAGACTATTGCAGCCCTTTAAAACTTACAAATCGCCTCCCTCACAGTAATTCAGTGAGGTATATAATGCAAGAAATAACAATAACTGACATTTTTATTGTCCCACATGACCTCATTTGAGCCTCTCACCAACCCAATAAGAGGTATTTTATAGGGATAATTATTGACTTCTTTACAGATTTGAGGCTCCAAAAATTGAAATTATTTGCCTCTGGTTACGTAATTGATGTCTCAGGCAGGATTTGAATCCAGGTCTCACATCAATCCTAAACCGCTACTCCTTCCGTTATACCACTGCTCTAGTAGTATTCTAAGTGAAGAGACTGAGACTCAGAAGGCATGAGTAGCTGATTGCACAGCTCGAATCACATCTTGCTCGATATAGTTCAGTGAACACTTGCCGAAGGCTCTCTATGTTGCAGGCCCCACACTTGGTGCAGACAAAGACCAAGTCCATCCCTGCCTCTTGCTTTCTCCTAGATGTGGTGTGTGTGTGCAGACAGGGAAATAGTAGAAAATTGGGAGAGGCCAAGGAAAAACAGGGTGAGAGGGAGAGGGGGACAAGGTTTGGCTTGAACATCCTCCCTTAGCACAAAGCTGGATCTCCACCCACCAAGATACTCTGCTCGGCTGCTTAGCATAAGGACTCTCTTTTTTATCAGAAGCACCTGGTGCATCCATATTGTTGGGAATTAAGAGAATTGTTGAGAGCGAGGTAGAACAACAATGTTCCATAACTTTCAGATACCATAACTTATTCAGCCATTCCCCAATCGATGGGCATCTACTCATTTTCCAATTCTTGGCCACCACAAAAAGACACAGCTTTTGTTCCTGAAATTACCACTTTGATCAAGTTGTTCCCCAGCTCAAAAAATCTTCAGTAACTCCCCATTACCTCTTTCCCCCCCCATGAAAGCACAGCTCTAGTCATGTCAATCCTCTGTTCAAAAGTCCACTTTTTTACAAGGCTCTACATTGGGTGCAATGGACATAAACCCAGCCATATAATAATCATTGCCCTCATGGGGTTACTATGAGGAAAGGACTTTGTGAAGAATTATTCCTTCATTGTTTGTTGTTGTTGTTGTGATTCTAGGTAATTATTCCCAGCCAAAGGCAATTCTAAGTAACTAGCTCTCGTGGAGCACAGGCAGATTACTTCTTGGAATTAGACACTATCCCTGGCAAAACACACTAAAATCATACACAGTAAGCCAATCCAATATTTTTTTCTGTCTACCATATGCTTCTGGTTCCTTCTGTTCAATACCTAGCTAGTACATGTCTAATAGGAGCAGTGTAGACTGGGGCGGGCTCAAAAGAATTAGGGCATTACAAACAAGTTACTAAACTGAAGCAGAGTTGAAATGGAAAGTCCAATTGACCTAAGCTGTTGAGGGTTGGGCACTGGATTCCACTTCAAAGACACAAGGGTAATTTTTTTGATTAAAAGCAACTTATTCTGAATCAATTTATGACAGAAAATAAAATCAAACTGTAATATATCATTTTTAAAAATCTAGGTAACTTACTGACTGATATTTGGTTTTCTCAAAGCAAGGAACATGGGGAATTATCAAAACTTTTTAAATTTGAGATGTTTTGGATGAAAATAATTTTGCTAAATCACACACCTCCCTGTATTCTTGAACAGAAAGTCAGGAAACATATTAACTTTTAACCCTAACCCTAAATCAACTGATTAGGATATTAGGTTGGGAATTTTGAAGAGCCAGGACAGAACCCCATATTGTTGAGATAACCACAGAGCTTAATGAATAACAGATAATATATGGACATATATATATATATAATGGACTTACTGAAGAATATGTTTAATATTCTTCAGCATTATATGGAACAGGAAAACATACATGGAAATAAAAATATTATGGTTCATCCTACTGCCCATCTGCAGGCTTCCTATATTTATCTGGATCCAAGGAAATGAAGGTATATGTGTATAAATAGCAGCTTTCAGGAAATTGTTTCTATCCAGACAAGACAATGACCACTTACGAGGCTTCAGATATTAACGGTTTTACAATATAATGCTGAGCTAGACAAGATGAGAAGGAGTCACTCATCAGTGCATTTTGAACAGAAAGGCTAATAAGAAGGGATGGTAAAATTTCTTAAGCAACAAAGGTTTTCAATCATAGACGTTCATCAATTCCCATTACCTATATGTCCCACTCCCATCCCCTTCCTCATTTGCTCTAGCCAGCCAATCTCTTCTCCTTTGGGCAATATTGCCACCTACCTGCAGACGACATAGGATAATTCTTCCAGCAAATGATTAAAACTGAGGATCACGACCAAAGACCTTCATGATCTAGACAATAGCTTTGAACTCTTTCTTGGTGGGAATTCTCCTAGGATGTCTCCAAGCCAAAAACTCTACCAGTGCCTTCAGCATGTTTTCAATTCTATTCTTCTGTTTGAAATGTTGTTAGAAGTCAGTCTGTTAATTGGGTATTTTATATTGACTGGCATAGAGGTAGGGATTTTTGTAAAACAGATGCATTGCACATGGAAAAGTTGTCCCTATCTCTAAGTGCTGGGAGTCTATTGAATCAATTAATCAGGCCATCCCACTTAATTTTGATTACCTTAACACCTCAATTGAATCAATCAATCTTAGGCTTTGGGCTAAATGCAAAAAAGTCTTGAATTAAAGTAGAAAATAGAAAGAAATAGAAGTGCAATGATACCATGCAGGAAATGAGCCTGCATTGATTGAAGAATTGGGTTGTACCCAGTGGAGCTTGTATAAAGCTCCAACATGGTACCAGAGATTTGATCATTTAGCAGTTCAGGGATGAAGTCTTTTAGTCAAGGGGAGAAGGAGGAGAGGAGCAAAGCCTTTAGCTTCAGTCTTAGTCTTTTCCCTCTTTGTTCTGCTTCTGGTCAGAGGCAGATGTTGGGAGCTTCGAAAGATCTGGAGGCATCTCAATTTTCCATTGGCATCTTAGTAGGTACCTTCAAAGAAGGGAGGGTGATATCTGTGTTGGGATAGACTAAGTGCTGTGAGTAAATGCAGATTCTGGGCTCTGTAGCAGGAGTACTTAACTTGGGGTCTACCAACTTAAAAACCATTTTTATAACTGCATTTCAACATGATTGGTTTCTTTTCTGCTTCCAGGTAGTGTGTTTTGTGCATTTAACAATATTTTTCTGAGGAGGGTTTCATCAAGACTCATATAAAGGAGTCCATGACACAAAAATTTAAGACCCCCGTGTCTGAGTATCCCAGCAGAAAAGCTGTGTAGAAAAACAGGTTTTAAAAAATCATGGAGCTGTCACTTAGTTGTCCCCTTTGTCACATGTGCTTTCTAAGCTTGAGTCCATTCTCCCCTGGTCTCTCCTGTCTCTTACAGGCTTTGGTGGGGGACAAGGGGCAGGACAGAGATTTTCTACCAACTGTTATTACTCAACTTCCTGTGTAAAATATTCCTTTCCAAAAAAATAAAGAATTGATATTAATTGACAATTCTCAAGGAATAATGGGGGTCATGAGGTACAGAAGACATCCTTCAGACCCTCACTGATCCCTTTAGACCCTGAGGGGAAAAGGAATATTTAGCCTTTGGGAATCCAGCCTGTCAGGGAGAATAAAGATTGGGGAGAGTAAGTTCCAAGTACTTGATACATATATACATCATCAGTCAAAGGTGGAACAGAATAAGCCGATGACACCAGACTAGGAGGAGAAGGAGATATGGAGAGAAGGAAAGTGAGAGCCCCAGGGGAAAATGTGTGGATGCAACTCTGATGCCAAGGGAATCTTGCCAACTTCTGATCTCCTCTGGACTGGTGTATTTTCAAGAGGCCCTTGTTCTATTTGTCCACTGAAGTACAGTAGTTACATCATTTCTACCTCCTGCAAGTCACTGGCACTTTCTTTTTCTGGAGTCAGACAAAAATAAAAGGCAAATAAATAAATGGACAAAAAAAATAAGAACTCCAGAGGCGGGGATAGGGAGTCCCAGGACATACAGCCTCTCTGTAGCCTTCTTGTGTGGGCATCTTCTGGATGGCACACTGTTCAAGTAACCCTGTCATCAGGTGAAGTGAGAGTGAGGATTCAACTGTTCCTTGGGCTCTCGAGCCTGATTGACGTACAGGAACCATGCAGTGATGTTCTCAGGGCCCGCTGAAGAGAGGAGCACTGCCGGCCCCTGCACCCAGTAGCCACGGATCTCTTGGCTGTTGGAGGCTTACTTTTTAATAGTTCCTCCTCACTGTACCTGTCTACAGGTACTTTTTGCTGGACTCCAGATGTCTGCCTCCAGCTAATTTGTTAAACCTCCTGGGGAAACCAGATATCAAGCATGTTTGAATTTTGTATGCCTGACAAAAAGAAGTAGGTCCTGAGAGGGTTTCCTCTGTGGAAACAATAAGAGCCCAGATGCCTTGAGCATTTGATACCTAAAGCCACCATTATTTCACCTTCCAAACCAGCTCACTCACCACAGACCATGTTGGTCAGAATTCAGACATGAGACCTTATCTAGTTCTTCCCCTTCTCTCTCTCTCTCTGTGCCCGTCGGTCTCTGTGCCCGTCGGTCTCTGTGCCCGTCG
>JAJPUD010004030.1:192691-215799 GCA_023553655.1 Myrmecobius fasciatus
GTCTCTGTGCCCGTCGGTCTCTGTGCCCGTCGGTCTCTGTGCCCGTCTTTGTGTCTCTGTGTACACCTATCCTCTGGACTAGCTCTCTGGAGGATCTCTGTACCAGCCCGAGTCCTTGGTCTTAGAAGAGGAGTGAAGAGGCAGAAACCCAGTGGATGGTTAAATATGAAGTCAGTTTATTTCAAGTTCTCTCAGCCTTAAATAACTCAGTACGATTACATCACAGCAATGTATGTGCTGACTATAATTACATCACTCTAGCACACTGTGCATGTGCTAACTATAAGTACCTTGCTATTATTATACAGATGCTTCTTTACTGCAAGTACCTCTGCTTCAAGTCAGGCTGTCCCTGACTTCTCAGTAAGGCTGAGATGCCCCCAAGGAGAGCTGAGAGCTGAATCAGACATTGTCAGCAGGTTCCCTCTGGGCTGAAGGGTCTTATACCTCACCCAAAGTTCCCCCACTGTCTGTGGCCCTCTACATGCATGTGTCTGTCAGTCTGTCTCTGTTTCTCTGTCACATACACACACCCCTCCCCACACCTGGCATATCCTAGCCCTTGTTCTTTTCTACCTTTTATTCCAAGAACTACAATCATACCGACACCACATTGTCTGTGGGAAGGCTATATCAGTGGACTGCCCATTCATCAGGATGGTGACCTCCCAGATCACTACTGTTTTCATGACATATATTGCATTTGAATTTTTTTAAAATGTACGCATATAGACAGTATATTTTACATTCATTATACGTAGTTTGAGTTCAGCATATGAGCATTTAGCAAATTCATTTTTTTACTTCTCTCATAAGTCTCATTATTGAGTCTTACATGGCATTGACCTTACTTGGGAATAAGTAAATAAAAAGATAAATAAATAGAGGAATATTGAATAAAAAGCTGGCTTCAAAATTGAGTGACAAGATGGAGTTAATGTTTCACTTAATTTCCATGACCATTTTCTGTACTGATCCCTCAATTTCCTCACTTCCTATATCTCCTCTCAAAACATCCCAGTTCTTTCAAGTGATCCTCATGTGACATAAATTCTGGGCCCTGTCCTTAAGCTGCCTTATATCTTGCAAGGTCTTACTTGCTAAGTAAGGTACCATAAACTGATGGTAGAGCAGAAGACATGAGATCACTGGTAGTTAAAACCCCTGTTCTTTAGGAAAGATCATTCTTACTCTTGAAATTAATGAAATAATAAAATCATAGTGAAATAATTATTTGAGTAAGAAATTTTGAAAGATATATCGAAAGGAAAAGGAAGCAGATGGTACATGAGTTAGGATCCTGTTGCCGCAAGTATAAACCTACCAAAGGGACTAGGAAAGGGCTCAGAAGTTATGATGAAGGATGTTGATGTGGTTGGCCTTGTGACAGAACTGTCACTGCCAAACAGTCCAATGTTTTCTTTATCCAAGACCTCAAATAGCATATAGTCTGACACCAAAGAGTGGATATCAGTATGATCAGTGGGAGAACCCAACCCCTCTGGGATCCTAGATACTGGCAGGCACCCATCTTGCTTCAGAGAGGCCCCATTGAGCTTTCAAGCCCAATTCTTCCCAAGGTATTTAGTATTGCAAATGCTCACCCATGAGTTCTGACTCTCATTGCTTTTATTTGCAACTTCAGAGATGAAACTATACCCAAAAGGTGATCAAACTGTGCCTAGCCTTTGATCCAGCCAAAAATCTTCCATAGAGATCATAGAGATCCTACATGTAGGAAGAACCTACATGTTGCAAAAAATATTCAGAGTAGCTCTTTCAGTGGTGGCAAAATATTGGAAACTGAGGGAATGCCTATCAATTGGAAAATGGCTAAACAAGCTGTGGTTTGTGAATGGATGTGGAATCTATAATGTTTTCTTTTCTTTTGATTTGTTTCACAAAATGTGTTTCGCATGATCACACACATACAACCTTTATCAAATTGTCTACCATTTTAGGAAGAGTTTGGGAGAGAAGGGAAGGAGGGACAAAAATTTGGAACTCAAAATCTTGTAAGAATGAATACTAAAAATTGTCTTGACATATTATTGGGTTAAAAAATACAATTAAAAAAAAGAATTAGAAAAATTCAGAACTAAGTCTCAGAACTATGACTCACGGTTGCTGTTTCCTCGCCCCATACCTTAAACACCCTGAAATCTTTCCTATGGTAAAAGTGTACTCTCCCTTGTTATGGCTCATGCTTTCTCTCTACCACCTTAGGCATTTTTCCCAGGAGGATCTGATTCCTATCAATAATTAATTGTCACAATAACCTTGGCAACAGACAATCATTGTGTTGCATGACTTCATATGTGTAATGGGTGGGGGAGTTGATGGGAGGAAGGAGAGAATATGGAACTGAAAACAAAATAAAATTTGAATTTAGGTAATTGACAATTAAAGCTCTGTTGTTAGACATTCAATTTTCTTCCTAGGAAAGTTAAGATAGTTTTAATTCCCAGCTTTTCCCCTAAGTCTTTGACCTTAGAGAAAGCATTTTAGCTTCTTGGGTCTCAGCTCCCTCATCATCCTCATCCCCCAAATGCAGGGATTGGGTAAAATGATCTTTATGGTCCCTTCTCACTTCAAGATCTGATGAAATAGATCCATGAAAGGAATCCTCTGTATAATATTTATCATATCCATGTATCATCGTATTATTATTATATGATATTATAATTAATCCTCCCCACCCTTCATTTCCATGGTAGCAAAAGAGAACAAATGCTAACTGATAAGACTCATAGACCAAATTCCTCCACCATCTTTGCTTTATTATTTCTCTTTTTTCATAGATATGACTTCTCTCTCCAAGTAGGCTTGTAGCTCCCTCAGGGGCAGGGACTAGATTGTATATCTCTTGGTATTTTGACAGCACCAAGTATAGAGGTTGCCAGGAGCCTGGGGTGGTACAGAGCTGGGAGGGGGAAGCAGGATGTTTTTCAAGATTAAACACCATTTCTTCCATGATGTCTTCTTTGGGGCCCATCTACATTTTGGTTGATGCCCTATCAACGATGAAATCATTATCATTACTATGGATTAGATTCTATTTTGCATCTAGACTATTTTCAAACTAATTTGGAAGGTGAGATCCCTGCTTTTTTGAGAGTCTGATTACCTTGACTATAGTTGGGCTATAAAACCTAAATCATGATCCCTTCAACTCAAATCTAGATTACAGAGGTAATCCCTGACCAAATTTCAAACAGGTACATCCCAAAAAGGTATAAGATCCATGTGAAGTGAATAGTCCATGTCAATGTGATTATATTTCATGCTATTCACTGGTTAAGTGTCATATCCATTATAGAAATATCAAATCCTTAGTTTATATTTCATTGAAATCTCGGTAGATGCTTATTTTCCAATTATTGGAATTAGTTGGTCTCAGTATCAGATTTTTGTTCTTGAGAATGCCTCGGGTTCCTTTTGAGTTGTGTTGACTTTGCCTAACTACTTTTTATGCTTTAATGTTGATAAGATTATTGTAAATCCCTTTCATTTAAATTCATTAAGAAGGTCATGGTTTCCATAATTTTTTTCAAATTCCCCTGTGAGACTTGAAGTGAAGAAAAAAATTGCCTCCTTTAAGAGACAGAATCCCAAAGCATGTTTTATGTTTTTATTATTTATTGTTTAATATCATAATTCATGTATCATAATTTATTGTTATTATTTATGTGTTTATTTTGCATCTCACCTTGACCCTACATAAAACTCCCACTAATAGTAAAATGATGAGTGCCTTTTATGGGATTCAGGGTCATTCCAATTCACTGACGGCTCATGTTCCAAGACCTCATGCCAATATCTTGTGGGATAGAGGAATGGGCATTGAACTTGACTAGAGGACCTGGGTCTACTCCTGGCTTTAGTCTTTGGATGATCATGGGTGACCAGACAAGTTATTTAGACCTGTCTGAGCCTCAATTGTGAAAATGGGGATAATATTTAATACTATCAATAATTCAGTAACTGTTGCTTACATTGATTTTTTTTTCTTTTCATTTCTTTCTTCCTCCCTCTTTCCTTCCCAAATCTTCCCTGTTTTCTTTTTTCTCTCACACAACTAGTCTCTGAGACTAGAATTGAACTCATATCTTCCCAACTCTAGTCTCAGCACTCTTATGTGCTATACCGCCTAGCTGCCCCACCACTTCTTCCTACCACATCTCTGAAGAATTAAAGTTGAGGAACATTAAAGGGGCAGCAAAGAGGCTCATGATGGGTATAAGCCCCTAAAAATATTCCTATGAACACTATGGGGGAAGTAAAAAATATGATCAGAAATAGATCTGCCCAGAATGGAAGGTGTTCAGGGTTAATCCATGGACAGCCAAGAAGTGCCATGGATATCCATACAATGTAAAAATAACTAAAAGGATGCTGGGTTAAACCTCTGTGTGAGATTGCCCATAGGGCATGGACAAGGAAGGTGAGGATTCTAAAAAGTAGGGAAAGGCACAGTTAGATATGGGTGGAAAGGCCGGAAGTGA
This sequence comes from Myrmecobius fasciatus, assembly GCA_023553655.1. Classification (NCBI taxonomy): domain Eukaryota; kingdom Metazoa; phylum Chordata; class Mammalia; order Dasyuromorphia; family Myrmecobiidae; genus Myrmecobius; species Myrmecobius fasciatus. Next base: position 197,197 of record JAJPUD010004030.1, read on the forward strand.
AATTCTGAATATTCAGATGGGGGGGGAGGGGTCAGTGAACCGGTTTAGTTTGACTAGAACTGGAAGTCAGGAAAGATCAGGCTAAATAGTAAATGATCAGTAAACCTAAAGTATAAGAGCTCCATTGTTTTTCCAAGGAGAAAGGACCAACTCTGATGTGAGACAGGGGACAGATTAGGATGGGAATTTAGTTCTACATGATCTTTAATGTTGCTTCTACCTAAATCCCCGATTACAAGTTAGATTATTTCCATGTAATAGCATGGTAAGCTAGCAGAAAACACCACCAGAGAACAAAAAACCTGTCTCCTGTAGTCATTTCCTCCAAGGACCCTTCCCGGTCTCTCCCTTTGAGTCTTTCCCCTCCCAATGGTGGATAATGATTAAATCTGTAGCCCCCAATTTCAGGCTTCCCCACAGAACACTTAGTTTTGTGCTATTTGAACGTATTTAGGTAATATTGAATGTTAAAACTACTTATGTTGGTATCTGATAGAGGCCTCCAAATGGAAAATTGCACAAAGAAAAGTTCATCTTAACTAAATTATGCATTTCCACCAATTTCTAGCACCGGGTTCTGCAGAAAGAGAGTTCTGTGGTGATTACTACAATAAGATTTTTTTGGAGGGGGAAGAGATGATTTTCTTTTTCAAAAATGGGAGAAAAGACACACCTAAAAACCTGTGTGTGTCTGTGTGTGTGTGTGTGTGTGTCTGTGTGTGTGTCTGTGTGTGTGTGTGTGTGTCTGTGTGTGTGTGACTTCCAAAGCAGCCTTCCTTCACACACAGCTGTCTTAGTCATTCCCCTCTTGGCAACAGCTGGCCTCCATTACGAAAGCGGGTTGCCTAAGAACTCTCAGAAAGCAATGGAACAGGAAGTTAGGGACCCCGGGCTAAGCCTTTCCTTGGCGCAGCCCAGCCCCTCCTGGCTCCCTCTACCCCCCCACCCCCCAACGCCTGATATCGCCCCATGGAAGGCAGACCAATCGCTGTGGGAGCCTCACACTCCGTAGTTCCCTATTCCCTGCCTTCAGAAGCTTGGCTGGGTGTAGCCCGGCTCAAGTAACACTTTCTCCAGATTCTTTCACCTTACCTTTCCCAGCTACACCTGCCCAGAGCTCCCGGGGGATTTCCCTCCAGTGCCGCCCTCCCCCACCCCATTTTCCAGAGCAGGGCTTATCCTGGGGCTCTTTGGAGCCTAAATTTCCAGGACGGACTGCTGGGGAATTTTTGGGAGGCTGGACCTTTGATACAGAAACTTCTCTGGCTCGGGTCCTAACTGGCTTTTTTGGTTTCCTGGGAGATGGATGCATGAAACTGGAAATTAAGGTGTGGAGGATATAAGGAAGTTGGTTGTGGAGGTGATCAGGGCAGACCCTAAGAGAGGTCAGTGAAAGACTTAAAGATGGAATTTTATAGGGCTGCTCACTCTGCTCCAAAATATTTATATTACTTCTCTGCCCCCAATTGGTCTGGGTTTCTGGCTAGAACAGAAACTCTGAGCCTCGAAGGGTCCAAACGATGCTGGGTCTGAAAGTTCTTGGTCAGTCTATTAGAGGCAGATTTGGGTGGAAGTCCTGGCCCTAGCTGGTAAAGCCCAAGAGATCAAAGTGCCCATAGGTAAGGGCACGATACCTTTCTGTTTTGGTCAGAAAGCCTGAGGGTCTTCACCTCTCAGATTGTGTGAGATATATATATATATGTGTGTGTACATATGTGTATGTGTGCATATGTGTATATGTACATATGTGTGTACATATATGTGTATGTATATATGATGTTTGTATATATGTGTGTATATATGTATATGTATATATATTTGGAGTAGGTAAAAGAGGTCATTCTCTGCCTCAATTTCTATCCAGCCTTAATCACTGATTGGGAGTTGTTTCCGTCAAAGGGAGACCTGGGGAACACCTGAACTGAAAAAGATCAAGGTCCCCCCCTGCATCCAGGGCCATCTCCAGTCATCCTAATCTACATCTGACCACTGGACCTAGATGCTCTGGGAGGGAAAGGGAGGCAGGAGACCTTGCCCCCTCTCTCCCTTTCTTAAATCCAATTTAGCTGCAAGTCATGGTGATGTCATGGTCCTTTTCAAGGAAGGACCAGAAACAACCCCACCCAAACAAGCAAAGACTTTTTTATTCAAAATACTTCTGATGAAATGCAAATATATTTAAGAAGGGAGAAATCGATGATTCATTAAGGTTAGGGACTAAAGCTAAGTTTGGAGACGGGAGACTCTAGCTGGGAGGGCCACAGCAGGAGAAAGCAGTTTGGGGCCCACAAACTTTCTTCAGTCTAGAATGGTCCATCTCCTATGATCTCCCCACAGTTTCACTCTACTTACTCTTCAGAGTTCACAGAATTGCTTAGCCTAGGATGATCTGTGTATGTACACCTGTGTGGGTCACACACATGTACTTACATGCTTTGGGATTGGTTGGGACAGCAGGTGGTTTGGGGAATTTGAGGGGAGACAGGAAAATAAATACCATGTCTTCTCATAGAGATGGTAGTGTCATTGCTGGCATAGGAAATGCCTTAAGCAAAAGCTTGGAAATGGGAAAAGGAAGTAGAATAAGAAGTAGCTTGCAAGATACGTTGGACTTAGATTGTGGAAAGATTTGCATGTTAGGATCAGAAGCTGTTTATATTTTAGTTTATATTATATTTTCGATGAGGAGTCAGTCATTCATTGAAATCTTTCTAGTAGAGGAATAGTTTGGTGAAAATAGTATATTAGAAAGATGACTCAAGCAGGGTGTGGATCGATTGGTCTCTGGTTCCAATCTATCCTTTCTCCAGTCAGGACACTATTAGGATAATCCAAACAGAAAAGATTTCCATGAACTGATGTTGAGTGAAACAAGCAGAACCAAGAATACATTGTTCACAGCAACAGCAGGATTTTGTGATGATCAACTATGAAAGACTTGATTCTTCTGAGTGGTTCAGTCATCCAAGGCAACCCCAATAAATTTTGGATGGAAAATGTCATCTACACCCAGGGAGAGAACTATGGAGTCTGAATGTAAATCAAAACATGTTATGTTCACTTCTTTTTTTTTTTTTTCTGTTATTTTTTTTCTCTTGTGGTTTTTCCCTTTTGTTCTGATTTTTCTCTCCCAACATGATTCATAAAGAAATGGGTATTTTTAAAAGTTAATATACATGGATAACCAGGAAAAAAACAATTTAATAAAAAAAATTAAAAGATAATGCAGTCAAGGATAGAGATATGAATAAAGATGATAGCAAGGAAAGAAGAGGATAGAGTATGATATTGTGGAGGAACAATCAAGAAGACTTGATAATTCATTGAGTAAGGAGAGATAAGGAGTATTGGAATACAATTCCAAAGTAAATTGTGTGTGATTCATAATTGGTTTCTGGCAGTCAGATTTTCTCATCTCCAATTCTTCCTTTAAACAACTGCCAAATTGATATTCCTAAAACATGTCATTCCCTGTCAAAAAGTATTAATGGCTTTTGAGTTAAAACAAAATGTCTCTCCTTGGCATTTAAAAGCCCTTTATAATCTGAACTCCGGCGGTTCCTTGAGGGGAAGTACCTATTACAGCCTTCATATGCTCCAAACTAGCCAAACTGGGATGCTAACCTGTTCTTAGTATGTGACTTTGTATTTCCTCCCTAATCCACCTTGTATCTTTGTTTTTTTGTTTTTTGCTTTTTTGCTGAGGCAATTGGGGTTAAGTGACTTGCTCAAGGTCACACAGCTAGGAAGTGTTAAGTGTGGAAGGTCAGATTTGAACTCGGGTCTTCCTGACTTCAGGGATGGTGCTACCTTGTATCTTTGTATAGTTTGTCCTCCATGACAGGAATGCTCTCCCTCCTCACTTCTATTCCCTTGAAATCCCTATCTAGTTCACTTCAACTCAAATTCCACCTGCTCTCTTACCAACTGCCTCCTCAACCATTATTGTGTATATTTGCTTTTTAATATTGGGTAACATATTATATCACCTCAATAGAATATAAGCTTCTTGAGGACAAGATCTAGTCTTTCTGTGTTTGTATCCCCAGGGCCCGCTACATAATATACTCTGAAAATGTTATTTTTTCCTATTACATGCAAAGACAGTTATTAACATTCATTTTTTAAAAATTTGAGTACCGAATTTTCTCTTTCTCTCTTCCTAAAATAATAAGTAATAGGATATAGGATGTACATATACATATGTGTATGTATATTATATATATACATACAATCATGTAAAACATTTTCATATTAGTCAGTCATACTGTGAACAAAGAAATAGATCAAAAGGAAAAAAATTCAAAAAAGTTAAATGAAAATAATGTGCTCCAATTTGTATTCAGATAATATCAGTTCTTTCTCTGGTTATGGACAGCATTTTCCATCATGAGTCCTTTGGAATTGTCTTGGTTCATTTGGAATCATCTCGGTATTGCTGAGAAAAGCAAAATTAGTCCCAGTTGATCATCACACAATCTTGATGTTTCTGTGTTCTGGTTCTGCTCACTTCATTTTGTATCAGTTTGTGTACGCCTTTCTGGTTTTGAGTGAAACCCACATGCTTGTCATTTCTTATATCATAATAATATCTCACAAAGACTTTTAATAAATGCTTGCTGATTAACTGGGAGGACAGTGATGCCATAAATAGAAATAGAGAAATTAGAAGGATGAAAAGGTTTTAGAACAAAGCTTCTTAAACTGTGGGTCATGATGCCACATGGGATCATGTAACTGAATGTGGGGAAGTGGACAAAATTATGATTTATTATCAACAAATACTTGATTTGGATATCTTTTTAATATACCAAACACCCAGGGTTGCACAGAAATTTCGTGGGTAAAAAGGGATTGTGAGTGGAAAAAACTTAAGAAACTCTGGTTGGGAGGATAAAGTTGATGAGTTCAGTTTTGGACAAATTGAATTTGAAATTATCATGTGGAACATATAGGTAGATTTCCAATAGGCAATTGGAGATAGGGTAATAGAGCTACAGAAAGAAGTTAAGAAAGGATGGAGAAGGTATGGACTTGAAAGTCATCTAAGCCATGGGAGTAAATACAGCTATCAGTAGAGAGTTGATAGAAAAGGGACCAAGGATAAAATCTTGGGGAACATTGAATTTATATACAGGGAGAAGGAAGAGAACGATGGCAAAGGAGACAGGAACAGAGGTAAGAGGAAGAAAGTGAAGGGGGAAAAAAAAACCACAATGTCACAGGAGAAGTTATCTGGAAGATATATAGATATGTGTGGGAGTGGGGATGGGGGTGGAGAAGAGAATGTAAAAATGTGTTAGAGAAGTCAAGGAGGATAAAGGCCACTCATTTTCTAGTGATAAGGTTGTTGATAATCTTGGAGGCGTTTCAGCACTGTGGGAAGGACAGAGGACAAATTTCAAGGAGTTTAGGAAAGAGTGGGTTGTGTAAAAATATTGATGATATGAGCCTCTTTGGGAAATGTGGCAATAGCAGGAAAGAAAGTAGAAAAAGATTTTAGCTTGAGAATATAGCAGAGTTCAGAAATAGTTATTTTTAGTTATATTTTTAAAATAGAGCATCTTGAACCTGTTTTGTATACTTGTATACAAGTATACTTTGTATACTTGTAGAAGAAAAGGATGAATTAAAGAGAGGATAATTTGTGGAACAAGACAACGAAGGATGTGGCAGTTAGTGGAATCAAGGGTAGCTGGTTTGGCTTAGCAAGTAGAATGGCAATCTTCTCCAAGGCCAAAGGGTATGAATCTATGGCATGGACATAAACTAAGAAGCCAGCCCCTTCAAAGGTGAATCCAAGCCTGGTGCCCAGTCCAGGTGTTTTCCCACTCCAGATTGGAATCTCCAGAAAGATAAAGCCACACCCCTCTCTTATTTAAGATTGGGCTTATTAATAGCTTATGAACCAAGGGTGGAACACTTTCTCAAAAAAAGGAAACAAGTACTTCCACCTCACTGTCTCAACAGGTACAATAGGGAATGTTGTAATACAATCTGCATGTGAAACCTGCTTGTTGCTAGGATGATGGGCAGGTGGGCAGAGCTATCAGTGGATATCTCCCCACCTTTTCTCTAGCCTTGGCTGCTCCTTCCTCGGGCCATGATTTTTTTCCTTAACCACTCCCTTTGCTCCTCCCCTCTGGGGATAATTTCCTTTCAAAATTGGCTGCAGGTAATGGTGGCAGTTTGACCTGCCCAGCTAGTTTGTTTTTTTGTTTGTTTTTGTTTTTTGGCAACTCTGACCCCAAAATACATCAGGAACAAGAGAAATCCCAGTGAAATCTCTCTATTCTAGGAATTTGTAAAAACAAGTCAATAACTTTTCTTATACTTATAAACCCCCTTCCTCTCCCCCCTTCCAAATCTCACCCTGGCAAATACAGCAATTTTAACTATTTCTCACCTGCCTAATTCATTCCCAATCACCATTCCACAAAGCTTCATTTGAGCCTTAGGTTAAGCATTGTGCTTTTTTTTTTTTTTAATAACATTAAGATGCAGGTAGATAAGAGATATATAATGAGCTATAACTTAGCCACACATTGAGAGAACACAATGTTTCTTCCTAAGATCTGTGGGTATTTACTGGGCTGGTTGCGGCATTAGAATTCACCCTCAGTCAGAGCTTCTGGTCATGGCCTCCCTCCATGTCCTTCTCCGAGTCCTGCTTAGCTGGGCTCAGAATAGCAATACAGGCAACTTGCTCTTGTTCTTTTCTATGTCAAGATCAAAAGATGCTACCCATTCTCTTCTTCCTCATGTGGTTTCTCCAGACTGACACTTGCTCATTCCCTCCTGTTTCTCTCTTCACAAAGCATCCATAGCCTTTCTTGAAGAGAACAAGGTGTTCTATGGCTTTCCCAAAAGCTGTCCTGATCAGAATCAGCTGTAGACCTCTGCCTCCTCTGCTTGGCCTCCGGACTCTTGCTATTTTCAGGAGAGGTTGTTATAACTAGATTTAGCAAAACAAAATTTTTAATCTTTTATTAAAAGCTCAGTAATGAACATCAATATAACAAACTAAAAACTTTGTAACTTATTAACACCAATTTCAAACACAAATTATCATGATGTGTTAGTCAGTCCCTCCAACTCAGGGACTCTAAATTTGGGGTTTGTGAGATTTTTAGGAATATTTTGGTAATTCCATTTTTATATAATTAATTTCCTCTATGCTCCCATGGATTTTATTTTATTGTCAGAAAATCATTTGAAAAAGGTCCATAGGCTTTCTCAGACTGCTAAAGGAATCTACAATTCATAAAAAGATTAAGAACTTCTTCCCTAATTTCTCATTAGGTTTCATATTTATTTACATTCTTCACATTTCTTAATATTAATTGAATGAGAATATTCTATTCTATTAATGTACTACAATTTATTTTGTTATTCCCTTATTGGTGGATATTTGGGTTGTTTAAATTTTCAATTGCACAAAAGACTCCTATGAAAATCTTTTAAGAGGCACCTTAAAAAAAAAAAAAAAAACCCAACATGCTCAGGCTATATCCAACAACATTATTTTATCAAATGAGCATAATTATCTTTGTGGTTTTGTATATATGTATGTCTGTCTGTGTGTGTGTGTGTGTGCATGTGTGGGTCCTGCCAAATTGTCCAAAAGGATTTTACAAGTTAGGCATTCTAGCTGAAATGAATGTGTACTTGTTCCTGTACGGATCAGTCAGCCTAAATTTAATTCCATTGGTTTGAATTATTTTCACCATTCCATAAGGGAGTGGTACCTCAGTGTTCTTCTAACTTCTATCTCAATATCATTTTAACTTGTATCTCTTTGTAAAGTCTTTGCCAAAGTTTTTCGTGTTACACTTGTGAACAAGTGCTAAGAGTCTTGTTGGGTGAATTTGGAGCTACTCAGTTGTCATGGCCAGGTCCAAAAAATGTTGATAGTTTGATTGTTTTATTTGATAGTATGATCAGTCAATTTAGGGTGAGAGCATCATCAGAATCCCCAGTGATCTATATCTACTTCTATACTATTTACTATTTTGTTACTGGTAATTTTTCAAAACCATAAAGATTTGGTGCATGACCAAATTTCTTGTGATAGCCCAGTTAAAAGATGTAAAGCTACAGGCCAAGTGATTTTTCAATTAGTTAGATTCTGAACTCATTAAATAACTAGATCCAAAGCATGGTAATTAACAAAATTGATTGGATATCCCTAGGGAAGTGCTCCAGTGATGTACTCCTATCCTGTCACTTTTTTAAAAAAAAATTCAAAGATGTAATAAACATATAAAATTTGCAAACTGAAAAAGAAGGTTAACACCCAGAGCCCATATCCTCAAATTGTTCAATATACTAGATCAGAACCTAAACATTCTATATATGAGATTCCAAGAGAGAAAATGATGTTCCTATGGTCCCATAATTGATTAGAGCCTCTTCCTCACTCCAGGCTCGGTGCTCTATCCACATGGTGTCACTTAGCTGGCCTAGAGTATGTATATATATTTTTGTATAGCTATATACAGATATGTGTGATTGTAATATTTATCTTTATTGCAAATTATATGGGCTTATACTGCATATTTTATATGTACCTTATACAAAATATACACTTTATACAAAGGATATTTTATATTGCTCTCTATAAAATATACATTAAAAGGTACATAACTATTTGTGTATAAATATATATATACATATATATACACAAAAATATGTATATATACATATATGCACACATATATGTGTGTATATATACATATAAATATAGAATATGGGATTAAATATAAATATATTTTTGTAACATTTATATGTATTTTGTTACAAAATTTTATATGTATTTATTTCCCTTATTAGAATGTAAACTCATTATTAGTAAGGATAGTTTTATTTCCTTGTACTATTATTCCTAATGCTTTAGCACAGTGCTTGGCTTAAGTGCTTAATAAATATAATAAGTAAATTGAGTAAGGTTGGGCCATTTTTGTATCTCCCAAAGCCTAAAACATGGAAGATGCTTAACAAATGCCTATTAAGTAGAATCAAATAATGTGGATACCGTGGCATCAAGGGTTAAAAAAGCAAAGGCGGTGCCTTCATGGTATTTCCTCATCCTGATCAGCAAGATTAATTATTGAGTCCCTACCAAGTCTGTCAGACCTTCCTCTGCTATATGTGTCCACCTTTAAAATCATCCACAAGTCTAATCATGCCGACAATTGAGAAACTAGAAAGTGATTCTCTAACATGACATGTCTGAGGAAGCACTGATGGAATTCTGACAGGGGGGTGAGGGGGGCGGTGTAAAAACCTCCTATTCCTATTCACATCTCACACCTCTTCACTGACAGCCAAGCCCAAGCAGGGTATGTATGAATCATTCATAGAGGAGGCAAGGATCTCAATAAGGCAGTAGACCATTCAATTTTCCTCCCCCAACTTTGGAGCTACCAAGTGATATATAGGAAAAGTTGATGATTCCTCAAGTAATAGACAGTACTGAGTGACCTGATTATGGTCCTGAAAAGGAAGATAATGATTGTGATGATGATGAATGGAAGAAATGAAAACCATGTGAGATGAGCAATAAGTCCATATCCTGCCAGATCAAATAGAGAAGAAAAAGTCTCAAAAATAAGTAAAAATATTTATGGTAGTCCTTTTTTTGTGGTGGCAAATAATTGAAAATGAGGGGGTAACCATCAATTAAGGTAAAACAGAACAAATTATGTAATATGTATATGATAGGATACTATTGTAATGTGAGAATTTGTGAAGGGTATGATTTTAGATAAACCTGTATGAACTGATGCAGAGTGAAAAGAACCAGGAGAACATTTTTTTTCCTCAATAGTATTTTATTTTTCCAAATATATGTAAAGCTAATTTTCAACATTGATTTTTGTAAGAGTTTTATGCTCCAAATTTTTCTTCCTTTCTCCCCTTCTCCCTTCACAAGACAGCAAGCAATTCTATATAAATTAAACACATACAATCCTTTTAAATCTATTTCCATATTTGTCATGTTGTGCAAGAAAAATCAGACCAAAAGGGGAAAAAACCATGAGAAAGAAAAAAGCAAACAAACAAATAAACAAAAAGATGAAAAAACTATTCTTCAAACCACATTTAGCCTCCAGAGTTTTCTCTCCAGCTAAATCTATTGGAATTGCCTTAAATCACCACATTGTTGAGAAGAGCCAATCCCTCACAGATGATCATCACATAATCTTGTTGCCGAGTACAATGTTCTCTTGGTTCTGCTTACTTCACTTACCATCAGTTCATGTAAGTCTTTACAGGCTTTTCTGAAATCAATCTATTCATCATTTCTTATAGAACAATAATATTCCATTATTTTCATATACTATAACTTATTCAGCCATTTCCCAACTGATGGGCATCCACTCGATTTCCAATTAGGAAAACAATTTATACAATAATGACCATAAAGTCCAACAGAGACTTGGCTCTCTGGTCAACATAATGGCCAACCATAATCGAACTCAAGATGAAATGTGCTACCCAACTCCTGATAGAGAGGAGATGGATTCAGATGTGTGTGTGTGTGTGTGTATACATATATATGTCTATTTTAGTTTATATCTGTCATCTGTTTATCCATCTATTTCACTACAAGCCTATACATATGCATACATATATACATGTATGAGTATATATCTTTTTTTGTGAGCAGTACAAAATTTTGTGTTGCTTGACTATGTATGCTTGTAACAGGGATTTTGTTTTTCTTATTTTCTAGATCAGGGTATTGGGATGGTAGAAGGAAAATAATGCAGATCTGAAAATACAATACATTTATTTTTTTTAAAACCCATGCAAGAATTTCTAAGAGAAGAAACATGATTCCCTAAATCTTGACCTTTATTGAACTTGTATTGCCAATGTTTTCAGTGAACCTACCAGAGATGATCTTGCATCACAGTATTTTGATTTTATATGATTTAGGTAGCTAGGTGGTTCATTAGATAAAGAACTAAACTTGAGGTCAGGAAGACCTGAATTCAAATCCAGCCTCAAACACTTATTAGCAATGGGATCCTGTGTAAGTCATTTAACCTCTTACTGTCTCAGTTTCACTATCTGCAAAATGAGGATTAAAAATATCACCTACCTCCCAGGGTTGCTGTAAAAATAAAATGAGATAATATTTGTATTAAAAAACACCCCCAAAAACAAAAACAAAGCATATTTTGCAAACCTCATTGGTGCTATGTAAAGGTTAGGTAGTGTTATTAAAAAAATTATGAGCAACCATCCAATCGGTCCCTGAAATAAAATCACAATAGATTAATGATTTGTCACAGGACTTCATGTATAAACTCCATCTAAATAAAATGGGATTAAGGTAATAGTAATAACTGGTGTTTATGTGGAGCCTTAGGGTTAGAAAAGTACTTTGTGTTATTTCATTTGTGAATAAACTAAACTGAATTAGATACAAGAAGAGATTCAGAGAGGTTGATTGGCTTGGCTTTTAGTCACACAGCTCATGTTGGAGGAAGAGTATTGAAGATGAGTCAGATGAGATCCGCTGAGGGTCTCCTGTGTGTTTAGGAATATATCAAGAGCTTTGTTCAGCATATGTTCAGCAGCTTCTGGCTGGCATCTGGATGTGCTACATTCTAGACAATCTGGACCATTTGCCTTTTCCCAAGTTTATCTCATTATCCTAGCTCCTGGGGTCTTGTTGATGCTACCTAGCTCTTAAAGGGGGTAAGATTTGCCAAGCAAAAGCATGAAAGGACAGAATTCCTGGACTAGGGATTGAGGTAAACAGAGACCCAAAAGCCTGGAAACACATGATAGGAGGGATTCAGAAGTAGCTTGAGATGAGCTTGGGAAAACTGGAGAATCCTGAACCCAAGACCAAAGAATCTGGACTTGGTAGAGGAGGTGATGGGAAGTGGCCAGATGCCTGGGACAAGCCATGTACACCAATTCCTTCCACTTTCCTCTCACTGGCCAGTCCTCAGCTTTTTGGGAGCTACCTTTGGACTTCATCACTCAGTTGAGACCGTTCGTTCTGAAGTTGCCAAAGATCATTGGCCATCCTTTCTCCTCTCTGACTTTTTTGTGATATTACTCTCATCTGATTCTTTTCCTATATTTATTTTCATCATCTTTGCTGACTCCTTAGCTAGACCATATTTTCTAACTGTGGGTATACACCGAGGGTCATTTCTGGGCTCTCTTCTCTATTGTTCTTAGTCATCTCATCAGAGCCCATAGGTTTAGTTATGATCTCTTTGAAGACGACACATAGATTTATATGTACAACTTTATTAGTCATATAAATATTGAAGACTAAAGAGATAAAGGAAATCTACTGGGGAAAGTGGGAAGAAATGAGAACAGGAGTAGAAGAGAAGTCTTTATTCAAGGAAAAAGTACATTTCTTTATCAGAAGCTAGAGTGAAGGAGAAGATTGTGGGGGATGGTATCTAAGGGATATGAAATTACAAGAGGAGAAGAGGGAGTTCTTAATTGGTTTCAATTTTTTTCAGTGAAATGAGTTGTAGTCCCCAGATGAGAAGGTCAAGGAAAGGGGCTGCTATGGAATGCATAAGGAGAGAAAATGTTTGTGAATGTGGTAGAGAATTTGTTAGTGAGAAGTAGAATTGCTTTACTCTGGTGAGAGCCCACTTGAGATTAAATAACACAAATTTGTGGCTGATCCAATTAGCACAGTTTCATGACTTCCTCTATTTAATAGCATATATGTTGGAGTAAAGGAGTCAGGAGGTGGGGGTAATCTAGGACTGAAGTCTGGAAAGTGTAAGGATTCGAATTGTCCAATGCTCCAATAATACGAGGCAGAGTTCTGGGCTAATGGTACTTTGTTAAAGAGTCCTTGGCTCTCGAAATGAAGAGCACTTCAGATCATCCTTACAATGTGAGATGCTCCCTTCCTCTGGGGCCTTAGTGTTATACTGCTTGATACCTGGACGATAATGGTGGAGCAGACCAAAAAGACATTGTCTTATTGGTGGTTAGACCTTGCCCTTGACCCTCCAGTAGGGTCTACACAAAATCCGGAATCCCATTGGTTGACAATTGGGCAAATGAGCAGTTCTCAACAGACCTATCTTGCTCTTTCAGGAGGTCCTATCAAACTGATGAGCATACTCATGGGCTACAGGCCAGCAACCAAGGTCATTCATTGGCAAAGTACTCATGGCCATTTCCATGTTAGGCAATAGACAGATGTTAAGGGATGAAGGAGCAACAAGAATAGTTAGAAGATTTTCCATATAACTGAGTCACATTTGTCACATTGAACTTGGTCATCCTAATAGGAAAAAGCAAGGGCGGAGGGCCTCTAGTTAGCTTCCTATGGTTAAGCAAGATCTTACAATCTGTAGTTCATAGCTCTGAAGCCAAATAGCAGAACAAATAATCAGAACTATGAAATCAAATCAACCTGATTAATAGTCATTGGAATAAAATAAGGTTCCAATTAAACATCTATCTCAAAAAACATGATCATCAATAGGAGAAGTAATGATAACAGTTATGAACAGTGGAAAATAGAAGGTTGAACTAAATACACCAAGGGGTTGATATATGTAAGGGTTGAGAGTGTAGCCAAGAAAAGGCTGATATAGGAATATATAGATAAGTGGAGGGATGGAGGTCATGGTGAGAACAATAAACAGTGTTTGGGTCTCATGAAGTATAGGCAGACATTAAACAATTGTCTCTGGGTGGGGGGAATACATACATGACTCTCTTAAATTTAATCTATATTATTATTATTTTTCTACCACTTTCTTAAGACAATAAACAAAACAATAAACCTAGTACTGTTTTGGAGGGTTTGCCAATTTCTGAGATGTAAATTCTCACATTGAAAATTTAACAATCAGTTCTTGACAAAATATTATGGTCAGAGTTTATGAATATGGAAGGAGAATCCTTGTGGATGATAGCAATATCCATGGTATGAGCAAGCTTGCATGCAAATTGTGGAGTGGAAGTGTAGGCTGTGAAAATTGATGAGATTAAAGGAGCTAGGAAGTTTAGATGTCTTTTCTTTAAGTTTAGAGGTCTTAAACTAAACACATCCTAAGCAGGGGATATCTTTTACTCCAAATCCTCTTCTCTCCTGAAATTCCCTGGTACTATCTAGGGTACCATCATCCTCCTGGTCTCCCAACTTGGCAATCTTGATGTTATTCTTGACTCATCCCACATATCATTCAGTTACAAAATCTTGTTATTTCTATTTCCATGACATTTCTAACATCTGAGCTCTTCTCTGCTCACAGGCAAAACTCTAATTCCTTGAGTGAAGTGATTATTTCCTTTCTATCCTGGTGTAGTGGGTGGAGAACTGACTGGAGTCAGAAAGATCTGTGTTCTAAATAGTTCTGCTCTCCTCCAATCCATACTGGCTGGGTGACCTTGAGCAAATTAAGGGGAAAAGATCCTTGGCTATTTGCTAGATACCGTGCTAAGAACTCTACAAAATTTATTTTACAACATTCTCACAACAACCCTTTGGAAGTAGTTGCTGTTGTCGTCCCTGTTTTCCCACTAAAGACAATTGGATGCCCCAGTGGACAGAGTCTGGAAGACCTGAGTCAGGTTTGGCCATAGATACTTCCCAGCTCTGTGATCCTGGGCAAGCCAGTGAATCTCCATCTGCCTTTGTTTCGTCAACTGCAAAATGGGTATCATAATACCATTTACCGATAGCTTTGTTGCAAAGATTAAATTCAACTTGTAAAAAGCAATGTGCCAAACACATGGGAGATTCAATTGAAGTACTTATACCCTTCTCAGTCTCCAGGCTATTGTCTATGACTCTTAAATTGCAGAGCAGGTGCTAATCTATATTGGCAGATGGGTATTTTCACTGGGAATTTCCTAGGCTGGTGAAATCAGATCTGGTAAAATTGTCATTATTCCCAGCACACAGGACTATGCCCAAACCAGAGTAAGTGCTTAATAAGTACTTGGTGATTGATTGATCAGTTTCTAAATAGAGGATTGCCAGGATTAGAATTGGATAAAAGGAAGAGTATTATTCCAACAAGGATCTGACTGATAGATTGGACTTAAATTCTTAAAACTCAGCAAGAATCTACTAAAGTCGAGAGTGAAAGTGCTGTCTTTACAATTACAAGTTAAGGTTTTAGAAAGAGGCCTTATGTTCTGAGGATCAAATGAGATAATTGTAAAGTGCTTAGCTCAGTATCTAGCACGTTACATGTACTATATACATTCAAATATTGATTTTCCTCTTGGAAAGAGAACGCTCTCCTGCAAGGATTTAAGTACTTTTTGTCTCTGATTTCTGATTTGTGAATCAATAGATTGTTATTCTGATTAGTCAGCCTGTCTGCTGTGAGTTGTTAGTATGAATCAGATTCCCCAAAACACCCCACTTCTAAGTAGATTGATAAAATCAAGCTGCCAAAGACTAGACCAGACCCCAGGGTGTCCCATCATGATGTTTCAGGTACAGGAATTCTTAGTCTGAGAAGCCAGGTGGCAGTTTGGGAACACCATCATGCAGTTCCCACGTTGCCCACTTCTGATTCTCAGACCAATCACCTTCACACAATTTCTTAGAATTATATGGAACCAAAGAAGGAAAAGGACCAACCAATGCAAAAATGTTTGTAGCAGCCCTTTTTTATGGTGCAAAGAACTGGAAACTGAGTGAATGCCCATCAGTTGGGGAGTGGCTGCATAAGTTATGGTATATGAATGTAATGGAACATTAATGTTCTGTTTTTAAAATGATAAACAGGATGATTTTCGAAAAGGCTGGAAAGACATTATATGAGCTGATGCTGAGTGAAGCAAGCAAAACCAGGAAAACATAGACAGAAATAGTAAGATTATATGATAATCAATTATGAGAGACTTGATTCTTCTCACCAATTTCAATAAACTTTGGATAGAAAATGTATCCATCCAGAGAGAGAACTGTGGAGACTGAATGTGAATCAGCACATACTCTTTTCACCTTTTTTCCCCTCAATTTTTCTCCTTGTGGTTTTCCCCTTTTCTGATTTTTTTTTCTCTGTCAACTCATCAGAAAATATATTTTAAAAATTTGTGCACATATAACCTAAAGTAATAATAATATTTTTAAAATAAAAGGAATCATTGCACATGAAACTGCAAATTTTATGTACAGTTTGCTATTCCTTTTAAATATATAATAACATTATCACAGATTTAAAAAAAAAATTACATGTAACCTTAGCAGTTAGTTAGCCTAATCCATGCCTGAAATTTCAACTCCACCTACAATATCTTTAAGAACCAGTCTTCCAGTTTTCACGTGAAAAATTCTGGTGAGAAAGAAATCTCTTCCCATAAACCCACTTCTGGGTCTGTGAGTAGATTTAAAGAGTCTGTCAATTTGTATTAAAAAAAATTACACCTTTATTTTCATTAACCTCTCAATAAAATTTAGCATTCCCTTCAGTTACTGAAAAGCACCCTTCTGAGCTCTACAGGCTTTACTAGACTACCACAGGGGTCTATGACTCCTCCAAAACTTAAGAACTGAAATAAAAGGTTTTTTAAAAACTCCAAACTTCTTATTGCCCAATGACTAAACAAAACAAAACAAATGAACAAAAAAATCCTTTACCTTTCAACATTTTTCTAACAAAAGTCCAAATTTTATTTGCTTTTCTAAAACGGAAAAATTGCCTGGTGAATTTCTTTGTTTTTTCTCCTTCTCACTAGGATTTTGAATTTAACTGTCCTGGGTTTTGTTTGCTAAACTCGAATATCCAGTCATACAGTTATGTCACCACCTTGTGGTCTCTCCAGATATTGCCCACTAATGACAAATTCATGCTGTATTTTTCACAACTAGAAGCAAAAAAGTTTTTGCTCTAGGAAAAGCAGTACCTGACAAATGTTTAGCTTTTATTGATTGTTACAAACTCATGAAATTAAGGAGAGGATTGGAAGTTTCTAACAATGTTTTGGAGTTTGATTATTTAAAAGCCCTTCTCCTAAATAGTAAAATGTCTCAGAACTGCAAAAGGAAATGTGCTATGTGACTCTTGGGACCAGATTTGTTTTCAGGTTTCATTGGTGACAAGAGATTTAGAAAGTAAGGAGGGAGCAGCAAGCTATTTGGCATTTGGGGCATCTTTCCAACCTGAAAATAGTTGAGCATCTAGATCTCGTATTTTATTTTATTTATTTTATTTTTTATTTGCAAAACATATGTATGGGTAATTCTACAACCTTAACCCTTACAAAGCTTTCTGTTACAAAATTTTCCCTCCTACTCCCCACCCCTCCCCTAGATGGCAGGAAATCCACTACATGTTAATTATGTTAGAATACTTGACAAATTGAATATATGTATACATATTTCCACACTTATTGTTGTGCAAGAAAAATCGTATCTACAAGAAAGAAAAATCAGAGAAAGGAAACAATGCAAGCAAACATCAATCGAGAGCATGAAAATGTTATGTTGTGGTCCACATTTCACATCCCTCTCTGGGTGTATGTGGCTTTCTTCACTGAACAATTGGAACTGGTTTGAAACATTTCATTGAAGAGTAGATCTCGTGTTTTAAGGCAGAATTATTGATTAGGAAGTTTATAAGGGACCTGAATGGGCATTTAATCCAACTCCATGATTTTACATCTGAAGAGACTGAGGCTCAAAGAGATGAAGAGATTTACCCACACTCTGATGGGATGTGGAGGAGCCAGTTCCCAATTCCAGACAGCCCTCTTTCTACCATCCGGAATTTAGGCCAGCCGAAAATCAAAACAGATGACTATTTTGTAACAATATGCAATTAAGTAAATTCACTTTTATGCAATTAAGTAAATTCAGTTCTGTTGTCCTTTGATCTTTATCATTGAATTGGATAAGTATGTGTTACATTGTATTTGGAGGTGGGGGGAGGACCCTTCTGTATTGGCTAAAAGCAAAAGGAGGCAAGATGTTTCTCTCCCCCCCACCCCCCCATTCAAAATCTCCTTTGGAGATACTGTGGATAAAGAGCACAGAAAGAGCTCTGAATGTTCTTCCAAGTACAAATCAGCTTGGGCTTGCTGGGAAACTGATCTGGAGCAAGATGCCTGGTGCAGGCTTTGCTCTAGGCATTTAGAATAGAAAGCCAGCCTCTAATCTGCTTCCCACTTAAGCATTTTGCAGATCAAAGGGCTGATAGAGCACTTCTTAGTGGGGTGATGGGTCAGTCCCAGCACTCACTCAGGGCCTCTTCATCCATAATTTCTAAAGCACTGTTGTCCTCAAGACTTTCTAAGAATTTAGGCAATTAGGTGACAAGGGAAAGAGCAGTGGACCCAAATTTAAAACGAGTCTCTAACATTTAACTAGTTGGGTGATCCCAGGCAAATCACTCTACCTCAGTCTGCCTCAATTTCTTCATCTGCAAAAGGGGGAAAAATAACATCACCCTACCTCCCAGCTTTTTTGTTTGTTCCTTCTCCCCCCTTCTTTCCTTCCCCTCCCCCCTTTCTTCCTTCTTCCCCTCCCCCTTTCTTCCTGCTCCTTCCCCTCCCCCTTTCTTCCTGCTCCTTCCCCTCCCCCCTTTCTTCCTGCTCCTTCCCCTCCCCCCTTTCTTCCTGCTCCTTCCCCTC